>VZTG01003219.1:9229-73869 GCA_013397845.1 Melanocharis versteri | reverse complement strand
GGCACCGGCACCGGGCACCGGCACCGCAGCTGCCCGCCGGGCGCCCCGGGCGCTGGGCCCGGGCCGGGGCACCGCGGGCGGTGGCTCCCCGTGGTGCCCGGTGGCCCCGCCGGTGATGGTGATGGTGATGGTGGCTCCCGTCCGGGCTCCGGCCCTCGGAGCGCGGTCAGTGTCCCCAAGGGCGGCGCTGGCATCGCCGTCGCCGCGGGTGAAGGGCACGCGTGGCCCGAGCGGCTCCCCCCGCGCCGGGAGGAGCCGGAGCTGCCGTGTGCCGGGCCCGATCCGCTGGAACAGCACCGCGGCCCCGCTCTTTGTTCTCATCGCTGCCGCCCCGGGGCTTGGCTGGGCAGCGGGGGCGTCCCGGGGCGCGGGGCTGCTCCGTGCCCCCTTCCGACACCGCCCCGGCCGTGCTCACCTCCGTGACGGGGAGCATCCCTGCCCGGGATCCTTCAGGGCCTTTCCAACCCAAACCATCCCCTGGTTCCCTGCTGCCTCGCTTATCCCGGATTTGACAGCCTGAATGTGTGTTCTTCCCCCTTTCTGCTGCTTTGTGCCCTGGCGAGTCGGTGTTCCCCTGCAGCAGATCGGAGGCGATGTAATTTGAAGCTGCCTGGGCTGACCCAAAATGGAGCGAGCTCCGGCGGCGCTCACCAGGGGATGGAGATGAATTTGTTGGTGCTTCATGCGCTGGCCTGGGCTGGCATCGCTACCAGGAAAAAAAAGATTTATTTTTTTAAGGTGTGCAGGTATTGCTGTGAAGTTTCCCTGTGCCTGCCCAGATCTGCTCTCGTTCTCCATCCGTGGCTGCTGCGCGGGTATTTAAGTGCCATGACAAAGCAAATCATGTGCGAAGGAGGCTTTTGGTGGAGGAGGGCTTTTTATCCCTGTCCTCGTGCTAGAAACACCTCTCAAAGATAAAACAAAGGTGTTTATTTTAGAAAAATAGCCCTGCGAAGTGGAGATAGGGAACTTCTTTGTGTTGCTGGTGGGGGCACTGTGTGTGCAGAGGGTCTCGAGGTGTGGGCACAGGTACCTCGGCTGCTCCTGCGTGTGCCAGGAGAGAGGCTTTATTCGGAAATCCTCTGTTCTGCACTGTCCTGCCGTGGGCCGGGCTCCCCGTGCCACCGCCGTGTCCCGCTGCTGTCCCCAGCAGAGGAGGCAGGAGCAGAGGCTCCACGGAGGCTCCCGGACCCTGCACACGGTGCCGCCTCCCCGGGGGACTGTTTGCCTTCGTGTGCCTTGGCCCAAGGACGTGGGAAATGGGGACAGGCCGGTGGCGTGTGCGTGGCAGGGGACGGGGCAGGTGGCTCTGGGGCGTGCGGCTCAGCCCGGGGATGGGGCCAGAGCTCCGGAGGGGCCCCACTGAGCCCGGAACACCCTCTCAGACCGTGGTGGGGAGCGGCTGGGGGCTGTTAGGGTCACTGCAGAGCTCAGCACGGTGTCCCCAGAGGTTTTGTGCCGCTGGGTAGTGTCTGTCTGTACGGATCCATCTGGGAAGGGGCTCTCTGCAGGCTCCCTGCTTCTTCCTGCTGAGCACAGCTAATGCTGCCTCCGCTGCCATAAATGATGCTTTTAGAACCCGTTTCTCTTCAGCACGAGGCTGGTACAGGCAGCTCTTGGTGTGCAGAGCAGCTGGGTGCTGGCACAGTGAGTGCTGGGCACCTTGGGGAGGTTGGTGTGGCGATGCCTGAGCCGACAGGTGCTGGGCACTCCAGGGGACTGGCAAAGGAGGAAAAGCGGTGCCTGTGTGTGCAAGAGGACTTGGGGTGACTCTGCAGCTTAGAAAAGACCAGGGCACACTGAGGGAGGAGGAGAAGGGGTTGATGATGAGGTCGGTAAGCTCCCAGCAGATCGTGGAATCACAGAATATCCTGGGTGGGAAGGGACCCACAAGGATCATGAGTCCAGCTCTTGGCCCTGCACAGACACCCCAACAATCCCACCCTGTGCATCCCTGAGAGCACTGTCCAAACGCTCCTGGAGCTCTGGCAGCCTCGGGGCCGGGACCATTCCCTGGGGAGCCTGGGCAGTGCCCAGCACCCTCTCCCTGATCAGCACCTTTCCCTGATCTCCAACCTAACCCCCCCTGACGTGTGGAGTAATAAAGGGAGGAGTTCTGGAGAAGTTCCTTGACCTATTTTGCACGAAGCAGCTGGAACTTGGGCCCAAATGGGTCTTTTGGAAAATGGGGATCCGGCTCAGGTGGAAGTTAAAGGGCAGGAACATCCCCGGTGGGTAAAACAGTGCTAAGGTGACTAAACGGGACCCTCAAGGTGTAAATAAAGGTTGTGGCACAGCCAGAGCTGGGATGCTGTGAGAGAGGGGCCGGGGTTTGATGGCTGGATAATCACAGAGGTATCGCAGCAATCAGCAGGCAGCTAATGAGGAACAAATTCCAGCCCTCTTGCTGGAGGTACCTGCTTCCTTTTTTCCTGCCCTCCTTCCTCCCGGCTGCTGCCCGCAGGGGTGGGATCATAGCGGTGGAACAAATGGCTAAACTGAAGCACCACGAGCAGCTGATTCCCGAGGCTGGGGAGGGCTGAAGGGTTAAGGAGAGCCTGTGAGTGTGTGTGTATCCACATGGATGAGGAGCTGGAGAGCAGCAAGTGTTGTCTTTAGCGCTCAGTCAAACACCAGAGGCATTCACGGGCTGCTGAGCGAGCGCTGTCAGCTCGTTTGGCTGCAACAATTATTCGCTAAATGTCAAAGGGAAGGCACCAGCTGGCGTTTATTCCACAAACACGATGGGATTGTGGATTTCTGGTCGGATGAATTGGGTATTTTTCTCTGTGTGGGGATAAAAAATGGGATTGGGACGGGGTTTTGCTTAAGCAGCCTGGGGTGTTGGAAGGCTGACTGGGAGAGCTCCGGTGCTGGGATGGGGACGAGAACAAGGCAAAGGTAAAGGCAGTTTGTTTTGCTCTTCACTGATTACAGCTGATAGGGATTGAGGCTCTTGCCAGCACCCATCTTCAAAGGGGTGGTGAGAGGAGGGTGCTGACACCTGAGCCAGGGGTGGCCTTGAGCAGGGCAGGAACAGCCTTGGGATGGTTCTCCTACAGCCTCTCCCAGGAGGGTGTTTGCCCAACACGGATTGTTTTGCCACTTGAAAAGCTCACGTGGACCCCTGATATGCTCCGTGGGCTTCCAAACAAGATGTGGGACAGAAAGGTCTTGAGGACGACTTGATTTTTCATCCAAAAGCCATGGACTGCTCACAAGCCACCTGTGAGGCAGCTGCCAGTGGTGTTGTGTTTTTATTGTCTTTTTCCCCTGCATTTTTGTGGGATCTGATGCTCCCTGGAGCCACTGGCTGGGACAGAAAGATGGAGTAAGACTGGATTAAATAGTGACCAGGGAGGTGGGGGCACACTTGATGTCCCTTTTATGTCACCTTGTAAAGCAGAAGGGGTTGTATCCTGCACTTCTGGGGGTTGCACGGAACCTAAGGCCATTGTGCAACCACTTCGGTTTAAATTTTTATTTTCAAACTTAATTTTACGTGTCTTGCCCGCTGTACCCTTGCATTGTGTCTGTCTGGCTGAGGTGACAGAGTCCTGGATTTATTTCCAGCAGGGTCAGAGGAGAATGGATTGTTTGTAAGGCTGAGGACAAGCATCCTGCTGGCACCTTGGGTTGTTTTTCCTTTTTTGTTTTGATCTAACAGACAACTGGAGAAGGAAAAGCCTCTTGCACCACATGATCTCACTGCCTTGGCTCAATTAGGAGAAATCCCAGAGTTTGTCTAACTCACTTCCAAAGGCTCCTGTTCCAAGGGATCTTCAGCCTTTTTTTTTCCTCTTGACGATCAGTTTGAGCTTCATTTCAGTGTGATTTGTTTTGCTTTCTTTAACATTTCCATCCCTCAATACCTGTCCTGCCACCACATCAGCTCATCCTCAGCTGAGCTCTCCATATTCAGCTTTTAGCTTTCCCTCTGGGGATGGTCTCTGAAAGGTTTTATCAGGTTTGTTGTACTTCTCCCAGCACTTTCTCAGCCTCTTGGGATGGGGTGCCCAGCCTGAGCTGAGAGCTGCGGAACAAATCCCAGTTTGGGGCTGGCAGGGATCACTCCAGACAGCAGCTGCAAAGAATCCTGGAGTTGGTTTTTATTTTTGAATAAAACAATCTGAAAATCTGGCAGTTCGTTTCTGTAGTGAAGTCTGGATAGTGTCAAACTGCAGCTTTTTAGTGGTTCCCCCCCCGTGGTGATGCCAGGCTTGCTTTTCCTGCTCCCCTCGGATGGATTCCTTGGGAAGGGTGTACCTGGATCCAATTCTTCCTCCTTCCATCTCCCTTGGCGATGCTGACATTGCATCTGATTTTGGATGTCCTCCCTCTTCCCCTTGGTTTTCTCCCCCTTCCCTGTGAAATCTGATAGTCTGGATCTCTGTCATGAGGAAACCCCAATTATTTTTTTTTCTTCATTTTCTCATGGCTCTTACCAGTTTGAGCAGAGGAAATGCTGGTTTTATGTAGAGATTTCTAAAATTACCTATCATGGTTTCACAGGCGAGTGAGGCTTAAATTGCCTCCAACTGTGTTGCTGCTGCTTTACGTTCCAGAGGCTTTAATTGCTGTTTAACTTCCTAGAATATCCTGCCTTGGAAGGATCAAGTCCAGCTCCTGGAATTTGGTTCCTGCTGTGGAGAGGGGCTGGGATGGCAGTGGGGGATGCTCTGGGTGTGCAGGAGGTGCCTGTGGACACCCCTGTGTGCTTTGGAACAGCAGCAAATCTGAAATGTTTTGCTTGCTTTGACCAAGGGCCCAGTTTTTTCCCCCAGAGAAAATCGTGGCAGGGAATTTGTGGGTTTTGGGGGATTGGGTGGGAGCCCTTTCCTCGCCTCCTCCCTCCTCTCCTCCCTCTTCAAAGGGCTTTTACCACCACCAATAAATAACAGGTCTGTGTGCTCCAGGAGCTCCAAGACAGGAGTTTTTCTTTCTCCTTCAGAGAGGAAAACGCTTCCAAGCCAACATATTTTGTGTAATTTTGGGCGAGGTGGTGGCTGGTTTGCAAATTCCATTTTCAGCTCACTTGATTCACTTATAAATATCCCAAAATACTCCAAGGAAGAGACAATTGCTGTGCTCTCGGGGTTTTTTTGCTGCTCCTGCTCGGGTTTAGGCTCCTGGGAGGCCTCCTGGGAATGGTGGGGAGGGCTGGGAGCAGATCAGAGGCCGGGCAGAGCTCCCTGTTGCTGTGTTTGTGGCTGGAATCAGCTGGATGGATGGCTTATCCCGGCGGGATGGAGCCCGGCAGGACTGTGAATGCTCAAAGGCAGGGTTTGTCTGTGTGGGCTGGGAGGAGGGTGCTGGTGGTAATTTTATCCCAGCTACCAGTTTATTAAATCAACCTTTTTATTCTGCCTTGCTCCTTCAGGTTGAGAGTGCACTGGATGCAGAGTGGGCTGTGGATTTTTGGGAGAGGGATTTGGGACAACAGTCTGGAGGGACAGGACACAGGGAATGGCTTCCCACTGCCAGAGGGCAGGGATAGATAGGATATTGGGAAGGAATTCCTGGTTGTGAGGGTGGGGAGGCCCTGGCCCAGGTGCCCAGAGAAGCTGTGGCTGCCCCTGGATCCCTGGCAGTGTCCAAGGCCAGGTTGGAGCAGCCTGGGATAGTGGAAGGTGTCCCTGCCATGGCAGGGGGTTGGAATGGGATGATTTAATGTCCCTTCCAACCCAAACCTGTCTGTGATTCCGTGATTTATTTTGATCAAGGTTAGTTGTGTTCCTCTGGAATTTGAGTTCATTTCTGCAAATAAAGAAACATTCTTTCCCCAGAAGAAGGAAAAAGCATCAGTCCCACCTCTGCAGAGCTGGCACTATGTGCTGTGGGTAATGGAGCAAACCCAGGGGGTGCGGGGAGTGGGGTGTGGGTGCAGCACCAGTGAAGAGCCCCGTTTGTACTGGGTGGGCACAGCCCCAGGCTGGGACAGGAGCCCCAGCAGCAGAGAAGGGCCCATCTGAGGGTTTTCAGTGTTGGCAGGGAGGGACCTCAAAGCCCATCCCATCCCATCCCATCCCATCCCATCCCACCCCCTGCCGTGGGCAGGGACACCTTCCACTATCCCAGGCTGCTCCCAGCCCCGTCCAGCCTGGCCTTGGGCACTGCCAGGGATCCAGGGGCAGCCACAGCTTCTCTGGGCACCCTGTGCCAGGGCCTCCCCACCCTCACAGGGGAGAATTTCTCCATAATATCCGATGTAAATCTCTCCTCTTTCAGTTCACACCTATTCCCCCTTGTCCTGTCACTGGCTGCCTGTGTAAAAGTCGTTCTCCCTCCCTTTTTAGAAACCCCCTTTAAATACTGAGAGAAGAGAGGTGGATTCATGAGAAGCTTCCTCTCAGGAGCAGGGTATTTCCTAAGGCTATGATTGATTAAAATTGGATTGGGGTCATCATAATTAAGTGATTGGAATGTGATAGTGCACCACAACACAGGGCTCGTTTTGAGCTGCTCTTGCCCATAGAGCCCTCTCCCAAAGCATTCCCAAGCTGCTGATACCATTATGTAACTCAGCCCAGACAGTAATTGATAATCATTACAATTGCCCACAGAATTCCTCTCTACTTTGTTCCTGTTTGACTTTTCGTTTGCTGCTCATTGTCAGAGGAATGATCCGATTGGAACCCAGGGGCTTTTTTTTTTTCTTTTTAATTCCTAGGTTTGGAATTTTGCGAAACAAATGACTTCCCTTTAGCCTCAGCCTGCTTGGGCAGGGAGAGCTGCTTCTGCTGGGCCACCCTCAGCATCTCCCCTGCCATGGGACCAACATTTTTCCAGCTCTAGGAAGCTGCTGGTGGTGGGATGGCAGTGAACCGTGGCTTGCTTCTCCCTGTTCCTCATGTGTGGCTCCATCTTTTCCTAATTACTGTGTGGGTTCCTGGCACCCCAGGCTGGTCCCTGCTGAGCCTGGGGGGAGCAGTGCCAGCTGTTCCCTCTGTGTGGCTGTGTAAATTCAGGCACCCGTGGAAAGTGGAGGTGCAAAGCTGCCAGACTGGTTCTGCTGGGCTGAAAATCAGGGAGGCATTGAGGTTGGAAAGGAGCTCTGGCATCATGGAGTCCAGCTGTTCCAACTCTGCCAAGGCCACCACTAACCCATGTCCCCAAGTGCCACATCTACACGTTTTTTGAACACTTCCAGGGATGGGGACTCCATCCCTGCCCAGGCAGCTGTGCCAGTGCCTCACCACCCTTTCCATGAAGGAATTTTCCCAATATTCAACCTAAACCTGCCCTGGCACAACTTGAGGCCATTTCCCCTTGTCCTGTCCCTGTTCCCTGGGAGCAGAGCCCGACCCCCCTGGCTGTCCCCTCCTGTCAGGGAGCTGTGCAGAGCCAGAAGGTCCCCCTGAGCCTCCTTTTCTCCAGGCTGAGCCCCTTTCCAGCTCCCTCAGCCTCTCCTGGTGCTCCAGCCCCTTCCCCAGCTCCGTTCCCTTCCCTGGACTCGCTCCAGGGACAGGTCTGTGTCCTCAGGTGCTGCTCCCAGGCCTTGCTCCCGCTGTGGCCGGCGTCTGTCGGCACAGGGAGTGAATCTGGCCCTGGGGAGTTGTGCATTGCGTGCTGGCAATGTCTCTCCCACGTGGCAAAAGCATTCCCAGCTCCTCTCGGTGCAGTCCAGGCTCTCGGTGTGCCCTGAGCTGCCTGGAGCCGCTCTCCTCACGGGGTTTTTGGGACATCTGCAGCGCAGCTGTTGGCTGAACCAGCTCTGGCTGCAGGACAGGTCTGCTTCCCTAATTGTCCCATGTCAGGCAGAGCCCCCAGAGCTCCTCTCAGCCTTTGGTTTCCACTTTCAAATGATTCCATCTTCCAGTCCCTGTCCCACACGTGGGCTGGTGCTTTAGGTTCAGGCCTGAGGCCTCCCAGCAGGGACAGGACTGCAACCAGCCACAGTGGGAGAAACGTCAGGGATTTCATCAGGCTGCTCTCAGAATCACTGGTTGTTCATACCTTTGTGTGTCTGTGCTTTGGATCATCCAATATTTGGGTGGGAAGGGACCTTAAAATCATCCAGTCCCACCCTGTGCCATGGGCAGGGACACCTTCCACTATCCCAGGCTGCTCCAAGCCCCATCCAGCCTGGCCTTGGACACTGCCAGGGATCCAGGGGCAGCCACAGCTTCTCTGGGCCTCCCCACCCTCCCAGGGAACAATTCCTTCCCAATATCCCATCCATCCCTGCCCTCTGGCAATAGGAAGCCATTCCCTGTGTCCTGTCCCTCCAGCCCTTGTCCCCAGTCCCTCTCCAGCTCTCCTGGAGCCCCTTTAGGCCCTGGAAGGGGCTCTGAGGTCTCCCTGGAGCCTTTTCTTCTCCAGGGGAACCCCCCCAGCTCTGCCAGCCTGGCTCCAGAGGGGCTCCAGCCCTGGGAGCATCTCCAGGGGCTCCTCTGGAATGACTCCAGCTCCATCCATGTCCTTATGCTGGAGGCCCTTGATGTGCTTGGCAGCAGGAAGATACCTCCAGGCTGAAGGAGAGCTCTGTATTAGCAGGGGAGTCACAGTACCTGGCATGAACCTTGTTTTGGGATCCCAAAACTTCCAGGCACAAGGAATAGCCCTGAAGGTGCCATGGAGCAGTGGAAATGCCAGCCTGGGCTCCCTGCATGGCTCAGAGCTCTGCAGACATTGCCTCTTCTCCCCAAATTTTGGGTTGTGATGAGGCTTCCCCTTCCCTGTAGGGCTTTTGCCGGAGTTGGTGTGGGGCAGAGTAAGTTATTAATGGTCCTGTGAGGGGGAGGGAAGAGGAGGGGACATGACCAAGGAGAGCCACGGGGACAATTCCTCCCAAAGTGCCACTAGTGCCGAGCTGGAGTGCTTGGTGTTGGCCCCATGGGGGAGAGCAGCTGGAAGAGCCCAAACCCCTGTGAGTGGTGGTGGATCCTTCCCTGGGACTCTGCTGTCCTGCTTTTGGGGCTGGACTGGGGTTTTCCTCGAGGGCAGTGAGGTGTGAGAGCCTCCGTGGGTCAGGGACAGGGCTCCACCACTGCTGCCACGAGGGTTCCTTGTGGCTGTGGGGTTGGGCCAGGCACTTTATTCCTGATTTTGGCCAGGGTTTTTCTCCCTCTGCAGGGAGAAAACTGCTCTTAAAGCAGGGAATCATGGAGGCTGCTGTGGAGACAGGCTCCAGGCTGCTGGGAGCTCAGTGTGCTCCGAGCTCGGCTTCTCCCTGTCCAGCTCCTTCCAGTGCGACAGCAAATCCCCTTTTCCACGGAATGCCAGTGACTAAACTGCCTTCGCTCCCTGTTATCCCGTTCTGTGATCCTGTTGAAGCTGAAGCACTCAGGGACAGTGGTGTTTGATGGGAATTTGTGTGCTGGATTAAATGATGTTAATTCCTGAGTCCCTGTGTGTGTCCCGGTGTGTCCCAGCACCGCATGGCATGGGCTGGTGACAGCTCTGGGGTGTCCTGTGGAGCTGTCGGTGTCCCAAGGGTGCTGACAGCTTTGTTTGGCAGGGTGGTGAGCAGCCTCGGAGTGCCCCGATTTATTTATTTTTAATAACACATGGTAGTTTTCCAGAAGAAAGAGCTCCTGTTCCCTGTGTGCAATGTCCTGTGGTGAAATGCCGGTGGTGTTAGGTTGTGTTTGAGTCACTGCTGCTGCTGGAAGGGCTTTTCAGCCTGCAGGCTGTTCCTGCTTCCTCTCTCCCCTGAGGAGGAGGGGGAGGAGGAGGAAAGCCGGAGGGAGAGGACCTGGTGCTGGGAGCTGCGTCATCTGGCAAGGCCCAGCAGAGCCGACTGTGGAAAATCCATTTGCCAGAGTCCAGTAGGAAGCTGGGCTCCAGCAAAATGTGCAGGAAGTCGAAGGAGTCCAAACCAACAGTTTTTAGAGAGAAGAAGCTGTTTGGGGCAGGGAGCGAGGGGTGAGGGCTGCTGTGGGCACCGGGCACGGAGCCGGGCCGGGATCCACGTGGCTGCTCCTCAATCCCACATTCCCAAACAAATGCAGCATGAACCGAGGGGCTGCCTGAGGAGCTCTGCTTGGAGAAGGTGTATCTGTACTGAAAGGGAAAACTCCTGATGGGAAAACTCCATTCAGTCCCACCGTGGCTTTAGAAGCTGATCAGGCCATTGAGGCTTTTGCTGTCACCTTTGGCTGGGGAGGGATGAAGAAGCAGCTGTTGCCTCCCATTTGCTTGGCCACATTCCTTATTTTTTCCAGGGGAGTGGCTGTTCTTCACCCTGCTCACTGTGTGTGTGTGAGGAGTTTACAGCTGGGGGGAAAAAATAAAATTTGGATATCCTTGTGGAATTTTTTCCCTGTGTTTGCTAAATGGATGCAGCAACCAGCTAATCCTCTCCTGGCTACTTGGAACCCTGGGACTACTGTCCTGGCAGGAATACAGCAGGGAGGATGCAAAGAGCAGAGGGAAGGTTTGGGGGACTTTCCCTGAAAGGTCCACAGGGAATTTTGGAAGCTTTGGTTTTGAACAGGAGGGGTTCTTCTCAGGATGGTTCCGAGCAGTAACTTCCCAGGATGTTTTCATCAGGAACTTTTCAGGATGTTTTCAGTCAGGAGCTTCTCAGGATGGTTCCAGTCAGGAACTTTTCAGGATGTTTTCAGTCAGGAGCTTCTCAGGATGGTTCCAGTCAGGAACTTCTCAGGATGTTTTCAGTCAGGAACTTTTCGGGATGTTTTCAATCAGGAACTTCTCAGGATGCTTTCAGTCAGGAACTTTTCAGGATGTTTTCAGTCAGGAACTTTTCAGGATGTCTCCAATCAGGAACTTCTCAGGATGCTTTCAGTCAGTACCTTCTCTTCCCCCTGTGCAGGTGGGGAGGTGGGAGACTTTCCCTGTGGAGAGGAGCCTCCTGCCCGGCAGTGTGAGAGCAGGACCACGTGCAGGGAGTACTGGCAGGGCCCCAAGGTCTCCTGGAGACCTCGGTTTGGAAGAGGAGGGTTCTTGGTGAGCAGCAGGGAGTTCTCTCTTGGACTTTGAGCTGCACCTCCGGGCCATGCGGAGCATCCATCCCGTCCTGGCATCGTGGGGTGGCAGAGCTGTGGTGGGTGAAGGAGGGGTGCTGGTGGCACGGGCAGGACTGAGAGCCCAGAGCGCAGAGGCCAGTGCCCTGTGCTGGGCAGGGACGTGGCTGCCAGCCTGGCAGACACCTGCAGAGCCATGGAGCAAATTCCAGGCCCCTTGCTGCTGCCCTGCTCGGAGGAGGTGCTGGAGGGGCACTGGCGTTGCCATGGGGTTGTTTGGTTGGTGTGGTGATGCCTTCATGCCCAGTGCTTACAACCTCTGAGGTCCTGGGCTTCCCAAACTATGCACGGCATCTCAGCCTCTTCTCCCTTGCTCCAGGAATCTACCTCTGAGCCTTTGATCCGTTCTGGGCTCTTTTTCCCCCCTCTGGCACAGTCTGCTCCGTGTCCTTCACACAAACGGGCCTTTCTGGAGCTGCCTGAAGGGGTGCCAAAAGGAGGGGAATAATTCGAAGCAGCTCTGAAAAAGAAATAAGTCTTTATGCTTTGCTGGTCTCTGGTTCAGGTCTGTTAGTGTTACAATGAGCTCAGTTTGGCCGGGGTGGCAGGCGCAGCGGGGCTGGGCCAGGCAGGTTCCTTCTCTCCTGTTCGGCTGCTCGGGCTTGCACTCCCCTGGGCTTCACCTCTGTGGCCCCAGAGGCTCCTTGTGCCCTCCAGATTCCCAGATTTACCAGCTCAGAGGTGCAGCTCTCTGCNTTGTGATTCTGTGATTGTAATCCTGTTGTGGGAGTTACAGCCTGTACATGGTGTTTTGGGGAGGGTCAGTGTGCCAAGCCAGCGAGAGGATTCATTCTGGGATGTGCCGTGGAGGTTTTGTGCTGCTTTCCAACCCGGAGGGGAGCACAGGGGAGCAAACACCACAATCCTGGATTTCTGAGCCTGGGCGGTGTCTGGAACCATCACACAAACACCTGGGTGCGGTGCAGGGCACTTCGCGCGGAGCCACACCGGGCAAAACATTCAGCGCCTTAAAATGCCTGATCCTAGGTGTGTGACCTTTTATTGTGTTGCTTTTTGTTTGTTCAGATCAGCTCCGAACCCTGCGGAGGCTCGGTGTCCCTGCTCCGCAGGACACTGCCCGGGGTGGCTCCTCGTCCCCAGGGCAGCTCCACCTTCCACCCAGGCGTGTGTTTTATCTAGGGAGTAACCAGGCTCTAAACCTTTTATTCTTTCTCGATTTAACCCGGCCTCCTGCCCCTGAGTCGTGTTTGGAAGGGTGAGAACAGGTTTCCCTTGTCATCAGAGGAACAAAAGCTAGAAACAAAGGCTTCAGTGGCTTGGAGGGTGGAGGAAGAACCCTCTTCAAGTTCATTAAACAAATAAATGTTTAGAGTAGAGCATCGTGGCTGCTGAAGCCTTTGAGCACTTAGAGAGCGACAGGAAACCTGGAACACTTGAGGCAAACAATTAAATTTAAAATCATCTCAGCGTAACTTATATTCCTGTTAATGTTTCCAAACCATCCTTGAAGTTGTTTGTTTAAATACGTTTTTATGCTTCAGTGGCAACAATTGAGGGATAATTTGGAAATGTCACACTCGGCATTTGAGAACACACTTAAATACCACAAATTGAGGTTTCTGAAGCCCTGGTGAGCATAGAGGTGTTCCTGCCTCCAGATATCCTTGGAGCTGGTTGGCTTAGTCCAAAAAGGTCCTGGACAGACCAGAGGAATTTCTACCAGCAGGTAAAATACTCCAAAATTCTGGATGTGAGTGATCCAGGTGGTGGAAATCTGCAGTTCAGCTCCACACTCTGCACTGAGGGCCTGGCTGGATCCGTTTGTCCTCATTTCTTGTGGGCGTGGGCAGGAAGGATGTGGGTCCTCAGGCTTTTTTGGCTGCCAGCTCTTTAAAACATATTCTGGCTTCTTTTTCTGCTTCCTGGTGAATTTTGAATGTTTGAGGGAAAGTCTTTTCCTCTGCAGGCTCGCGATGCGTGGAGGGGATCTGGTCCTCCTCTGGCTTTGGGCTGGTTCTTGGCTCGCAGCTGGCTTGGAGATCTCTTCCTTCCCCTTCCTAAAGGGGAAAATAGGAGTTTGGTGGGGAGGGGATTCTCTCCTGTCCATTGTGTATCCGCATCTCTCCCGTGTGGCTTTTCCTGCAGAAGGAGCCCCGTGACCCTGGGAGAGGCTTTGGGGTTTGGGGCCAGTCAGGGGGAGCAAGACTGGGGCAAAAACTGCCCCAAGGAGGTGATGTACAGCCAAAGCTGGGGGCAGGCTGAGGAGCTTTCCTCTTGGATTATTAGGAAAAGGAGGATTTGTTAGGCAAGTGGGTGTATTAAATGGCAAGGATCTGGTCTTCCTGGGAAGAGGATCTGTCTTTCCCTTGGGAACTTTTTTCCTTCTCTGCCTTGGTTTGTGGGTGATCTCTCTCCCATTCCTCATCTTTTAATACTTGCAGGCTCATCCTTACAATAATTATTCCTCTTTATTCCTCCTAAATACAGGAGGCTTATTCCCCTTCTACCTTAAATAGTAGCTTTGATTATTTCTTCCGTGGCAGGAAGAGATGAGAACAAACCAGGCTGAGGCTTCCTTTGTCTCCTTCTCAGGAAGGTGCCTGGGTCCTTGGTTTCGAGTACCAGGCTGGTGACAGAGGCCCTGCAGTGCTGCAGCCTCGGCATGAAGGGCTGGGAAGGATGAGCTGATGTCTGGGCAAGATTAGGCAGGGATGTTGCAGAAAACATCTTCACCAGGGCTGCTTATGGTGGACCTTTAATTAGAGACCTGAGCAGGCACGATCTGCCGGCTGAGCTCCTCCTGGAGCTTTGGGAAAGGCTGGGGGAGCAAAATCCTGGCAGCAGCCCTGGGTCAGCGCTGCCACTTGTGAAATAAATAATGCAGTTCTTGCACTGCTTACTCACAATTGACCATGGCTGCTCCCTGTAATGAGATCTGCCCCACGGGGGTGTTTTAGAGGTTACTTAATTAGGTGTAATTGCAGCAGAATAGAAACCTGCTTTGAGGTTCTGAGTGCTTTGTGGAGAGCCAGCTCCTTCAGCAAGTTAGGGAGTCGGATCCTATAAACACGGCTGGAGCCAGAGTACTGCGAGTTATCGGCCTCCCCCTCGGCCTGGCTGTTTATGGTGATGAAACCACAGACGTGAAGTGCTGGGAAGGGTGTTCCTGGCTCTGGGAATGGTGCAGCTGTGGTTCCCATCCCAGCAGCAGCGTGGGGAAGCAGCGGGGAGCTGTGCTCACGCTGGCGGGCTGGTAATGCTCTCTCAGCACGGGGGATGGATGTGGTCTTACCCCAGAGAAATGCTGCATTAGCAGGGATCGGCTCATTTCAGCTGATCCCACTGCAGCCCATGGATTTAGGGAGCGTGGGACCTAAAGAGAGCTGTATGGGGACAGCTGTGTCCTTGGCATGGCCCCTTTGGTTTGGCTGCAGGAGCTTCAGCAGTTCCAGCACGTTTCCCAAAGGTGAAAAAAGGATACTCTGACTTCTGTCACCAGCATTTAAAAATATTACACGTTTTTCTTTGAAAGGATTGGTTTAGCCTTGGTTTTTAGGGACAAATGAGTGCTTCGGCTCATCCCCTTGTGTTGAACATGGAGGGTGGAGGTGCTGCATCCACCTTTGTGTTACCATGAGAGGTCTTATGCTGTGTGTTCTCACTCGGATGAATTCTTCTGGGCCGCTCCAGGCCACACACCTGGTTAAACAGAGAGGAGAGCAGCTGCTGTGAGCCCTCCCTGCACTTTTTATTGCTGAAAATCCCTCAGTTTGGCACTTCTGCCAGTGTGGTGCTTGGCTTTCTGCTTGAGTTCAGGGATTGTCTCACTTACAGTACTGTTTCCCCACAAAGATACAGGATGCTCAGGGCAGATTCAGATTTCTGGCTGTCAGGGGAGAGTAATTAAAGTTTCATGAGAGGTGTTTGGGTTTTCATGTCCTGTCTCAACCAAGCAGGACACCCAGGATTCGTCTGTACCTGGGTACNGAGGGTACAGGAGTTCCTGGTGGGCACTGCAGCACATTTTCTCGGGTATTTGGGGGTCTTTTTCAGGAATATGTCAGTATCCATTCCTCCTCTTTGCCCCCTTTGGAGTCTGTGTAGATTGAAGCAGCACTGAGAGTTGATTTTATTCCCAGGGCAAGACGTGGAAGCTCCATCCCAGTGAGATACCACATGATTTGATGATCTGAGCTCCACCAGCTCTTCTTGGGGGGTGCCTGGCTGCTGTGGCCACTAGAAATCTCCCACCCTCCTTCACCCCTCCAAAGAATGTCTTTTTGGAAGCTGCTTCAGCCTTGATCTCTGCCAGAATATGAGGGAAAACTGCTGGCAGGCTCAGGGGTTGCAGGGGGGTGTTGGCTGCCCAGCACTGCCCTGAATTCCTTCAGGGATCACACCTAAAACAAGCACAGTGGGTATTTTGTCCTGCTGAACCCATCTGCTCTCTGGTGGAGACGTGGAGCATCCATAAGGATAAAGAGGAGAGGCCTAGAGCTTCCTTTTCCTTTTCCTCCATCCTGCTAAACAGGGAATTCACAGCTGGGGAATCCTTCACCTCCGTGGGGACTTTCGCTGTGGGGCTGCCAAGCCTTTGGGTGTGAATTTGAATTTGGGGTTGTCGCTGTTGGAGGCTCGGGGTCGTTTGCTGAGCTGACTTCACTGCATCAAAGCAAGGAAGCTCTTTTTGTGCTGTGAGGAGCCCCCATGGCATCGCAGAGTGGGGCTGCGAGGGCTTCTGGAGCAGGGGTGTCATTGGCAGCAGAATCGTTGGGTTTTGGAAGGCGAAACACTGCAGAGTTCTTGGATACAGGAGATGTGGGAGTGGGGATGCTGCTGTTCTTGTTGTGCTTTTGAGGTGCCCTCCTCCTCCTCCCCATCTGCCCCGTGGCCTTTTCCAGGAGAAATCCCTCGGTCTGGGCCGTGTCCCTGGCACAGGGGTGACCAGAGCCCCCTTGGCACTTGTCACCCCCAGCTGTGCTCCTGCAGGGCTGGGGCTGTGCTCAGCTCCAGGCAGCCTGCCTGGCTTCCAGCAGTTTAAACCTCTCACTTTCCACCAGGGTTTAAGTCAGCTACTTAAACCACGTCATCCTCTTTCACTCGTTAATGCTCTGTGTTTCAGCTGCGCGGGCTCCAAGGAGGGTTTGTAACCAGCCACAAACACACAGAGGAGGCAAATCCTTTATTTTAAGTACTTCTAGCTGGCCAAAAGCAGGACTGTGGCTTCTATCCCGTGGGTTAAGCTCAGTGTTGTTTGGTGGAATGTTACTGTTTGGTGTTGTGCCAGTAGGAGTGTGCTGGGAGCTGCTGTGCTCAGGCTTCAGCTAAAACCCTCAAATCTGTGACTTCAGAACTGCTCACATTTACTGGATGGGTTTAAAGCAGTTTGAGCCACAGTGCTGGTGGTTTTCCCAACTGCCCTGATAAGGTACTGGGTTTAGCCCAGTCATCCGAATGAAGAAATGGAGAAAACTCTCCCAGGCTGCTCCAAGCCCCATCCAGCCTGGCCTTGGACACTGCCAGGGATCCAGGGGCAGCCCCAGCTTCTCTGGGCACCCTGTGCCAGGGCCTCCCCACCCTCACAGGGAACAATTCCTTCCCAAAATCCCATCTAACCCTGCCCTCTGGCAGTGGGAAGCCATTCCCTGTGTCCTGTCCCTCCAGCCCTTGTCCCCAGTCCCTCTCCAGCTCTCCTGGAGCCCCTTTAGGCCCTGGAAGGGGCTCTGAGGTCTCCCTGGAGCCTTCTCTTCTCCAGGTGAGCACCCCCAGCTCTGCCAGCCTGGCTCCAGAGCAGAGGGGCTCCAGCTCCTTTGCTGGATGATGCTGGTGAGAGGAGGAGTCATGGGGCTGTGGGGACCAGGCAGGCACAGCAAATATTCTTGTTTTCTTTGTCGTGGGTTCTTCTGAGTGTCAGCAGCCACTCACACTCAGCCTGGTGGTGGTATCTCAACTGTTAATGGTGATTTTAAACCTGGACAGAAAATACAGGCAGGTTTGGATCAGCACAGGCACTGCCATGGGCTTGAACTTCTTCACTGTGTGGCTTTGGTTGTTTGCATCCGTAATGTCCATGTTGGGAAGTTTTCAGAACCATTCCCCCTCGTTTCCCCCTGCCCACAGCCCCATTTAAATACATAAGTGGCTCTTTTTCATAAAGGAGATACTTCCCTGCCCAAGCCCTGGAGTGGGTGAGGTGCCCTGCTGTGGCATTGGCACGAGAGTCTGAATCCCTCTGTGGTCCTGAGAAGCTGAAAACTACAGAAACTGTGATTTAGAGTATGTCATGCTAATCCCTTACAGGCTTATCAAGTCTGATTAAATGTCACTCGCCTTTCTGTTATCTCTGTACACAGATAACAAATTAAGCGACAGCTTTTGAACTCCAAGCATCTGCCAAATGCATTAACTGGAACCGACACATTCCTACGAGTTGTTTTTATTAGTCTAAAATACCTTTGTTTAACATACAAGAAACCTGACTCACCCAAGATGATGAGTGCCATGTGAGTTTAGCAGGTCTGTCTGCGGAAAACAGTGCTCTAGAAAACTGGAGAAGGTGCTTGCGTTGTCTTCTCCCATTCACAGAATCTCAGGTTAGTGTGGAAAAGAGCTCTGAGGTCATCGAGTCCAACCTGTGACCCATCCCCAGCTTGTCACCAGCCCAGAGCACTGAGTGCCACAGCCAGGCTTTCCTTGGACACCTGCAGGGATGAGGACTCCAAACCTCCCCGGGCAGCCCCTTCCAATGCCTGACCACCCTTTCTGGGAAGAAATTCCTCCTGATATCCGGCTTGAGCTGGAGTCAGCTGGCAGGTGGGCAAGGCTGTGCCCTGGGGGACTTGGGTTTCCTCTCGTGGCAGTCCCACAGAGGCACAGCCTGGAATTCAGTGGCAGGACCCAGGAACAGCTGGAGCTGTGTCAGGGCAGGCTCAGGCTGGGGATCAGGGAAAGGTTCTTCCCCCAGAGGGTGCTGGGCACTGCCCAGGCTCCCCAGGGAATGGGCACAGCCCTGAGGCTGCCAGAGCTCCAGGAGCGTTTGGACAGTGCTCAGGCACAGGGTGGGATTGTTGGGGGGTCTGTGCAGGGCCAGGAGCTGGACTGGATGATTCCTGTGGGTCCCCTCCAGCTCAGGGTATTCTGTGATTCCGTGGTTTTATGGTCTCAGCCCTGTGGGTTCCTCCATGCCAGTGGAATTCTTGCTGCTCCAGTGGGGATGTGGGATGACCAAAGCACATGGACACATGGACACGTGGGTGAGCAGCTCTGAGTGTGCTGTAGATGTGATTTTCCTGTAGAAACACATACCCGGCTTTCAGAAAACCAAAAAGAACTCAAACCAGCCCCCCCAGTGCTGCTGCAGGGTGAGCAGGGCAGCTCTGAGCTCCACGGCTGGGCTGGGGGCTGAGTCTCTTTTGCAACCTGAGGTTTCCTTCCCTGGAAGGAGAGGTTTGGAAGGAGAGGTTTGGTGATTCACCGGCTCCTTCCTCGAGGAAAAAACCGAAACCCCAGGGAGTCAAAAGGTTGTGCTCAGAGATCTGCACAAATCCAGCCCTGGAGAGTCCCTCCTGTGCATCAGGAGGAGGAGGAGGAGGAGGATGTGTGTGGCAGGGTGAGGGCAGCACTGTGGGCAGCTTTGGAGTGTGGAGCTCACCGTGCAATTCCTCTCACCTCCCCAGCTCCCTCCTGGGATTGTTCCTCAGCTGAAGGAAGTGGTTCAAAACCAGGCAGAGGTGCCTCAACAGCTCTTAAAACGAGGGATAAATATCTGGTTGTCTGAGCTTGAGAAGCATCTGGTGTAAAGGATTTTCTGCCCGTGGCGGCCTGGAAGGAAGGAAGGAACCAAATGCACCTTTTTGAGACACTTTGGGCCCTGTGGTTTTGCCCTTTGCCTGTTCTTTTGAAGATCCCAGCCCGTCCTCAGCAGGTCTCAGAGTGCCCCTTGCTCCACGGGTGTGCTGCTCCAGCACCCCCATCGCAGCCCTCGCCTGCTGACGTGATTCCCTCCCCCTCAGGCATTGTCTAATTGGGAAAACGTTTCAATTATACAGCCTAAATTTGTAACATGGAGCAGTTCATTATCGCCGAATCCCCTTAATTGGGCCCTCCTACCAGGCAGCCTATTACTGAGTTTCCCAATTAAGACAGGACCTCTTTAAAACCCATAAAAATAAACAAATCCCTGGCAGAGCAGGCCCAAGTTGCAGGAGACACTGCCCAAAATGCTGCTTGGAGGCTAAGCAATAGTTTCAACACCAACCAAGTCCTAATTAAACCCTTTGTGCTGATTGCTTATGTTCCCTTCAAGGAGAACAGCCACTGTTTGGGATCAGCTCAAGAAATTCACTGTTATTTGCTCAAATCTTTCTGATAAAGTGGAAAAAGTTGGTTACAAGGTATTTCTGTGCTGGAAGATGCTGTTTCCTGTGAGGATTCCATAGGTAACTCTGCTTTTTTTGGTTGCAGGTGAAGGACCTAACAAAATACCTGGATCCCAGTGGATTGGGAGTTATCAGCTTCGAAGATTTCCATCGGGGGATCAGAGCCATCAAAAATGGAGGTCAGTTTCCTGCTGTGCTGTGAGTGAGGATGGGAACAGGCCAAATTTAACACCATACTTGAGCTGAGAAGCTGCTTGGGGAAAAAAACATCTGGGTTTGGTTTTCTGAGAGTTACTGCTCTGTGCTGGGTGGAGCTGAAGGGGGAGAGGTTGGGGGCGTTTAAAAAGGGTTGGAAAAGGTGGTGCAGCAGTCGTGGTGGTGGTTCCATGTTTTGTTGTTTATCAGGAAAGTTCCTTCCTACAAAGAAACATCGGTGGGAAATCCCTTCTGGTTTGGTGGCTCTCACCTGTGTTTTTGGGGGAGTTGTTGCTCTGATGCAGTAGCTGCCATGCTGCTGGAGGTGTCTGTGTGCTGCTGGCTCTAACATCTTCCAAACATTGGCACTGAGCATGGAATCATGGAATGGTTTGGGTTGGAAGGGACCTTAACACTCATCTCATTCCATCCCATGCCACGGGAAGGGGCACCTTCCACTGGAATGGAAATTACTGTGCATTTACTAATTTATTGATGAATTTACCAGTGCATTTATACCTTCACTCCAACTGTTTGGAGGATCAATGTGCTCAGATGTTTTTTAGCAAGAAGCACATTAAACCAGAGCTTTGAACTCCCTGACTGGAGTCAGGATGATCTTCAGACAGGCCAGTGCCAATCCCCACGTGGCTCCTGAGGGCTTCTTGCAAGTGCTTCCAGAGCAGTAGCTTGGTGAAATGTGAAGTATCTTTCTGGCTGGTTGCCATTTGACCCCTTTGCTGCAGAAAAGGTGTTGTGTTTTCAGTTTGGAATTTCTCTCAGAGTGTCAGAGCGTCGTTTTGAGCCAGGCGTGTTGTTATGGGCAGGGTGTGAGAAATCTGGGAAGCTCCCTGCTGAGCAGCTGGAGTTCTGAATGTGCAGATGTGAATTACCATCCTTGCACAATAGTCAGCACTGCTCAGAGATGCTTATCTGGGGTTTCAGCCCTGCTCAATGTGCCCCTGCTGCCAGCCCTGCCCATGGAGTGTGCTGCAAGGAAGGGAAAGAACCATCCTTCCCATACCAACTGTGCTGTTCCAGGAGTAAAAAACCCTCAAAGCAAAGTTTTCTTCTGTTTTTCTGTCAGTTGTCCATTCCTCCTCCTTTTCCCCAGTTCCACCCCCACTTTATTTATTAATTTACTGTGAGGGTGGGCAGGCCCTGGCACAGGGTGCCCAGAGAAGCTGTGGCTGTCCCTGGATCCCTGAAAGTGTTCCAGGCTGGGTTGGATGGGACATAGAGGAACCTGGGATAGTGGAAGGTGTCGGTGTTGGAACTGGGTGAGCTTTGAGCTCCCTTCCCACCCAAACCACTCCAGGATTGTTTGTGCTCAGGGCTGCAGTGTTTTATGGCAGCTCCCAAGTTTCCTGGTGTAGCCTGACCAATTCCCAGCTCCCAGGAGGCAGGAGGAGCTGCAGCACACTATTAATTTGTAATAAATTGCCATTGGAGCAGAGTGTTTGTGAAAGCCCAGGCTCGTGTTTCTCCTCAATAATTCATCACTTTGGTGTTGTGTTCTATTAATTGAATGGGAAAAGCAGATCCAGGCAAAGCTTTTAGGGTCTCTATTTATTAAATTTGAAAGGTATTGATATGTGTTTGTTACAGGGCTTGGGTAGGGCTGAGTTCTCTAACAACACATGGCATTGAATGGTTCTAAAAGAAGCCCAGGGCAGGGAACAGAGGAGGTTCTTTGAGTCCCACAGCTGAGCATTGCTCACGTGGAAGCGATCTGAAGGATTTGCTGCTGCTCTTGAGACAGTCAATATTGATCATCCCTTTGTCACCAAAGCAGAGGTCATGCTGCTGCTGGGTGTCCCTTTTAACAAGGTTTGTTAATTAGCTGGACCTATTTTTAGCCAGGGAATGCTCTGCTGGATTTCTTGGTGCTCTGTAATTCTTGGGTCAGTCATGGGAGTGAGAGGTGGTGTCAGCTTGGACCTTTTGGTGTCTGTGTTAATGCAGGGTTTATTTCTGAGGGTGTTCCACTCTTCCTTTCCCCGCTCTGGAGAATTCCCTTAGGAGAGCAGCTGGGATTTCACTGGAGCCTGGCAAAGTGAAGGTGCAGTACAAGCCCAGCCAAATTCGCTCTGCCAGCTGCGTTTCTCACAGCTGCTCTCGTGTGCACTTGGCCTTTACATCCAGGGATGAGCTCCCTGTCCTCTCCCTGTGCCACAGGCATGTCCCACTGCCTGAGGAGCAGGCTGATCCAGGACTCCTGCTGCTTGCTCTGCCTCCAGCGTGGAGCAAGAGCCACTGAAGGCCTCACACGAAGCCCCAGTGCCACCTCTCCACTGCCAGGAGCCAGCTCTGGTCTCTGTCTGGGCAGGTAATGCTGACTGTGAGGGCACAGAGCAAAGTGATTTGGATTGGAGGCTTTAAGGAGAGGTTTTAGACAGTTGTGGCTGCCTTCTGCCCTCCCCAGAGGGAAGGCTGGGTGGGAAAGCGTGGTTCTCGTGGGTGTATTTATGCCTGCAGTGGGTGGCCAAGGAGTGCTCCCAGAGGGTTCCCTTGCTGTGGGAAGTGCTGAGCCTGTGGCTCTCCGGTGGCTGAGCTCTGTTCTCAGGCCTGGGGACTGTGGGGACAGAGATGCTGCTGGGACAGGTTCAGCTCCCCATGGTCTGCTGTGTCCCAGCCCTTCCTGCTCGTGTCTGCTGGGATCTCCTTGTCCTGCCCTGCTCCACGAGGTGTGGCTTGCCTGCTTTTAAAATTCGTGTGAGTGGTGCCTGAGTGACTGGCCAGTCTGCAGAGCAGAGGGGGAAATGTGGATCCAACACTGGCAGCATGTCAGGGGGAATAAATGACTCTGAAAAGTGGAATTTTATGGCCTTGGATTGTAAAACTTGAGAAACTGATAATGGACAGAAGGCAGTGATGAAGGAGAGTATGATGCTTAAAAAAGGTGGATTTTCAGGCCTGGAGAATTCTCAGCCAGAGGAAGACCTGGTGCATCTGGCTACCATCAGTGAGATCCAAGGGAAGAGAAACAAGGAGGGAGCCAGTGTGACTGCTGCAGTCATCACAGTGAGGAGCTCCAGCTCATGGAGGATCTCCTCGGGGAGAAACAGGAACCAGGAATTGCGTCCCAGCCCCTTGGAAAACTCAGCCTGGGAGTAGGGAGCCTGTTTGTGTGGCAAGGAGCTGACCTGGGATGAGGTCTGGAATCACAAGCTGAGGTGCCTGGAGCAAGGAGCAGCTCTGCTCCTCTGTGTCCTGGATGCAGGAGCAGCTGGAGAGAGGCTTTGGTGGCAAGCGTGAAGGATGGGCTGGGTCAGCCACAGCTGGATGCAGGCACACAGCCAGGCCTGTGCTCACGAGCAGATTCCTTCCCTTGTCATGGTATTAAAAACCTTTTAGGCTTCAGCCACCTGGTTTTTCTGCAGGGGTCTCTCAGCACCCAGCAGGACAAACTGAACATCTCTGCTCTCACTGCAGCTCGCAAGGGTGAGGAACAAGTTGTGTCATTCACACACATCCTCGAGCTAAAACATCTGTAACATCTGGGAAGGGGCTCTGGGAGGTGCCCCTGCACACAGGGGATTGCTGGTGGTGTCAGCCCTTTTAAGGGACCTCTGTGCCAGGCAGGGAAAGGTGCATTCCTGGAGCTCCCAGCCTCATCCACCCCTTCTGCCTCAGCTTCTGAGCCCTGAACAAAGGGGCCCCTGTGCACTGAGAACAGTCAGTGCATCCACTGAGGGGTGGATGTGCCCAGGAGCTCAGGGGAGGGCCCGAGGATGGAAATAGTCAGATCTTTTTTTTATTATCATTATTGTTTATTTTTTAAACGCTTCAACTAAAAGCCCTTTGGATTTGGGAAGATGGAAAATCCAGCTTGAGAGCCAACACCCAAACCTGGAAGCTCTGAGAGAGTTCCTGTTTGCAGGGATGACAGGAGCAAGGCTGGGAGACCCCTGGCAGTGCCAGCTTTGGAGGAGCTGGATCAGGAATCCACTGTGCCAAAGGAAAGATACTCTGGGGGCTGAATGAGAGGCTGGGAGCAGGAGGAGCATGTCCAGCTCCCCAGAGGCACCTCCAAAGGCTGGCTGGAGGGAAGAGCGTGGAGCTGGGAAGCTGGAGCAGGCAGGGCAGGATGCTGAGCAGCAAACACAGGCCTGGGGGGTCAGGCTGTGGCTCTGCCTGGAGCCTGTGTGGGAGCACCACGCCGTTCCTAATTGGAGCTGGCAGCAGTGGGAATTGCTGTCGGGATGAGCCTTTGTGGGGCTGCAGCTCTTGGATCCCGGGAGCATCCCCGGGAGGATCTCGGGGGGTGTTGCCACAGTTTGTGCAGCCGTGTCCGGAAAGGTTGGTGAGCTCCTGGCAGCCGAGTGTCAGCTGGGAATTTCCCCAGAGGAAAACCCACATGCAGCCCTTCTCCAAATGAAGGATGTGAGTGTTGCACCTTGAAGGCTTAGAGCCAGGAGGGAGCTTCACATCAGCTCCCAAAACCAGATCCCAGGAGTTACCCCACGTGCAGGCTGTGCTCCGCATTCCCTGCTCCCACTGATCCACCTCTCGGAGGTGCCTCTGGATCTGACAGTGCTCAGGTGCCACCTCTGAGCCCACCGTGCCCAGGAGCCACTCGGTGCCACCTGGAGCCACCGCTGGACAGCACGTGGCTCGGGGTGGGCCTGGGAGGGCCAGGCTGGCTGCCCCGGTGACCCGGATCCCGCTGGCTCCGTGGGGCATTCCAAGGTGTTGGATATCTGCTAACGTAACCCCCTGCTTGCTTTGTGGAGGCTTTTCCCCCCTCTGTAGGATCTGCATTGCAGATGGCTTTTGCTACGCAAAAGGAAAGCTTCCCTTGCCCAGGGATAATTCCAGAAGCCAAAGCTTGCATTCCCTTCACTCCCAGTCCCGTGGTTATTTCTGGGGCTGTTTCTGTGCCTCCTCAGTGCTCTCTGCCCCACCTGGCTGCTGGAAATGCCGTGGGTTTGCAACAGGTCACTGCTGACACCTGAGCTCTCCGTGGGGGTGGCCAGGCCCAACTGAATATTCCAGGCGTTTGCTTTTTAAAAGGAAAGCCTTGCCCAAGGCTCAGCAGATGGAAGCAGAGCTCGTGTGCACGTTTGACTAAACTCGGTGAGTATCTGGCACCGGTTTGAGCACTTCCTACGTTCCCCTCGGATCTGCTGATCCCTGGATTCATGCAGCACTGCTGCAGTGGAGACCTTCCCGCTGCTCCTGCCTCTTCCTAACCCTGGCTAAACCATCACCCACAGGGACACAGCTCCTTTGATGGCTGAAGGTAGGACAGATGCCTCTTTGTGTACAGCTGGCATGCAGGGAACGGGGGTTGCCGTGAATGGGAAATCAAGATTGATTCATGAGCAAGAATAAAACCCAAATTGCTCTCATTATGTCTTCTGCAATTTTTTTTGCCTTTGCATCCTGCTCTGCTCTGGCAGATCCATATGGATGTGCTATACATGCTGCTGGTGGGGATAAGGACCTTAGGAAGATGAGTGTTAATTCTGCCCCTGAAAGGAGTGGAGATTTAAATGGCTCTTTAAAATTTATATGGATGCTTGAAAAAAATATAATCCCTGTGCTGTTCTTGGGAGCTCAGAGTTCTGCTCATCTCTGTGGCGCAGGAGGATGTTTGTAGCACGGGATTGTGCTTGTCAAGTTTGGGGTCCACGTGCTTGTCTGTGCCCCCTTCTGCCAGGGACAGGAGCAGCCAAGACCTTCTTGGAATTAATTTGGATTTTTTCACTTGAAATAGTGGCTCTTAGAGGGTTGTATTGGAAGCCACTGGGCCTGCCCATAAAAATGTGTGAGGGCTTTACTGGGATTGTTTATCCTGGAGAAAAGGAGGCTCAGGGGGGACCTTGGGGCTCTGCACAACTCCCTGACAGGAGCAGGCAGCCAGGTGGGGTTGGGCTCTGCTCCCGGGGAACAGGGACAGGAGGAGAGGGAACAGCCTCAGGCTGGGCCAGGGGAGGTTCAGGTTGGACATCAGGAGGAATTTCCTCATGGGAAGGGTGGTCAGGCATTGGAAGGGGCTGCCTGGGTCAGTGTTGGAGACCCCATCCCTGCAGGTGTCCAGTGAAAGCGCAGATGTGGCACTCAGTGCTCTGGGCTGGTGACAATGTGGGCATCGGGCACAGATTGGACTTGATGATCTCAGAGGTCATTCCAGACTCAGTGATTCTGGGATTCTCTTGAGTCTGTGTAACGCCGTGCTCGCAGGGAATGGGGAATTAGGAGCGTGTGGGATGGAGCTGAGCTGCTTTGGGGGTGCTCTGTGGTCACAAGGACCTGGGGTGTCTCTCCATCCCTCTCCTGACAGGAGGGTTGGGTGTGTCCAGGGCACAGAGACCCCTCTGAGGGGCTGGTCCTCTGCATGGAGGTGCAAACAGCAGAACTAAGCAGGTGTGAATCCAGCCCAGCTGGAGGCTGCTCCAGGGCAGAGCAGGACACAGGATACAGCCCCAGGGTGGGGGCATCGAGGTGGGTGCTCCTTTCCTCCAGCCCCAGTGTCCTTGGAGAAGAAAAGTCCCTCTTCTGCTCCCGGGAGCCCCAAAGTGCTCCTGTGTCTGTGGAGAGCTTTCTCTCCAGCTGTGCAGCCCCCAGGGTCCAGCAGATCCTGGCTGCAGACCTCTTCCCCTTGGCAGTGTGAGCAGGGAGGCTTGGATGAGCAGGGGTAATTTTTGTTCCCCTTGGAAGCTGGAGCAGTTGCTGGGAGAGAGGAGCTGTGGAGCAGCTGGGAGCAGAACCACAGCTCACGTTGTTCTCAAGCTCTTTTAAGTCACCATTTCTGCTCTAATACAGACATAGAATCATTTAGGTTGGAGAAGTCCTCTGGAACCATTGAATCCAACCATTAATGGACTCGATTTAATACTAATATACCAGGGTGAGGACTCGGATGCTGATGGGGGGGGCACTTCTGGCTCAGCAGAGCAGTTTTTTAGCTCGCATTTCTCTTTCGATTTCCATAAACACTTGTTTGCCTTGGATTTATCAGCGTGGCAGCTGGGTGAAGGGTGACACGGGGGGAGAGGCTGCTGTGCTCCGGGTGCTCCATGGCTGGGAGGGAGCTGTGCTTCCCAAAAGCAGCCTGGCAGATGACACACTGCATTGACCTACTTTCGGGAGAGGCGCAGAAGTGTTGGGAGAGCCGTGTCCGTGGGCAGCTCCGGCATGAGAGCAGCAAGGAATCGCTGCCGGAGAAGCGCTGCGAAGGCTCCGCGGCCCTGGGGGGGACAGGGAACGGGAGATTGGCGTGGGAATCTCTGCCCCTCTGAGAATTCCCTCTTTAGGAATCATCCCTGCTTTATGAATTCCTTCTTTGGAGCACATGCCTGAGAAATCCGGCTGTGTCCAGTCGCTGTCGTGGAGCCGAACGGGTCCGAAATACACCCTCAGTCCGAGGGAGTTCTGGTTCAAAGCTGGGATTAAAGCTGGGATCAAATCCCCAAAGAATCGCTGTTGGTTCAGCATTCCTTGGGAGGGAAAAGCGTTGCTGTGTAGCCAGATCTCCTGGAAATCAAAGCTAATTACAGAGTGGGGAGATTGGCATGTGTCCTGAAGTGAAGGAAACCTGTGGTGGCTTTTTGACCCACAGACCCTAACCTAACCTGATAAAGACAAATCTGATGCTCAAAAGAAAGCAAATTTTTCTGGGAAAGGAGGATAAAACCCACTGCAGGGGCTACCTGTTTTCCCAGGAAGATGAAAATACGGAGCAGTGTTTTGTTGGAGCTTTGGAGCAGTTCTTAGCACGCTCTTCTATGGAGATGATGACTAAAGAGAAAACAGAGGCGGGTTCTGTTAAATAACAACATTTCTCCTCATCCATCTGCTGCCTCTGTTTCTCCATTGCAGGATTCCCTTTCTGGGCCGTGCTGTTTTCCTCCACATCTGGTGCTGGGAATGCTTTTGGGAGCTGGNTGAGCTGAGCTGAGCTGAGCTGGTGGCTCCACGTGGGTGTGGGGAGTGGTTTCGGCCCTGCCTGTTCTGCTGTCTCAGGTTTGGACGTTAGTCCAGAGTGAGGGGTTGTCCATGCTTGGATCAGCCCGGGAAGGTGGGGAATGTGTCCTTCCTCCTCAGCAGGAGCAGCTGGACGGGGATCAGGAGATCCCTGCCCCAGCCTGGGTGAAGGGAAGTGGAGCCCAGCATCCTGCAGAGCTGTCAGCTCGTTTCTCCTGAGGAATCCAGTCAATCCGGAGTTATTAACAAAGGGATAATTACTCACCCTGGACTTCTGCTCCTCCCTGCCTGGCTCTGTCACAGCCTGGGGGCTGCACTGGCTGACCTGGCATTCGTGTGACACCCTGACAGGGTGATGTGGCAAAAGCTTTTTTCTCCAGAGCGTTTCCTTGGGCAGGAGAGGCTGCGTGTGGTGTGGATTTCCTGGGACATCAGTGCTGATTGTGAAGCAGCTGGGTGGGTGAGCAGCAGGTGGGACAGTTACAGTGGGCATCCCCACTTTGGGGAAAAGCAATTTTCCCAATTCTCTGGTGTTCTGGCTGAGCACAGCTCACGTTTTGTCCCTCCCATGCTGCCCATCCCGGGCTGTGTCCATTCCTGGGCTGGTCCATGTGTCCCTCAGTGTCTTTCTCCTTGATGATCCTCTTTTCCAAGCTCTTACAGTCCAAACTGTAAATCACTGGGCAGTTTATCCCTCCTTAGGATGGGAAGGACTCCTGCTAACGAGGCAATAGGAATTTTTATTAAGGTAGTTAATAATTATAGAGCACTCAGCAGAGATGCTGTGACAACGTCTAATAAAAACACCCCTGCTGAGGCTGTAGGAACTGGGCAATGGGTCGTTCAGACCATGTTTCCATGTTTGGAGTGGATGATCTTGGAGGCCTTTTGTCACCTCTCAGCCCCTCCTGGAGCCCTCGTACTCTGGGTTGAAAAGGTCCAACTCCTCCCTGTGCTCCTTCCCCTGCAGGGGAGTGGTCAGGCACAAATAATGGCTGGAAAAAGGATTAAAACCCAATTTTACAGGACCTCCCTCCATGATTTTGTTTTATTTTGGGTGATGTTTTCTGTACAGAAGCCAGTTGGAGCAAAAGCACTTTAAAGAATGCATCTCCTTTCTCCTTCAGTGACAAGTGGGACATGGTTTGGCTCTGTTTCCAAGGGATTTTCTGGCAATGTTGGAGTTAGGGGGAGAAACATGGAAGGGGGTTCAAACATGAGCCTTCAGGAGCATTTTCCTGTTACTCTGCAGAGTCTTTAGGGGATTTTGGAGGTCTGGGACTCCAAACTGCTCTGCTGTGGCCAAGCAGCAGGAGGGCACAGGGGCTGTTCATCCCTCCCTGTAACACACAGGAGGCTTTTCAGCAGCACAATCATCATTTCCAAGAGATGGCTCAGAGCTGTGGAACACCACATGGGGGGAATTCTTCCTGCAGGTGTAGTTTAGTGCCTCTTCTCTTATGTATTTTCTGTCCCCAGTTTCCCCTAAACCCAGGCTGGGTTCTGGTCAGGACCTAGAGGGCAAGTCTGAGATCAGAGGCTTTATAAATAACTTTATAAATAGTTTTCATTGGTGATTTGGCAGCTCTGTTGTTGAGGTTGGAGCCTAGGCTGGAGCAGGGCGTGTCTGTAGTCCTTGCCTGGGCTCACAGCTCTCCTGTCCAGAGGCAGGTGAGTGGTTCTGATCCAAACCACTTCCCAGGGCTCAGTGACAGCTTTGGAGAGGCTTGGCATTAATTGTGGTCAGTTTTTGGTGGGGCTAGTGGAGGGCAGAAATGGCAAGTGAGACCTGACTGACAAATACTAATGCTCACATGTTGATGGAAGTGCTGGAGGTGTTGAATGTGTTTCCTTTAATCCTTGTGGGTCTGGAAGCTGTGCCTGGACCCACACAGGCATGCTCTGATAATGGAATTCAGCCATGCTTGGAGGTAAGAACCTTGTGAGCATTTCTTAGGCCCAGGGTTGGAAGCTCTGAGCTGGGGAGGATTGAAGTGGCTTTAACTCTTATCCTGATTTCTCCATGTGGGAGCTTTGAGCTGAAAGGGTGAAGCCTTCAGGGTGGGATGGTGGCATCCAGTCAGTCCCAGCCTGTGGAACTGCCTGGTTTCTGCCTGTGTTATTTGGGGTGTCACAACTTCTGGTCCATTTGAGCTCCTGAGCTAGGGTTCTCTTCAATTTTATTTTACTTGTGAGACAGTCTTATCTAAAAGGTGCCACTTGTCCTCTGTGAGCTCCTGCCTGGGTGTGGAGCGTCTCGAGGAGCTTCTGCTTCAGGATTCTCAGACCTCTGACAGGAGAGTGGCCACTGGGTATCCCCGAGGTTGTGTCAGCACTGATGTGCTCCTGGAAGCTGACTTGGGACGTTCTGCTGGTTCGTAGTTCCAGGAGCTCCTTCAAAGGGTCCTGCCTCAGTCTCTTCCCAGAGCAGGAATTCAGGGACATGGGGTAGTGGTGAGCTTTGCAGTGCACATTAAGGTTGACCTCAATGATTATGGATTATCTTTTCCAACCTTGATGATTCTATGATCTCTTTTAGTTCAGAGATCATAGCTTGGTTTCCAGAAGTGCAGAGATTTGGAAGTAGAAGGAGTGAAGGAGCTGGAGGGCATCAGGAGGTCTCCTCACCAGCAGTAAGTGCTATTTTGGAGGCTCAGTCTCTCCATCACAAAGTGGCTCTGAGCCACTTTCTGGTGGCCACAGCCAGCTCCTCGTTTTCCACACCTCCAGCAGTGAACCTTTGTTCCCAGCTGGCACAAGCCTGCAGGGATCTGAGCTGGTCTTGGTGGCTGGCACGCACTGAAAAGACCCATCAGATTGCTGGGAATTAAAAGTGAGATCCCACATTTTAAACTCAGCACCACATTCCAGGTGTTGAACTCAGCACAAATGCCAGGTGTCAGGGTGGCCTCCTGGTCCGTCTCCAGGGCGGAGGCAGCGATGCTCACCTGGCCTCTGAGACGAAGGGAAGGCAGCTGGATTTGTGCTTCCAGAGTGCTTGGATGCCATGAAGTTAATTCCCCTCACGATGGCTTTCCGTGGTGTGGCTGAAGGAGGCTGGAGGGGCTGCGCCGTAGGAGGGGGATCAGAAGGAACGTGTGATGAGCCCCAGTCCGTGAGCAGTGATGCTCAGGAAGTGAGGGACTGCTGAAGAGCCTTAGCCAGGGTTGCGTCAGACACCTTATCTTTTCCTTAATTCTGCCACTGCCTCCCTGCGAGCCTGGGCTGCCGCTTGCTCCGTCCCCCGTGGCATTTTGGGTTGGGAAATGATAGTTTTCAGTAAGTGCTCCTGCTCCGTTGGCCTGTCCCTGGGGGAAGCTGAGCTGCAGGAAAAGCAGAGAGCAGAAAGCTGCTCTTTTATGGGAGCATCGGATTCTAAATGTACTCCTGGGCCACTTTGGGGAAGGAGAAGGTGTGTGGGTGGGATTGGTGCTGTCTTTACCCCACAGGGATAACAGCACATGGGTGCTTATGCTTTGGTGGAAGCACAAGACCCTGAGCTGCCTCTGGAAATACTGGATAGTGGCTTTCCCCGTGCAGGATCCTCCTAAATTCCTGCAACTTTCAAATGCTTGGCTGTGTGTCTCTTCCCCCTTGTTTTCCAGCAGCATTCCCAGTAGGGGAGCTGGGTTTATATCCCATTCTCCCTTAAGCCAACCAGAACTTCGTCCTGCTCGTTTTTGGGGTCTGTTTTATTCTGTGCCATTCAGGCAGGTTCCGAGCCTTATTCCCACACGGAATAACGCAGGTCTGTGAGCTCACACAATCCATCCTGTCGGAATCACTCGGCGTTTGAGGCCCTGTGGCTTGCAGCAGTGTGTACAGTGTGTTGGCAGATGACTTAAATTCTCCTGAAAGGCTGTTTTTCTAGGTCACTCCTATATGAAGCCGATAAAACTGGCTCTGTGTGACCCGTGTGTCACTGCTGTACCCACAGCCCTTCACTCAAGGTGCCTTCTGGAAGCAGTTTTTAGAATCTATTTCAGGAGCTTTTTCCCAGAACTGCTGTTCCTGAGGGTTCCTGGGTGAGCCCAGGTGACTCCGGCACACCTGAGAGCTCTGAAGCACAGCGAGACATGGGAAGAGGTCTCACCCACCCCCATGGAGAAGCCATGGAATTATTTAGGTTGGGAAAGCCCTCTGAGCTCACTGAGATCATCCATTCCCCCAGCACTGCCAAGGCCACCACTGACCCCTGTCCCCAAGTGCCACATCCACACGGCTTTGAAATGGTAACAGGACAAGAGTAAATGGCCTCAAGTTGTGCCAGGGGAAGTTTACATTGGATATTGGGAATATTCCTTCATGGAAAGGGTGGTCAGGCACCGGCACAGCTGCCTAGGGCAGTGGTGGATTTACCACCCCTGGAAGGATTTAAAAGTCCTGTGGATGTGGCACCTGGGGACATGGGTCCGTGGTGGCCTTGGCAATGCTGGGAGGACAGTTGGACTTGATGGCCTTAGAGGGCTTTTCCAACCCGAATGGTTCCATGATTCTGTGAAGGTTTGGCAGTGAAGCTGCCTGGAGCGTCTCTCAGAGCCTGATTTTTACCTTTAAGGTTCTTGGATGTTTCTGGGTGTGACTGGACTGGCAGTGGGAGTGATGGATAGAGCTGGAAGTGCAGGAGAAGCTGCTCATGGACATTTGGAGGATGAAAGGCAGTGCCTGATGCCAGCCCTGAGCAAAAGCTCGGGTTTGAGCAGAGTTGGGCTGGGGTGACTCCAGGTGCTGTGACCACATCGACTCTCAGTGAGAAAGAAGGAAAGAGAAATCAGGGATGGGTGTCAGCAAGGAAAGGCTGCTCTGTGGTGTGAGGGGCAGGGAGAAGGGGATGTGAAGCAAAGCAGGGGTGAGCTGGGACTTGACTTTGATGTCCAGGGGGGAGAGCAGAGGGAATGTGGGGGTCTGAGCTCAGCCTGTGCCGTGGGATTGGAGCTGTTCAGTGCTGCTGCTGGCGGCCCACGGCCATCCCTGGCTCTGTTCCTGCTATGAGGGGAGCAAACCCCTCCAGCTGTCACCACATGGCTCCTTCTGCACCTGGGGACAGTGCTCTCCACGTGGGGAGTGCCACTCCACACCGAAGGTCTCAGATTTTTTGGCTCCCAGGGTTTTTTGGCTCTTTTGGCCAGGGATTTGCAAGCTTAATGCAGGCTATTGTGCTGGCAGACTTGCAGGCAGGCTCTCCATGGCAACTCTCCCTATACACAAAGCACCATATGGCTTTTTTTGGAGGGGGAGGGAATGAATCCAGCAGAAAAGTCAACCTTTGTTTGTGGTGCTGTTTGTCTTTGCTCTCTGTGACGCGTGGGGAGGTGGAAGCACGGAGTGCTGGCTCCTGGGCATGGCTTGTGCTGGCCACGCCACCACAAGGGTGCAGGTGACCTCTCAGATGGCCTTTCCTGGATTTTTACACTGGAATTTGTTGTGAAAATAAACCCGTTCTACCCAGAGGTCCCCTCTTTGGGCTGGGCTCTCTGCACACAGATGGAGCAACAAGGATCCTGTTCATCCCCATCATGTTCATTCCCTGAAGGGCTGGGAGGGCTCTGGAGCCCTTGTTTTGGGCAGGAGCTGGGCAGGAGGCAGGTGATGGATGGCAGGAGCTGCCTGTGCCTGTGTTCTGCCCACGCTTTGTACTCCTGATTCCAAAGAGAAGCCTTCACTTGCCTGCAAATCCTCCCTTTTCAAGCCCTTCTGGAAGGAATGAGGAGAATAAATATCTTTATCTGTGTCTGTGGAAGAGTAGGAAGTGTTTGTGTGTCTGCTTGGAGGAGGAGGAAAAGAAATGATGTAGGGAATAGGGAGAAGGAAGCAGCCTGTGCCTTTGGGATGCTCTGTGCTTCCAGGGGCTGCTGTGGGGTGCCAGCAGGATCGCTGGGGATGGCCTGGAGCTGACCACTGCCTGCGTGTGCTGGTTGGCAGGAGAGGTGGCTGCCTGTCCCCTCTGGGTGCTGTGGCACAAGTTGCCTTCCAGGAGCACTGTTTGGTTTTGGTTTTGGCCCCAGACGTGGGCAGAGGCTCCTCTTGGTGGCACCCGCTGAGGTGAGCAGGTCACTGTCCCCATCCCGTCCCTGCTGCCAGCCAGGAGGCTCAAATCCCAGGATAGCACCAGGGATAACTCATGGGAAAACTCCTGACTGTAGGCTCAGGCCCACGGGTGGAGCTGTGCAGGGGGGGACAGAGGCACATTTGGGGAGAGGGACAATGCCTTCACCCAGGCCCAGGTGAGGGGAGCGATCATTTCTGGGTGCCACGTGTTGAACTTCTCCCACCCCAGGGAAACCCTCAGGTTGGTGGCTCCAGTATCTCCTGGTGGCTCCAGTATCTCCTGGGTCCCCTCCTGTGTCTGCATTTAATGGTCAGCTCAGAGAGGCCCTGGGGACAGAATTGAGGTGGGAGGTGTTGCTGCAGGCCTGAGTCCTTAGTCCATCCTGTGCCCTCATCAGAGATTCTCAGAATGCTTTGGGTTGGAAGGGACCATAAAGTTTATCTCATTCCATGGGCGGGGACACCTTCCACTATCCCAGGCTGCTCCAAGCCCTGTCCAGCCTGGCCTTGGACACTGCCAGGGATCCAGGGGCAGCCACAGCTTCTCTGGGCAACCTGTGCCAGGGCCTCCCCCCCCTCCCAGGGAACAATTCCTCCCCAATATCCCATCTAACCCTGCCCTCTGGCAGTGGGAAGCCATTCCCTGTGTCCTGTCCCTCCATCCCTTGTCCCCAGTCCCTCTCCAGCTCTCCTGGAGCCCCTTTAGGCCCTGGCAGGGGCTCTGAACTCTCCCTGGAGCTTTCTCTTCTGCAGGTGAGCACCCCCAGTGCCTTGACCAACTCCTAATCCCTTGACCTTTTACCAGATGTATGAAATGACCACGATGTGATTCCTTAATGAAAAATGGCCTTTCCTGGTACCTGGAGAGGGGCCCAAAGCAGGAGCTCTCTTCCTCTGTAGGGAATTTCCCCTCCGGATGAGGCTGGCACTGTCCCATCTGGGCAGCTGCAGCAGGACAAATGTGCCTTGTGTGCCCCTTTGGGGGGCCTGGGGTGCGGCTCTGGAGGGCACAGAAAGGTGACCCCATCCCTCCCCAAATCCTTGTGCATTCCTGGGAGCACGGACAGGTTCCTCCTCCTCCTCCTCCTGGTCCCGGCCCGGTTCCTCGGCAGCAGCCAGGCCCGGTGCCGCAGCGATGGCAGCTCCGAGGCATGTGGGCTCGAGCCTGCTGTTTATTTTGGGACTGCAGCACTGCTCCTGATTTGGTGCTTCCAGCCTGGGATCTAGGCCGTGTGCCGGATCGGGCGGGAGCTGTTGCTTGAGCGAGCGCGGGGAATTCTCGCTCCTTTCCTCGCTGGAAGGGCCGGCAGCGATGCTGCAGACGGGGGCTTGGGGTGGGAGGAGGAATTTATTTTAAAGATCTCTCGCTGCAAGCCTCCTGTTTTTCCGCCGGCCTGTGCGGATGCTCCTGATGTGTGTGGGCGCGGGAGGAGCAGGCGCCGAGGAGCCGCAGCCTGCCTTCCCCGCCGTTCCCATGGCGCTCGCCTGTCACACACACATCCCATGCATTCCCTGCCCACAGCGGGATTCAAGCCTTCTGGGAGAAGAATGAGAGGATGCAGGGAACGCAGATAGGGGAGAAGCCGGGAAAAGGAATGGAGGGCATGGAGGGGTAGGGATGAATCCAGGAGCCAGCCCCGGCGGAGCAGCAAGGGGCCTTGCAGGATTTGTGGCAGGGAGAAGCCGCAGCCATTGCCTTCCAGCCCGGGTGGAGGTGGAGGTGGAGGTGGAGGTGGAGGTGGAGGTGGAGGTGGAGGTGGGATGCCTGGGGGCAGCGGCCCTTCCTGAGGGCTGGAGGCGCTGGTGCGTGCACATGGAAGGCCCTGCCCCGCCGCTGCCGTGTCTCCCAGAGCCACCCTTGGCCTGAGGGTGCAGATTTCCCTCTTGGTGATTGCAGCTGTGTGTTTGTTTGCCCCTGCAGACCCTGACAGCCAGCTGTATGATATGGGATATACCCCCGAGGAGGAAGCCCCAGCCTGTCCCGATGAGTTTGATGACTTCGTCACGTTTGAGGCAAGTATGAGCTCTGTTCATTCCCATGAATGTTGGCTGCACGTGGAGTGGGATTTGGGCATGGAAAGGGGAGTTTGCCGTGACAGGGCTCGGGGATGCTTAGCATGCAAAGACAAATTCAGTCTCTGGGTGATGGGCCCAGAGAACCTGCAGCAAGCATTTGGTGCTGTTTAAGTTAAAATTGGTGTTGATAAAACTGAGGGAGCAGAGCACGGTGCCCTGGGTGGAAAGGGAGCCCTGGTGAAACACTGGTGACATGGGAAGGGGACCTGCTGCTCTCAGGTTTGTCTTCCTGCTGGAGTTTCTGAGCCTGGAGAACCTGAGCTTGGTTTTGAGATGTACCAGCCAGGAGCCTACCTGAGAGGCACAGCAGAGCGGTGGGATGCTGACATTTGGTGCTGTTTGGCTAGTAAAAGGCAGAGCAGAGGACAAAAATCTACATTTTCTCTCTATTCTTGGGCTCGATGAAGGCTGTTTCTCTGATATGGGTTGTTTTCCTCTAGTTAAAGCCCTCATGCCTTGGTTCCCTCCTGCATTCCTTACCAAAGGAGCACATTGCAGCAGTGATCCTGCTGTTCCCAGCTGGAAAGGAGAGACCTGTTGTCTGTGTCTGGGGGTTTTGGGCTTGGCTTGGAAGGCTTCACCCATTCCTGCTCTGTGCCTTCCAGCCTGGAGCAGGAGGTGCTGCAGGTGCCTTGGGAGCAAAGGGCTGGCTGGCTCCCTGTCCCAGGTGGGGACTGAATCACTTCTCTCTGCTTTTCCAAACCTCCCTCTTCAGGGTTGTGACGCCTGTGTCTTGGTAGCCTGGATGTTTTTGGGGTTGTCCTGCAGGACCAGGAGCTGGGCTCTGCTCCTTGTGGACCCCTTCCCACACAGGATATTTGTGATTCTGTGTGATTTTTATCACACGACTTGTTGCTGGCAATGAGACTCCCAACCTGCTTCAGATTTGCATGCAAATACATTTATTTATATCTGTATGTATTTTTGCTTGGTATAGTCTGTAGTACATAATTTTGGCCTTGTGATTTCTTGATAAAAGGATATACGGGATGTTGGGCAGCTGGTCATAAAATCATGGAATGATTTGGGATGAAGGGACCTTAAAGCTCATCCAGTTCCACCCCTGCCATGGGCAGGGACACCTTCCTCTATCCCAGAGTGCTTCAAGCTTCGTCCAGCCTGGCCTTGGACACTTCCAGGGATCCAGGGGCAGCCACAGCTTCTCTGGGCAGTGTTGAATATTGGTTTATTTTTCCTTTTTGAAAGGTAGTTACAAGCCCCAGGAACAGCTGGGGAGAAGTAGGACAGGAAGGGCAGGGAGATGGATTTCCATATTTTTTATGTGGTGCAGGGTCACAGATGTGCATTTTAACACTGGACTGAGCAGTGTAGAGGCTGTGACAGGCAGAGGCTTTCACTTTTTGCTCCTCAGACCTGTGTCAAGGGACCATCTTGCCTGAGATTCCGAGCAGGGATGTTTTCCAAGGGCTAATTTAACATAGATGAGCTCTGTCAGCACTGGGAGCTATTCTGGGCAGCAATACCAACAAGGCAGGTGTGTGCCCCACTGGGATGAAATACTTCTGCTGCTGGGCCAGCCTTTCCTTGAAAAGACAAGGTGACCCAAAGGAAAAAGGTGATGAGTCCTGAAACCTCCTTTTCCAAAAGATCTGAGTGGATTTTTATACTGAATTCAGTGTAGTTATCTAAAGGACAGCTCTACGTTTAACACGCCGGGGAAGAATTATCCTTGTTGTCTTGGATACATGATTCGAAATAATTTCCAGCCTGCCAGGATTTCGTAGAGGTTCAGCAAATGAGAACATGCTCGAGAAATACCACTCAGCCTTGGGAGTGTAAAAATAAACTGGAGTCTTGGGGCGAGGGGGTTTTTGTTCTCTTCTGGCTGAGCCGTGAGCTCCCAACGTGCCTTTTATCCCACATGTGCTGGAGTGCTGTGCCTTGGAAAGCTGGAGCTGGCTCAGGGAGGGAGAAGCTGTGGTACAGAGGATCCTGCTGGGAGCAGCAAAGGCATTTTCCTCACGGGAGCACCGGGAAAAGAGCTGGAGAGGGCTCCAGCAGACCCTTCTTCCTTAGGTGCAGCAGGACATCAGCAAGGCAGAGAACAGAATAAACAGCCTTTCCCAATATCAACATTCCATCTTGCTTGGATTCTCCAGAAGAGATGAGGGGGGAAAAAATCACCTTTCAGAGTGAAGACATCACCTTTCCTCAGAGTAAACTTCTCACTGCACCAGGCAGCAGTTTGGGCTCTGGGATGTCCCCGTGTCAGCCCTGGGAAGATGCTGCACAGGAGCACACAGCTAAACACACCCCAAAACACAACTGGAACACCTCAGGCACTGGGTGAGCCCCTCTGACTGTGGCAGGGCTGTAGGGTGAAGTGGCACAGCTGGGTTCTCTCCTCTCCTGTCACGTCAGAGCTGAAGGAGTTGCTGCATTTGCAGAAGTGCTGGGAGCAGTTGTGGTTACTGGACTGGAGCACTGGCCGTGGTCCCTCTTAAACAGCCCAAAATCCCAGTGGCTGGAGGGCTCAGCTCTTCCGAGTGCTGGGGTCTGACAGGGAGCTTTTCCTCTCAATGTTTGTTCAAACAAGTGTAAACAAGTGCTTTGAGCAGTCTCCAGGAAAATGTCTTCTCTTTGTTAATGAGGTTGCTCTGCTTGATGACTCATGTCCTCTTCTGGTGACTGTCACCGGAGAGCTCAGCATCCATGGAAAACCCTGAGAGCCCAGAACCAGGGACTTTCACCCAGTATTTGCTCTCCAGAGAGAGCCACCAGCACCAGCTTCCTGCAGTGAAAGGCTGTTGAAGGGGACAGGGTGTGAACTCATGAATTTGTAATGTTGGATGCTCTGCCAGTTCAGGCACCGGTGTGGCTCTGGATGTGACACAGAGCTCCTGGCTCTTGTTGCACCATTCCAGGTGTGTCCAGCACACAGGGCTGTCTGTGAAGGTGCTTCCAAAGAGGGTTTCTGCTCCCATGGCTCCACTGAGACTCCTGCAGCCATGTGGCTTCTTGTGCCTCCAGCTGGGCTTGCAGAGGGCTCATCCCAATCCCTCCAGCTGTTCTGTCACGCATCCAAGAGGATCCTCATCCCTGTGCACCCAGCTGGGAGCACGGAGAGCATCGCCTGGCTGGGATCACCTCCCTGTGGCCCCACCAGTGTGTTCCTCCTGCCCAGGGTGGAAGCATGGTGGTTGCTGGGTGAGAAACCACCAAAAACTAATGACAGCCCTCCTGCTGTGTCAAAGCCACGTTGGAGGGAGCTTGGAGCCTTTCCATCCGGACACCTGAGCTCTGTTTTCCCCCAGGCTGGGCTGGCACGTCTTGGCTGCTGACTGCCTGGAAGGTGGGAGTTCTCCTCACCTCCTCTGCGAGCTCCTGTGGAGCTCGTGACTCAGTGCTGAGGCACAGGACTCGTTTGCGATGCTCTGGGGGACACGGAGGTGAATTTGGAGTCAGCTTTCTTGGAATCACGGAATCGTTAAGGCTGGAAAAGACCTCCAAGCTCAACCATCAGCCCAGCACCACAGGGATACCTGCTGTGCCTTGCCGTAGAGTGAGGGCTCTGCCCCTCTGCTCTGCTCCTGGGGCAGGTGAGCCTCCCTGGGCAATGCAGAGTGGGAAGGATAACACTCCAAAAAGGAAAACAAGCCAGGAAAATGCTGGGATTAGGCTGGGATGGGCATGCAGATGTGTGACTTTAGGTGGGCTGGAGGAGAGGTAGAGCCAGTGCTCTGTAAAGGCTGCCTGGGAGCACCATAAATACCCTAAACAGGGATTTTTGGCTCTGAGAACTCGTGTTTTGGGCCAGCAAGGTCGGAGGAAGGCTCTGGTTGGGCTCTGCAGGACAGGGCAGCCGTAAATCCTGCGGATGCAGTGCCTTGTGCAGGGCTGTTGCCATCTGCTGGGCGGCTGCCGTGGCTCCTCTTGGAAGCAGCCGGGAAAACACATTCTGCACAGCCACGAGAGGGGAGTTTGGCTTTCCCTGGAAGCCTTCACCCGACAGGCACGTCCCCTCTGGCTGTTTGTCCAGCAGGGAGTTGTACAGCGCGGGGGGAGTGGATCTGAGGAGGAAAATGGGCGTTGAGGAGTTCTGTGTATTTTGGGAGTAGGAGCTGCTCCTGGCTCTCCCGGGCTGCCTGCCCACAGGTGCAGCTGGAAGAACTCCAGCTCAGAATATTCTGTGACATTCTGTGCAACAGTGAGCAGCAGCATTAAGGCCAGCACATCAACTCTGTGAAACTTTAACTCTGTTAAAGCCAGGATGATTTTTTTCCATGTTGAGCAATTGAATTTAGGGCTTCTTTGATGGCAAAAATCAGAGTGAGGCCATTGAAATCCACGTTGCTGAGCTGTCCAAGGGGCTCAAAGCACCAGGACAGACCTGGGTTCAGCTGTTCCCTGGCTATCCTAACCCAGATGTGAAGATCTGGTGGTTGGAATGGGGACATGGAGGTGAGAGCTCATGTTTTCTGTACCAGTGCCATTCCCACCTTCTGGAACGGCCTCAGTAGGCCTCTGGTCACAGGGCTGACCCAAAAGCACTGTGAATGAAATGGTCACAAACCCCTGTCCAGGGCTTGGCTGCTGGAATTTGGTGATAACTTTGTCCTGAACAGCTGGTGGATTCGAAATCTTGCAGGTGGCTGGAGCTGCAGGGCTGTGGAATGTGACAGAGGCAGCTCAGTGTGTGTTCACCTGTCCTTGGGGAAGCACGTGGAGCCCTGAGCAATGTCCCCACTGTCCCCAAATCCCTTCTGCTCCCCTGCACCAAGAGACAAAGGGCCGTGAGCCCTCTGTGACAGCAAGTGGACAGTCCATATTATCCTTGTATTCACAGAATCCTGGAATGGTTTGTGTTGGAAGGAACCTCAAAGCCCATCCAGTGCCACCTCCTGCCATGGGCAGGGACACCTTCCACTATCCCAGGCTGCTCCAAGCCCCGTCCAGCCTGGCCTTGGACACTGCCAGGGATCCAGGGGCAGCCACAGCTTCTCTGGGAAACCTGTGCCAGGGCCTCCCCACCCTCCCAGGGAACAATTCCTTCCCAATATCCCATCCAACCCTGCCCTGTGGCAGTGGGAAGCCATTCCCTGTGTCCTGTCCCTCCATCCCTTGTCCCCAGTCCCTCTCCAGCTCTCCTGGAGCCCCTTTAGGCCCTGGAAGGGGCTCTGAGCTCTCCCTGGAGCCTTCTCTTCTCCAGGTGAACACCCCCAGCTCTCCCAGCCTGGCTCCAGAGCAGAGGGGCTCCAGCTCTCCCAAATCAGTCCATGGTGATAATTTGATATCTTAAAGCCTGAAAATACTAAGGAATTTAATTTATTGTGTAGGCTCAGTACTGTGTAGAGGGAAGGATGGGAGTGTAAATCAGACAGGGATGTCCCTGAAGGCAGGACCCGAGTGCAGGGCTGCGGTGAGAAATTTCTTTGCTGGTCAGAAAAGATCCGAGTTGAAGTGTTTGCCCTGTAGGAAACAGGCTGGAAGGAGTTTGGAAAACAAAGTCCTTGGAGCCTTATCTTGAACCTCAAGCAGATTGTGTGGGACTGGGAACGTGGGAACTGAGATTGGGCTGTGGGACACCGGGAAGGACCCGGAGGTGAGGGGGGGCAGCAGTGGAAGCAAAGGCGTCTCAATAAGAGTTTGAGAAATAAAACGGGCAGGGATTGGGGTTTCCTAATTAGTTCTAGTGTCTGGTTTTGGGCTCTCGTGGGGGTTCCAGATGCTCTCTGAGGTCCTGAGCAGAGGAGCCAGAGGGCTGTGACCTGCTCTGTGGAGGAGCAGATGCAGGCAGAGCTCGGGTTAAAGCATAACTCCTTCCTGCCGTGCTCCGAGCAGGAATCTGGGCTGGCCTGGACTCGGCTCAGGAGGTCAGCTGCTTATCAAGGTGCAGGACACTTGCAGTCAGTGTTGCTGAGTAGTGGGTTCTGCTCGCTCAGGGAGGATGTGGCCCAGAGGACGGCAAGGATAACCCGGAGAAAAGGAGAAAAAGTGCTTTGGGAAGGTAATGGAAGGAAATCCGTGTGTTTATCCTGGATAGGCAGGGCTGAGGGAGCTTGAAATACGCAAGGTTTCTGCGGAGAGGAAGCAGAAAACCAGACAAAACCCTCAAAACTTGTGGGTGTGAGCGGTGCCGAGGCCTCCGTGTGCCGAGGGCTGCCATGGGGAAGGGAAAATCCCATGGATCAGCTCTCCCAGATTGCTGGGATTGTTGGTAAACTCGACTGGCACCCGTGACCAGCCTTTCTTTGGGGTCAAAATTGTTATTGCCTGCCAGGGATCACCTCTGAGTCACTTTAAGTGCTCCTGACCTGCCCCTGGTGAGCAATCCGAGCTTTATTCATCCCTCTATTTGTGGCTGTAAGGAAGGAATTTGTCATTTAACGCTTAATTATTCACCAGGAAGGCCGAGATAAACCTGACAGGTCGCCTTCGGATTCAGCCTTTTTCTTTGGGGATGGATTCCCGGGAAGCGTGAGCACCTGGAGCGGGGCTGGCCGGGAGCGGGGCTTCCAGGACGCGCTTTTATTTTGGAATTCAGGGGAGCGGGAGGAGGCTGCGGTCACACGGCAGGGAAGTGCCTGAGCTCCCGCTCCTTATCGGAGCTGGGGAACAAAAGGCGCTCTGTTGGGACTCTGCAGCTCTCTCCTTAAGCCTCCCGGCTCTCCTGGACTTTGCTTGCCTCCCGTCTCGCAGAAGCAGCTCCCGGAGCTGGATCTGGCTCCGGAGGGGAGGCGATGTCTCCACAGGTGGGTTTTTGGGAGCTGGCACGAAATGAGGAGGGATTGGGTTTCCAGAGGGACCGTGCTCAGCCCTGGAGGTGCCGGGAAGGGTCAGGTTGGGAATCCGCCTGACTTTTTACATGGGCAGATCCACCTGGTTTTTTACATGGGAATGGTTTAGATTAAAAGAGGAGAGATTTAGATTGGATATTGGGAAGGAATTGTTCCCTGTGAGGGTGGGGAGGCCCTGGCACAGGGTGCCCAGAGAAGCTGTGGCTGCCCCTGGATCCCTGGCAGTGTCCAAGGCCAGGTTGGACGGGGCTGGGAGCAGCCTGGGATAGTGGAAGGTGTCCCTGCCCATGGCAGGGGGGGTGGAACATTAATGTCCCTTCTAACCCAAACCATTCCACAGTTCTGTGATTCCATGGTGTAACTTCACACTCCTCTCTGCCTGGGTCTCCCTGGGGGAGTTGGACCAGCAGGGACGGTGCCTGCTGGTTTTTGGGGTGCTGGGGACAGTGTGCCAGATGTGGTGTTTGTGAGTTGGTTTGGGGGTTGTTTTTTGGGCTGGGTGAGCGCTTTCAGTTTGCCCCAACAGGTGCAGCGCATTTCTCTTGCCCAGCCTTGGTGGAGTGTAACACCCCCAGCTCCAGGGGCTGAGCTGTGAAAGTTGCCTTCACCCAGGGCTGAGCACAGGCTCCCTGGCTTCCCTGAAAAGCTGGCACTGCCTGGGTGTGTGAGAAGAGGGAACTACTGGAGCCAGAGGTGGCAGTCCCCAAAGTGGCGTTGCGGAGTCTGAGCTGTCCTGGGGTGTTTCAGGGCTTTGGGGCCGGCTGCATTAATGTGGGACTATAAACACAACCGTGTCCCTTCTCCCTGGCTCCCACCCTGGCACTGTCGCCACTGTCGGTGTCCTTGGAGGGGGATTTTTGTTGCTGATCCGTCTCCTCTCCATCCTGTGCGCGGTCAGGGCTGGATTCTTCAGAAACAGGCTCACACTGCTGGGAAAACAGAGTTGTTTTTCCTTTTCCTTGTCACTCACTTCCCCTCCCAACCTTCCGAGTGTTTGTGGCCAAGGACAGCAGAGCTTCGGGATGCCAGGACAGCTCCAGGGACAGCCCTGCCTGGAAGGAACGTCCCTGAGAGCCAGACTTTGCCCTCCTTTCCAAGGCAACGCCTTGGCAGAGCTTGTGCTGAAGCTTCTGTCCATGGCAGATCAAAGCTGAGCCTGTCCCTGCCTGGACTTTGCATGTGATTCCCAAGAGTCCCTCTCCTCATGCTGCAGCAGCTGTTTTTAAATCCATATGGTTTTATAGCTCTTTACAACATCTGATCAAATAATCTTTGCTCCCATATGTCATCAGATGCCTGGAATGGATGAGCTGCTGCTGGAGAAGGCTCCTGAAGGCACCTCACCTGTCTCATCAGGGCACATCACATCATCTCAGTGCTGATTTCATCATTTATTTCCTTTTAGAAGCAGGAATGCTCACCTGGGCTCTCAAATCCCTGGAGTTTCCCTGAGCAGGCGGAGATGCTCCCGGGTGGCCCATGTCCTGTCAGGCAGGTGTGGCTCTGGGGAAATACCTGCTGGAGGAGCTGGATTTGGGATTGGGAACCTCAGGCAAACCCTGATCCTGTTCCAGCTCAGAACTCTCTGTGTGCCTGAGTCCCAGTTTTAATGTCTGAGGTTTGCCTGAAGCACCTCAGGGTGCGTTTTATTTGATAAACCTTAAAATGCACTGATATTGATGACACCAACCCTGCTCTGAACATGGCAGGGATGTTCCTGGCAAGTCCTCTGGGGTGGTTGTAGCCCAGCCTGGCTGTCCTGAGCCCGTGGATGTTTTTAAGTGTATTTGGTTTTTTTTTAAGCTGGAAAAAATGTTTACTTTCTGCTTGCAGGAGGGCAAAGCTGGCTGGAGGAGAGCTGTGGCAGGGGGGTTTGGAGGGTCAGTGCACAAACCAGCTGCTCATGAGGCCGTAAATAAGAACTTTCTGTACCCACACACTTGCCCAGGGACAGAGATTTGGCTGTGTCAGGCATTTGGCAATACCTGAACCCCCTTGGTTTGCCTATCTCCTCCTGGCATCTCTTCTTGAGGTTTAGTTACTGATTCTGTGATGAAATGTGCGGCAAAGTTCTCCACGCTCGTGCTCAGGAGAAGGACTTTGTTTATGGTTTCAGCTGCTTCTTAACTGATTGTCCACGCAGGTTTAATTTTAATAGGGCTCTCTTGCTTTTGAAACCTCATCAAGGCTGGTATCACAAAGGAAAAATACGATTTTTCAATAATAAATTCATGCACATCTTTGGTGTGGCTGAAGGACAACGGTTGATGTCGATGTGCTGGTGGGTTCTCCTCCTCCAAAAGGGTTGCTCCCAAATCCGGCCTCTCCATGCATGTATTTCCCATCAATAAGGTGTTTTGGAACAATTTGATAGAGAAATCATTGAATCATTGAATGGTTTGGGTTGGAAGGGACCTTAAAGGTCCTCTTGTTCCAACATCTGACTAAGGGCATTGTTCAGCTCCTGGTTTGCTTCATATTGAGAGGGTCCAGCAGTACCCACAGCAGGATTTTTAATCAAATTACTTGTGAGTTGGAGTGTTTGGAGGTTTTTTGGCTTCTTTTAATAGTTGTCTTTACTTTGTGCTCATTTTAATACTTCAATTTGCTCATTATAGTACTTAAACGTATACTTAATTTAGGCTTTTCCAGTGAGAAGGGGGGGTCGGTATTTAAAAAGCAGCCTTTATTTTGCAGTGTGCAAGCAAAATTCTTTGCAGTTTGGCAGGAAATCTTTTTCAAACAGGCGAAAGGGAGGGGAATGTGCAGCTGGGGGTGGCTGCTGTCACCTCTCGGGCTCTCTCTCTCTGTGACCAAGCCAAGGCAGGTCAAGCCTCTGCTTCCCCATGTCCCTCCTGCTGGAGCATTAATGGTGTTTCTAGAAAGTGCAGCATAAATCCAGTAAAGCACTTTAAGCAAGCCCCAGCTTTAGGTGTGTAAGTGGTTTTGGTGGGTTTATGCTTTTTTATGTGGGTGGGGGCTTTAGAGGCTTTTGTTTCTCTCTGCAAGACTGGCACAGGCTCTGCCCTGGTGGAGTTCGCTGGAACAGCCCCTTCTCCTCACTCTGACTTCAGACTCCAGCCCTGTGCAGGTTTATGTCATGTTTAGCTTCAGGGTGGTGTCCTGGAGGTGCTGGTGTCCACAAGCCTGGTGGGAGCTGAGCCAGGCTTCCAAGAGGAACTCCTGGCTGTCTCCATCCTGCTGAGTGTGGTGGGCACAGGGGCTGGGAGAGCAAAGCAGGGCTGGACTGGGTCACTGGGCTGCTCCCAGTGTCCATGTGGAATGGGAATTGCTGTTAAGCAGCTCTCTCTCCATCCCTTCGAGGTTTTCTATCCCTTTTTATCCGTTGAAGTGCCCAAGGCTGGGCTGGACAGGGCTTGGAGCAGCCTGGGATAGGGGAAGGTGTCCCTGCCCATGGCAGGGGTGGAATGAGATGGGCTTTAAAGCCCCTTCTAACCCAAACCACTCCATGATTTTATGAGTACAGTGCTTTGAGAAACCTCATTTTCTCCAAGATCCTTGGGAAAAGCCGTGAAAGCTGCTCTGTGCGCCCTGGCAGGGGAGAAGGGGTTTGCTTCAGTCGTGCCTGCGTTCAAACCGTTGCTGTTTTGCTCTGCTGCTGTGCTGGAGGGGCAGCTGAGCTCGTGGGATCCCGCCAGGTGAAGTTCAGAGGGAGCACATGGCTTTCCATGAGCAGCTCTCCACCTGGAGGCCGGGCAGGAGCGCTCCCACCCCTCTGCCCAACCCCTCCTGTGACAGGGATCAGCTGGAGCTCAGAGCCAGCGCTGGCACATCCAAAAATTCCTTGATTTGCTCTGAGGCGTGCTGGGGAAATCCCCAGATCTTGGCAAAGGGGCTGGCACTGTGAGGGGTAACGAGAGCTTTGGCTTTCTGGGGGAGTTCTGCTGCTGCTCCCGTGGTTCTCCAGCCATCAGGATCAGAGGGGATTGTCCCTGCCCTTGTGTAGGAGCAAACAGGCAGGACTGAAGCTGAACACCTGCCTGGGCTGCAGAACTGGGAGGAAAACCCAGTTCTCCATGCTCGTATCATGGTCTCTCAAAACCCAAACCCTGCTGCTTTCCCAGAGCCCGCTCAGTGATGGATTTGAGATGCTGCTCCCGCTGAAGTGCGGAGATTTGGGTCCCTGCAAATCAGAAGCTGTCGTGAAGATTTAGAAACAGTTAATTTGCTGTTGGGAGATGGAAGGTTTTACCAGACAGGGCAAAGAAAAAGGTGCTCTAAGGGCTAGGTGGGAGTTTTGAATGGTGGTTTTTGCAGGGAATTCAGATTAATAACATGTCCTCCTGGGATGAAGTGGGAGAAAGCAGCGGTGATGGGAACTGCTGAGTCAGCGGTGGGTAATCCCTCCTGTCCTGGCCAAATCCATCCTGGCTCACAACAAAACCTCCCTCCAACCCTTATTTAGTCCCTGTTTTTGTGATCTGCTTCCCAAACTCTGCAAAGGCTGAGGTGCACCCCGTGGTGCCCACGGAGCAGCACCTTGACCTGGGGTGATTCCAGAGGTTGGATTTCTGTGCTCAGAAATGCAGCACAGCCAAAATCCGCCGCCTCATCCGTGTTTTGTCCTGCTCTGCCATGAATCCACGTGGATCTTATTTTTTTTTTTGTAGGATCTTGTAGGATTTTGTAGGATCTTATTTTTTTTGCTTCTTGTGATTTTTTTTAACTAGGCAAATGAGGTGACTGACAGTGCCTACATGGGCTCGGAGAGCACCTACAGCGAGTGCGAGACCTTCACGGATGAGGACACCAGCACCCTGGTCCAGCACGAGATGCACGACGAGGTGGAGACCGACAGCGCCATCGACTCCACCGTGCACTCGGAATTCACGGATCCCATCGAGGAGCCGGAGCATGGGTGAGTGGGAACAGCCAGGAGCAGAACCCCCTGCGCAGGGCAGGCAGCGGGGACTGAGGGACACACAGCCTGAGGATTTCACAGCGAGTGGGCCGAGTCTGTCTTGCTGGAACTTGGTTCGTTCTTTGTGTTTGTAACTACGTGCAAGACCAAAATAGCTCTTCTGGAGGAATAACGAGAATAATTAGGCTGGTTTGTGTAGGCTGGTTTGGAGCCCGGCCTGGCAATCTCTTTGAGTTAATCGTTGCTTGCCTTGGGAGATCTTCTGTACCCTCATTAGCATCTTTAACCTCTAAAATAACTTCTCAGGTGATCCAAACACCTGAAAGACTTGCAGTTTTTAATCTATCACTTAAGCCAGAAGCACAACATATAATTTTCCAGTCAGGAGGGGAACTCGTTCTATTTTTGTTTTCCCTAAAAACAAGCGTGTGCCCTTTGATGTGCAGCCACCTCCTGTAATAACTGGTTTGAAACCTCTGCCTGGAGCACAGAAATGTGAGCCAAGATCTCCTTCCCCGGGTCTGAACCGCTGCTGGCGAAACTGCTCCTGGGCCCACCCCATTTTTGGAGGAAAAGTGGGGTTTGGAGTGAAACTGGGATGCTGGCAGGCGGGAGGGCAGGGAAGAACTCCTTTAGGATCAGGGTCACAGAATGATTTGGGTTGGACGGGCCTTTAAAGGCCATGTTGTTCCAATCCCTGTGCTGGGACACATTCTATTAGACCAAGTTTCTCCAAGCCTCATCCTGGACACTTCCAGGATTGGGGCAGCCACAGCTTCCCTGGAAAATCTGTGCCAGTGCCAGGTTAGTGCCCCAAGAACACCAGTCTGCACCAAAACCTCTGGAATCATCTTTGTTTAAGGTCTGTAACACACAGGTTGAGTTTTGTCCCAAAACACAGGGCTCAGGGTTGGTGCTCCAGGGAGTGCTTACAGCTCCCACTGCTTTTGGAGAGCACCAGGCTTCCCTCCCACCCCAAAATCCCATCTGGGGGCATTGGAGAGGCAGCGAGCAGCGCTGGGCCCCGGGGCTGAAAGGGTGCTGTGGATTAGAGCAGAAATGGGATTATCCAGCTCGGCTCTTCTCGCCCCGGCACACCCGGCTCAGTGACAGTTAAATTGGGATATAATCAGCTGTGAGCTCCCTGCCACCAGCCCTGGGTCCCTGCAGGGGTCATGGCAGCCTGCGTGCGCTCCCGGCCGCTGGGGAAAGCAGCCTGCTTCGGGTTCACCTGCCTGTAGGTACAAAACTCTGCGCGCGGGAAACGGGGCTGCTGAGGTCAGGATGTTCCTGATGCTTGCCGAGTGTGGGGTCAGCAGCACAGGAAGGACAGGCTNTGGGATGGGATGAGCTTTAAGGTCTTTTCCAACCCAAACCCTTCTGGGATTCCCTGCTACCCCAGGTGTGGGCTCGGGGAGGTCGGGTGCCCTTTGGATGCTCTGTCCCAGCACAGTGGGGCCTGTTCCCAGATTGTTAAATGTGTGCAGATACCAGAGAGCCAAAACCTTAATTTGATTTATAGCTTTGAAAGGTTTGAAATGGGAACTTCTGGCAGTGCTGAGGGCTGGTTTTGGTACCGTCAGACCCCACACAGGAGGACACCTCTGGTGCCCAGGGAATGAGTACAATCCCCCCAGTGCAGCTGCTGGGCTAAATCCGAGCTTCAACATCACTTCTCAAGAGCTCTCAAAGCTCAACATACCTGAAATGGTTTGAGCTTAAAGGTTGTTTAGGCTGTGTGTAGTAAAGATTAGTTGGACTCTGGATCCTGAAACTGCCAATAGGGGAATAGGAAATAAAATTTACTGCCCGAAGCATCCAGGCTGAGGGTTTCCAGGTGCCTGATCAGATCTGCTTCTGTACAGTGCTTATCAAACCACAGCTCCAAATTTAGAGTTCTGGGCTTGGGTTTTGCTTCTGAATTAACAATTCCACCCCCTGGCTTCTATTCCCGGAGAGATTTCTGCTGTTTTTGGTGAGGGTCTGACTCAGCACAGGGATGGATGGGTTCTGGTGGATCCCACTGTGGAATATTGGTGCTTTTCAAAGGCACAATGAGGGTGTGCAGATGCCCACAAGCTGGGCTGGATTTATTTGTGGTTAAATAGAGATCTGGAGGGTGGACATGTTTTTATTAGCAGGATGAGGGCAAATCCTTCAGATGGAGCAGATTTTTGTCATAAATGGCTTATCTGTAATCTTTTTTTCTTTCTGGTTTAGTCCAGCAATCTGCTCATACCCCATTTCCCTCTCCTAGCAAGTACGTGGAGATGAGGGCATAGCCAATACCAATTTCTGTAATAAGGCAATATTATTGTGATTTTTAGCATAGAATTTTGGAGAGCAGAGCATTGTTAAACCCCCCAAAACACAGACCTGTGGCTCACAGCCCCTTGGCTGCTTTCACAGCCTGGTTGCTGCAAATCCCCCCTGCCTTTTCTCCAGCTTAATTTGAAAACTCCCGTAGTCCTGGGCAGGAAAGGTGGCTTGATTTGGTGGGGAGGCTCTGGCACAGGGTGCCCAGAGAAGCTGTGGCTGCCCCTGGATCCCTGGAAGTGCCCAAGGCCAGGTTGGATGGGGCTTGGAGCAGCCTGGGACAGTGGAAGGTGTCCCTGCCCATGGCAGGGGGTGGAATGGGATGAGCTTTAAGGTCCTTCCAGCCCAAACCCTTCTGGGATTCTGTGGCTCCATGCAGTGGAAAGCCTTTTAGGGACAATGATTGTGCCGAGCTGTGTCCCCTCAGGAGCAAGGGACATCCCAGGAGCTGTGCTGGGTGTGTTTAGGGTGTGCACTGAGGCTTCACACGCTGCAGCTTTCTGGATCTGGTGTTAAAAACACACAGAGCAGCATTCCCCACTCCAGGATTGCCACACACAGCATTTTCCCAGCAGGAGCAGGCAAAGGGCTCCTTTGTCTCGCCGAGGGTCTGTCCCAGGTGCCTGCACCCACCCCTCCCCTACACCAATCCCGCTGGGGTTATGGGGTCAAAGCCCAGGCCCTTGAGAGGATCAGGCAGCAGCCACCAAGTGTGAGCCTGGCACGGGCTGCCCTGGAACTCAGGACATTTAGGATGTGCCTGGCACATGCCCAGCTCTTTCTCTGCCCTGCTTTTAGTCGGGCAAGGGCTTTGTCACCAGCCCTGGGCACTGTCCTGCAAGCCTGAGCGCCCCCGAATCCTGTGTTGCAACTGCCAATGGAAAAACGTGGGGTTTTGGGGGAAAAAAAAATCACTATAAACTTCCTGATGGTGCCTGGGCTGTTTCTGTCTTGTCCTGCTCTGCCAAAATGGGACACATCACTTTGGTGGGGTGGATTGACCCTGGCTGGGCACCAGGAACCCACCAAAGCTGCTCTATCCCTGCCCTCCACAGAGGGACAAGAAAAGAAAATATAACAAAGGGTTCATGAGTTGAGATAAGGACAGGGAGAAATCACTCATTAAATACCATCACAGGCAAAACAGACTGGAATTGGGGATATTAATTGAATTTATTACTAACAAAATCAGAGCAGGATAATGAGAAGTAAAATAAGACCTTAAAAACACCTTCACCCCCCATCATCCCTCCTTCCCAGACCCTGCTCCTTCCCCCCAGTGGCACAGGGAGATGGGAGTGGGGGTTATGGTCAGTTCATCACACTTTGTCCCAGCCACTGCTTGGGGAGAGGAGTCAGAGTCCTTCCCCTACCCCAGTGTGGGGTCTCTTCCACAGGAGACAGCTCTCCATGAACCCTTCCAACCTGCATCCATCCCACAGACAGTGGTTCTCCAGGAGCTGCTGCACTGTGGGTCACTTCCACGGGTCAGTCCTTCAGGCACAGCCTGGGTCCCCCACAGGTCACAAATCCCACCAGGACCCTGCTGCAGCATGGGCTCCTCTCTCCATGGATCTGCAGGTCCCTTCCAGGACCCTGCTCCAGCACAGCTTCCCGTGGGCTCACAGCCCCTCTCAGGCATCCCCTGCTCCAGGCCTGGGCTCCTCCAGGGGCTGCAGGTGCATCTCTGCACCTCCCTGCCCTCCGTGGGCTGCTGGGACACAGCTGCCTCCCCGTGGGCTTCCCCACGGAATCTCAGGGCAATCCCAGGAATCTCAGGGCAATCCCAGGGCAATCTCAGCCCTGGTGCCCAGAGCAGCTCCTGCCCCTCCCCCTGCCCTGCCCTGGGGTTCTGCAGAGCTGTTCTTCTCCCATGTTCTCATCCCATTCTTCCCTGCACTCAGTTCCAGCTGCCCCATGACCTTTTTGTGTTTTCCCTCTCAAATCTGTTTTCCCAGAGGTGCCACAACCATTCCTGGTGGGCCCAGTCTGAGCCAGCAGCGGGTCCATCTTGGAGCCACCAGGGATGGGCTCTGCTGGACATGGGGACTTCCATCATCCATGGGGAACTTCCAGCAGCTCCTCACAAAATCCACCACTCCACTACCAAATCCTGTCCACACAAACCCAATACTCATGGAAAGGGGACATCCTGGATGGACAGGCTGCTGTGGCACCCCCCCTGTAACATCTCCCTGTCTGTTCCCACAGATCCCATCCCCACGAGCTGGCCCTGGGCTCCGAGCTCAGCCACTCCATCGTCACCGTCATCAGCGGGGAGGAGCACTTCGAGGATTACGGGGAAGGGAACGAGGCCGATCTGTTCCCGGACCCTTTGTGTAATGGGGAAAGCAGCTTTGGCAGCTCCTCCTTCCTCTCTCCCAGGTAATGCCCGGCCCTGGTGCTGCTCCAGCAGGGGCAGTCGCTCGGGGCCTTCTCTCTGCTCTGTGGGACAGGGGTTTCCTTGGGATCTGCCAAACAGGGGGCCTGGCAAACTTTGGATGCAGCGGGATAATTGGCTTGGAAGAGGAATTCCCTCCCTCAGTGTTTCCTTTCCCTGGTCAGTGCCTGTCCTCCTGACACCCAGCAGGAGGGGGAAGAGCTGTCTGCATTTCCAGCACCACATTCCCACTCCTGTTAGGGATGTGGCTCCTCACAGAACCTTCCAGGAGAGAAAACCACTTGCAGCTTTACCCCTGATCCTGCAGGATGGCCCTTCTTTTTTTTCTCTTTTATTATTTTGGGCTTTAATGCAGTGTTTGGTTGGATTTGCATGAGCTGCAGCAGCATTCCTCCTCTAAGGATATGTAGAGCAGGAAGCAGACTCTAGCATTTCCTCCTTGCTTTAGGGTCTGAAACCAGGAAAAAGTCTGTTTTCCAGCCCAAGCAGGGTGGGCTGAGGAGCTGGTATGGTGGTACAAACCCCATCAATACTTACTTTTCTAAGGAAAATAAGTAAAAGCTGGAATATCATCCAGTGCTGCTGCCCACAAGGTGCTTGGGATGACAGGTAGCACCAGGAATGTGTTCTTCCATTGGAAGCACATCTCTGCACAGGGCAGGAGTGATCCCTGCCAGCCACACACCCGTGCTGAAGACAAAAATATGCTTTTTTCTGTTTGGAGTGTCGCATTTATGCCTTTCTGCGGCCATGTAAATTTCACAAAACTTCTTTTTTTTCTTGTCTTCCTCTTTTGTCCCAGCTTCCCAAACCCCTTCACGGAGTTTGGGCAATTCTGGTTGCGTGGGGCTGGCAGGGAAGAGCAGGTCAGGGCTCATTTCTTTTTGGCTGGTGCAGCAGCAATGCTGGAGGTGTAAATCACAGATAGGAGAGTTGCTGTAAAGAATTCCCAACGTTTTCCTTTAGGAAACCAGTGCTCCAGCACTGGGATACCCTGCAGTGGGAAGGGCACAGTCTTTGATCTGTGCTTGTCCTTGGCTTGCTCCGTGCAGGAATGTGGGGCTGGTGCTGTGGCATAGGAAGAACTCTGATTAAAACCCAGCCTTGGTGTTCATTTCTCCTTGAGGATGAGCTGCCAGCCTCATCCAGAAGGCTCCTGGCAAGAAAATACCCAGCTGAAGGAGCTTTGCAATCGCTTTAACTTTAACATCAGGCCAGAGCTCCCAGTTTGCCCACGCTCCCAGTGTTCCAGTCTTGCTCTGCCAGGGCACCATCTCTCCTCTGCTCTGTCTCTGGATCTGATCCACACCTTATCCCATCTTCCCTGTGCTGGAAGGGGCTCGCTGGGCACGTGGCCACGCAGTTTGTGGTGGTTTGTGCTGGAGACTCCCTGCTGGGGCTTGCTGGGGAGGCAGGCTGGAGGTAAACCCTGCAAAACCTCTGGAGTCAGGAATGTGGGGCTGTTTGAGCCGGAGGATTTCCTCATGCCTCTCAGGTCTAGCCTCCTCTTGGATTATTGCTCTGTGTGTGGAGTCCTTCCCTAAACATTCCCTGAGTCTGTGCAGCTCTTCTGATTTTGGGTAGGGAGTCACAGGACACAGGGAATGGCTTCCCACTGCCAGAGGGCAGGGTTAGGTGGGATACTGGGCAGGAATTGTTCCCTGGGAGAGTGGGGAGGCCCTGGCACAGGGTGCCCAGAGAAGCTGTGGCTGCTCCTGGATCCCTGGCAGTGTCCAAGGCCAGGCTGGATGGGGCTGGGAGCAGCCTGGGATAGTGGAAGGTGTCCCTGCCCATGGCAGGGGGGGGGATGGGATGAGCTCTAATGTCCCTTTCCACCCAAACCATTCCATACCTGAGCAGCCCCAGGGTGTTTAAACACACCTGGAGGAAGCACAGGCTGTCCCTGGCTCCGGCTGAATGGTTTTTTTTGGCTTTATTTTGAATACAAAGAACAGCATCACTTGTAAAGGGCCACATCACCACAGACCCTTTCCGTGCTGCCAGAGTCTCAAAATGGGAGTAATGTCTAGGAATTCTCCTGCCACAACTCCAGAAGACAAACACAAACCCCAAGAGCCTTCAGGGGACCCTGTGGGATGCAGTGCTTCCCTGCCCAGTCCTTGTATGTTTGTTTGGGATCCCTCCTCTTGGGTCTTCCCTTGCATATCCATCCAGTAGGAAAAGCCTCTTTGCAGCCCTCGGTGGGAAATGAAGGGAAAAGCTCCTTGTGCCCATCCCAGCCACCAGGAAGCACCGAGGACCTGTGGAAGGAAAACGTGGCTCCAGGAGATGGAGGGAGGCGCAGGAAGGCTCTGTGTTGTAGAAGCACAGAATCTGCTGAGCTGGAAGGGACCCATCAGGATCCTGGAGTGGGTGGGGACACCCCAGGGCTGAGCTCTCACCCACTCCAGGGGCAGGGAGCCAGCACAGCCGCGGGCCAGGAGGATCTGCACACCCCAGGAGCTGCCAGCCTGGCCTGGGGCTTCTCCTCCACGCTTCTCATTTTGATTAGTGCTGGTTCAGTTTGGGTTCCCACCTGGCCCAGGCTGCAGCACCTGGGAAGGGAATGCACCCAAGAGCACCCAGAGAAGGGACATGCCTTCCCCCAGGTGCCACACAGCTGCTGTCACCTCTGCCCTGCACAAACCCTGAGCCACCGACCTGTCTGCTGCTGGGAAAGGGTTATCCCAGCGCCAGACCTGCCCTGAGGGGCAGGGGGAATGGTTTTCAATTGGATTTTTATTCCAGGAGTGGGAAGAGATGCTAATTTGGCACTTGCTGGTGTCCAGCCTGTCTGAGGGGGCTGGGAAATACTGTACAGACAGCACAGACTCCAGGGGCTGAGCCAGGGGACCCTTGGGATGTCCCAGCCCTGCACATGCCCCGGGCCCGGAGTTGCTGGTGTGTTTCTGTATCCCGGGATTCACTGCCCCTTCCGGATGCCTGCTGGGTTTATCTTGCTTGTGTTTGCTCACACCTTTACCTGTCTCTCTTACTGGACTGCTTGGGTTTTTCACTATTTAACCTTTCTTTGATTCACATCCGTGGCTTCCAGAAGCGCATTTTCTTACAGGAAGGGTTTGTGGAGTCTGTTTGGCCCCAAATTAACCCAAACCATTTGCTGTTCAGCATCCCCTCTGTCCTGCCCAAACCATGAGGAGGTGTCTCCCACCTTCCCAAGCTGTGAAAGTCCTATAGACCCCTTGCCCCTTCCCAAATGGCATTGGAGGAATGCAGCACTGCTGCTTGGTGCCTCTGGGCTTTACTTTGGAGGAGAGAGGGGTTAAACTGCAACTGCCCGTTTCATCTTGGCTTAAAAGCTGCTTGCAGTGAAAATCTGACTTTATGCATTACTTACAGTGGGTCTGCAGCAGCACAGCTGCTCTGCTTTTAAAGCATCCCACTGGAAAACTGGACACTGACCAAAGGATCACAGAATCCCACAATATCCCGAGTGGGAATACACCCACCAGGATCATCCAGCCCAGCTCCTGGCCCTGCCCAGACACCCCAACAATCCCACCCTGTGCATCCCTGAGGGCATTGTCCAAATGCTCCTGGAGCTCTGGCAGCCTCGGGGCCGTGCCCATTCCCTGGGAGCCTGGGCAGTGCCCAGCACCCTCTGGGGGAAGATCCTTTTCCTAAAATCCAGCCTAACCCCCCTTAGATTCAGCCCTGGCTCACGGCATCCAGTCCTGCAGCGTGCAAGTTCATTCTGCACTTAAAAACCAGGAGCCTCTTGAGATGGATTGCCTGGAAAATCCTGCTGGAAAATAAACTTTGCAGTGATGTAGGTTTGTGGGAAGCACTTATCTCACCTGCCCTGGGCTCTTGGGGATTGAGATTGGCTCAGGGGTTTGGCAATGTGGGCCCAGCTCAGCTGCTGGGAGTCTGGGAGGAGGGTAGTGGAAGTGTTGCTAATTATCAATTATATGAATTATACTGAGCAATTATAAATTATCAATTAGCTACGTATTGTTATAAACTATTCTAAATTATAAATTACCTATATATTGTTATAAGCAACCCCACATTGGCTTTAATTTGTCTTCAAAAATAGTGGTGGGAGGCGACCCAACCTGCCCTGACTTCTAAATTCAGATTTCATACCTCCCACCAAAATTTCCCCTACCTTGAGGGACCCTCAGCTTGTGGAAGCCATGGCTGCAGCTGCTCCCTGTGCGTTCTGTGCTGTTGACATGACCCTTGTGATCTCTCTAGCACCAATCCGCTCGCTGCGAAACTGCACAGCATTCTCGCAGATGAAGCTTTTGAGTTTTACTGTAGCCAGTGCCACAAACAAATCAACCGCCTCGAGGATCTTTCTGCTCGCCTGAATGATCTTGAAATGAATAGGTAACCGGGCTCGTGTGCATGGCCATCTCAGCCTGGGGAATCATCTTCTGCCTGGGAAGGCTCTCCTCGTCCGGCGCAGCTTTTCCCTCGCTCCACGCTGGTGGATTGTGGGTGGGGAAGGGGGATGAGTTTCACCCAGCCACGGGGGCCTCTGCAGGTGCTCGAGGTGGTGGTGACCTCGTGGAGGGTGAGCAGGAGGTGCCTGTAATGCAGGCCCTGGGGGCTGGCAGACGAGGAGAGCATTCCCTGCCCTTTGCATGCCTGTGCGTGGTGGGTTCCGCGGGAGCCGTGAGCTGCCTCTGTGCAGTATTTCTGTCACCAAGGAAAGGGCAGCCTGGAAGGGCAGGGACAGCCCATCCTCCTGCTGAAGGAACACCCTGAAGGCATCAGCCTGCTCCATGTGGCTTGCAAACAGTAAGATCTTGTCTCACCCAGCTTCACCCACTGCCTGCCCACCCTGGCGTCACCATGGGCCGGGGAGATGTGACAGACACCAGGAGCATCCAGAGATTTGGAATGGCATCTTGGAGGTCTCCCAGCCCGCAGCTGGATGTGCTGTCTGACAAGTGGGGAGGGATTTCTGCTTCATTCAGAGCTGGTTGCAGCCCACTGGGTGGAAGGATGGTGGCGTTGGTGATAATCTGTCTTCTCATGGCTGCTGAGCCTCTTGAGACCTGGTTTTTGGTCATGTTCTTGGTCTCTGTCTGTCCTTTGCAGGGACAGTGTGATCTGGGAGCTCTCCTGGTCTGTGGGAAGAGATCTGGAAAACAAATAGGAGCTTGAATTTAATTCTTTTTAATGAAAAAAATGTCTCTCCCTATTTTTCCTTGGGTAAATAGTTGTCTTTGCTGTTGGAGGCCTTGAGGGTCAGGTTATGCAGGTATTAAGGAGAACACTGGTTTTCCCTGGAAGCCCCACTCCAATTTAGGTTTTCTCCACCAAATTTACCTGAAAAGCTGAACTAACACCTCAGAGCCTCCTGTGATGGGTGGGATTTCCTGTGGAGCTTCTCTGTCCCACGGTCACGGTGGGAATTCCGTAGGCTTTGATTTGTTCCGTGAGCAGGTGCAATTCCTCCATCTGTGTTTGAGGTTTCCCAAGTACAAATTTACTGGGAATGTGTTCCGAGGGCCTTTCTGGAAGGGGCAATGCCCTCTTTTTGCATGGTGTGGATGGGAGGTGTCCCGTGCAGCATGTGGGACGTGCAGGACCTGCTGCTCCTCCCTGCATCACCACTGACGTGGGGCCCTTGGAGCGGGGGACAAGTCCCAGAGCAGCAGGAACTGGACCAAAATCTGGGACAAGCCTGAAGACACCTCCTCCAGGGGATCCTGGCAGCTGGGATGGAGCCCAAAGCGCCCCAGAACAGCCTCACCCATAAAAACTGCGGGCACACAGACAGTGTTTTATCCTTGGAATAAATTCAGGAGCTTGCTCCCAGCATTGGGGCACTGCTTCCCGAGCCCACAGCATGGGAAGGCCTGGAAGAATCCTCCAGGAGCTTGGGATGAAGTGGTTTGTGCCTCTGTTTTGTTGCAGTGCCCTTGCTGGTGTCTCAGCCTTTTGGACACTGCAGGTGCCGTCGCTTCCCCAGGAGCTTTTTCCAGAGGAAAATATTTTTCCCCCAGTGCTGGGGCCATTCCTTACAATTCCTGGCAAACATCAGGGTCTGACCTTCTCCCCTTGGGTGCCGAGCAGCCTTGAAGCCCAGCCAGCAGCGGCTCTTGTGCTCCCTGGAAATCTGGGATTTGAGGATGCACTTTGACCCGAGGGCTGGTCACCCTGACAACACCCCCCAGTCAGGTTTGGGGGTTGCTTTACAAAGCAAATTGTCCTGAGCTATTTTTAATCCCTCCTTCAAAGAACTCACGTTGCAGCTCCAGGCAGGAGTGGACTCCCAGATGATTTTATTTGTTATTTTTTCCTAAAACTGAGCTAAGCACCAGGGAATGCTGTTGCTGCTTTTTGGGTCGGAGCTGTTCCTGCTGCCATCGCTGAGTGAGGATTTTGTGTGGCCCGGTGGCATCTGTGTGACACCAGCGTGGGTGGAAGATGAGGAGTGAGACCCAAGCCCTGCCCACTTCCCCAGCACCAGTCACGACCAGAAGACTGGAAGGAGCATCTTAGCAAGGAGCTGGTTCTGGAAAAGGCTGTTTTTTCTCAGCAGGGAGAGCCTGCAGCCTGTCCCCAGGGGCTGGGACACGGTGACACAGCCCTTGGCTGCTCCTCCTGTGGTGACACTGAGCCCTGACCGCTGTGGTATGGTGGCAGCTGGCTCAGACACGGATCCAGGGAATGCTCTCCCTCCGTTATCCGTGAAAAGGAGAGAGGACTGGTCCTCCTCCCCAGCCTCTGCAACAGTGCCGTGCTCAAAATCCAGACAGGCACACCAGCAGCAGCTCCTGAAGCCTCTGAGCTGCGAGCAGGCAGCGCTTCCCGGGTGATGTGGAGCCAGAGAGCGGGATGGGGCTGTGCAAGGGCAGAAGGATGGAGTGATGCAGTGGGATGATGGTTCTGGAAGGGCAGGATGGATTAGCCGTTGGCAGGCAGGAGCTGCTCCGTGTCCCCAGTCCGTGGGAGCCCTGGGGGTGGCAGGGGAGGCCTGGAGTGCCGTGGGGTGCCGGACGTGTGGCTCAATCTGCCATCAGCACCGGGCTGGAGCCCCCTCGGCCTCCCTGCTATTCTTAGCTCTTTCCTTGGGGATCGGTTTTCAGGCAGGGATCAGCGGGAGAGCAGAGCGTGGCGGGGGGCAGCGAGCTCTTCTCCGGTGTTCCTCCCTGTGCTTTGTTATTCCCTGTTGTTGAACACGGGAGTGGCCCCTCTCCTGCCGTTTCCAGGGGCTTGGGGGGTGCATGCCAAGGGCGCTCCCTGCCAGAGCAAAGGATGTGCCCCGGAGTCCCTGCAGTTTCCTGTTTCCCTGGCTCTCCACTGTCAGCTTTTCTAACTCTTTCCTGTTTTTTCTTCATTTTGCAGCCCAAATAAAAGACTCTCCAGCAAGAAGGTGGCAAGGTAAGCTCATACTCCTGTTGTTGTTTGCTTGATCCGCGCGAGCTGCCGGCTCCGCGAAAGGAAAACTCAAAATAAGCTTGGAGAGTTGTATTTCTGGATATATTCCATAGTGCTGGGGAAAAGTGGGTTTAATTCTGGTATCTTTTTCCTGGACTGGGGGTTTCTCGCTTGTGCACACAGCTGGAGGCTGCTGGCAATGTGATTCCTTCCAGGAAAAAATGGGGGTGCTGTTCCTCACGCTCTGTCCTGCCAGTGCCACAGCAAGGGGCACATGGAGGAAGGAAGGAGCCTCTAGAAGGACATACCCCTCTGGGATGTCCCCTTCCCAGTGTCACCATGTCTGTAGAGTTCTATAGGACCAGAGCAGTCAGTACCCCCCCTGGAGGGATTCTCCAGCACCCCAAAAATTCCAGCCGCCTTAGACAGCTCTTGATCCTGTTCTACCTCACTCAGTGTCACTCTCAGCACTTGGCTTTGTGGGAGCAGCTCCCCCTGCTCAGTCAGGGGCTCTGGGGCATCTGGGCAGGCTGCACGTAACTCTGGTTTAATGGTTTAACCCTGGTTTAGCCCTGGTTTAAGCCCAGGTTTAATGCTGTGCTGCTTCTGTCCTGCACGACCAGCTCGTGTGGTGTCAGTCACCTTTTCCATGTGGGCGCTGTGATCCCTGGCTGCACAGGGACATTGGATATATTGGATATATCCAGGCAGTTTGCTGTGAATCTCTGGAGCAGAGGGTCCTTCCCTCCCATCCTGACGTCACCTGGTGCTCACCTTTCTTCTCCCAGCTCCCTCCTGTTCCCGTGCCATCATGGTTTTAAGGATAAACTGGCTCTTACCTCTGCTGTTCTGCCTCTGCCACGCTCAGGAGGGAGATTTCCCTCTGCGCTTGCTGGATTTCTCTTTGCTGGTTTCCCAGCAGGACAGGGACGCTGTGGAGGAGCAGGCAGCTCAGTTTGGGAATGTTCCTGTTGCTGACTCTCACTCTGCTCCCTGTGCTGACCCAAGCAGCTTCCCTGCCCCTCTTCCTCCCACTGTGCTCTCACACCTTTCCCTTCTCCATTTTTCTTGCACTCAGCAATCTCCCCTGGCACGGTTCCCCCTCCTGGAAAGGAAGCAGATCCTTGATATTACATTTCCTACTTCCACTCATCTTACTTTCTAGAGCTTTGTTAAAAACACTGGCAGGAAGGAGGGTTGAGGGGAGCAGCCTGTCCCCAGGTTTCCTGTTTTAGGACTCGTTTTTGTCCCGTGCCTGGCACAGATAATTTTGGGAGGATTTGAGTTAAACTTTTGGGAATGGAGATACCCTGTCTTGTGGGGGATGGAGCCCTCCTGGCCCTTTGCTTTTCTGAGGCAGGGATGTGTGGGCTTGGGTAAATATCAGTTAATTCAAGAGCAGTCAGGTTTGGTTGGTGATAAGGAGGGAGATAACAGGGTTTTGCCGAGCCAGATCCTTAAGCTCAGCCCAAAGCAAACCCTTTGTTGCAGATACTGTAATTAGCGAATAATCCCAAAACATTTGCTTTTAGAAAATTGATTTTATTTCGGTAAGGGCTCTTTCCTCATTTTTGTTATCCGGGTTCTGCCCGTGCCAAGAGATCTCAGCTGCTTAAGCCCTGTTGTGCTTGGCACGATTTAAATGACAAATGTGCCTGAGACTTTAAAATCTAAATATAAACTGGGGGTGAGGATGCAAAATCAGGCTGTGGTCTCTTGGTAAATACCAGTTGTGCTTAGTGAGTCCTGGCATGAGCACGCTGTGTAGTGGGAGGAATTCGAGAGCCAATGGTACAAATTCCTAGAAAAAACTGTGGTTTGAAGAGACCTCTGTGGTTTTGTCATCCGTTTCCTGCTCGAAGCAGGAGGGCAGAGTGTTCTCCTCCTGCCTGGGGTCCCAGGGCTGGAACACACCCCCCTTCCCATGGCAGATGCCCTCCAGAGCGGATCCACAGCCATGCCGGGGGTGAAGGCCCGGCCAGCCCCTCCCCAGGGTGTCCTTTAGCTCATCACAGAGCTGGGGACATCATCGCAGAGCCGGGGACATCGTCACAGAGCCGGGGACATCGCTGTCACAAGGCCTCGTTAATGATTAGCTCGCCCTGGGCTGGGGGGGTCACAGCAGCCGCAGGGGGTTTGACCCCCTTCCCTCCCCTTACACCTCTACTTCTTCCCAGCCTTATCAGCACTGGGAGTAGTCTGGCCTTTGCTGGATAATCCACGGCCTTGGGACCGTGCTAAGGAAAGAAAGTGGGAAGAGGCAGCTCTTATCTCTTCCCATTCCAAAGAGCAAGAGCAGTGATCCCGGTGTGAAGTCCCGGGAGCGTGTCCATGTCGGCCGCGCGGGCGCTCCGAGGGGCTGGAGTTCCGGGAGAGCTCCGTGGTGAGGGGCATGGCTGCTGTGCCAGGGACAGCTGGCATTCCGGGGAGCAGTGCTGATAAATCCCTCTGGCAGAGGCTGCGGAGGGCGGGCGGGCGGCCGGGCCGGCGGCTGTCACCTGGTGTCACCATGGTGCCGGTGCTGGCGCTGATGCCGGTGCTGCTGTGGGTCGGGGTGCTTTGTCTCCGTTTCAGGCAGCTGCACCAGACCAGCTCGTTGGCCGTGGGGGTGATGGAGGAATCCTACCGGGAGAACCTGGAGTGCACGGACGAGGACATCACGGACAAGGTGAGGGCCTCCTTCCCTTCTTCCCTCAGCCCGTGCCGTCAGGATCAGGCTGATTTTGTGCTGGTGCTGCTGGGTGTTTCTGAGATGTTGAGAGGAGAGGATTACAGGACAAGGTGGGAGCAGCGCTGTCTGTGTTACCCTTCAGTGCCTTGCAGTGCTGCAGTGTTCCCAGGTGGGATCAGGCTGAAGCTGCTCTCTCTCAGATGGGACGTGGGAAGCTCTCCCCGTGGAGGGGATGGAGGAGGAGAGCACTCCAGGTGCTGTGCAGGGTCGGGAGGTGGCACTGGATCCTTCTCCGGGGGCAGTGGTTCCCCCAGAGTGCTGGGAGGAGGAATGGGCTGTTCACAGGCAGCGTTTTCACTTCTCCTTCACACGAGAAGATGTTCTCAGGTTCTGCTTTTCTGAGGCAAGCCAGCCAATGTGAAACAGGAACTTCCTCTCCTTGGCACACTCTGCTCGTGCTGTCAGGATAGAGCTGATTTTGTGCTGGTGCTGATGGGTTTTCCTGGGGTGTTACAAGAAAAGAGTTGGAGGATAAGATGGGAGCACAGGAAAGATTTTTGTTTGAGTATCTCTAGTTAAAAAACAGGGAGAAGAAGCTATAGGAAAGAAGCTAAGATTGTGTAAATGTCTACTGCAGTCCTGAAACTCCTTGGAAGTGGCTTTTTAGGTCGGGAATATGAATGTCCTGAGGAGCTGCGTGTGAAAGAGAAACGTGAATGCATGTGGCTGCACTTGGAAATAATTATAATGCAGAGAAGACCTTTAAAAATAAATAAAAATCAACATTTTTTTCCAAGGCTGGAAGTTGAATATAGTAGTTGGGTTCCTTAAGGCATTTGATTTGGGAATCCTCTGATGGAAAAGGCACTGCTGGGAAAGGCCTTGTGTGTCTGCATGGCCTCTTTAATACTCCCATGTCTTTTGCCCTTTTCCCAGCCAGGGTTTGGCTTTTCCAGACGTGCTCCTCATTTCTTCTCCCCCAGGATTGTATTATATGGAATTTGAGTGAATTAAATGCAAATACAGCTCGAATAAACCCTGTACAGGTACAGGGAGACAATCCTCACCTCTGGTCCTTCCCCAGCAGCTGGCATTGATCCCTCCCTCTGTAAATCCAGGGTTTCCATCCTGTTCCAGGCAGTGGGGAGCTATCCAACCTCAGGGCTGCACGTGGAGCTCTGGAGATCCACCAGGATCTTTCCCTCTAGACTCCTTCTGGAAGTCATCAGGAGGGGCTTGCAGAAAGGAAAGAGTGAAGTGTTTGACCTCGAACTGGGACACAGGAGCCACCAAAACCTGGGAAACCAGGGTGGAAAAGGATGTTTTGAAGGGGTGCTTTAAATCAAGGCACGGCTGCCCAATTCCAGTGGGACCCCTCCGTGTTTAGGGGTGCTGTGGGGGCTGCTCTGGGTGTGAGGGTGCCCCGGGGCTGATCCGTGTCCCTGCTGGCAGGTGGTGTTCCTGGAGAGGCGGGTGACGGAGCTGGAGAAGGACACGGCTGCCAACGGGGAGCAGCACAGCCGCCTCCGGCAGGAGAACCTGCAGCTGGTGCACAGGTAAGAGCCTCACCTGGGGAGCCTTTCACTCCCTGTGCTCCAGCTCCCCTCCCAAATCCAAACCACAGCCCTCACCTGGCGTGTTCACTCCATCCCAGCTGAGAACAGGACACAGTCACATGTACATTTTATATTTGATGTGCTTAAATTCTCTGGAGCTCCAGGACTTGGCTTTTGGTGGTTTTTATGTATGGCTTTGAATTGCTGGAGCTGTGTCAGGGCAGGCTCAGGCTGGAGATCAGGGAAAGGTTCTTCCCCAGAGGGAGCTGGGCACTGCCCAGGCTCCCCAGGGAATGGGCACGGCCCCGAGGCTGCCAGAGCTCCAGGAGCGTTTGGACAGTGCTCTCAGGGATGCACAGGGTGGGATTGTTGGGCTGTCTGTGCAGGGCCAGGAGTCGGACTCCATGATCCTTGTGGCTCCCTTCCCACTCAGGATGGTTGTTTTTTAGTCAGTTTGGTTGGCTTTGTGTTTTTTGTTAGTTAGTTAGTTTTTTTAATGTGCTTCCCTGCTCCGTGTGTCCCTCCCGAAAGGTATCTGGAACTCTGGGTTTTGCCGGGGTGCAGCCCTTTGGATCCCACATGATGTAATCCCTGTGTGTGCTAATCTGCCAGGCTCCTGTCTCCCAGCATATCTTTACCCCGGGCAGATAAGCCCGGCAGAGTTTATCTATAGGGCTGTAATTCTGTTAAGTAACAGTCGTGTTGGGGAGCTGAGCCACGCAAACAAAGGTTTCCCTAAGCCCTGATAAACTTGGGAGCGAGGGAGACGTTTTCACTTCAGCAGCTTGGCCCGGAAGTGTCAGCTGGCTCGGGGTGGGCTGGGTGCTGGGGAGCAGTGGGATCAGCTGGGAAAAGCCACTGCATAAATTCCAGCTTCCAGCCCCATCCCTGGAAGCGTTCATGGCCAGGTTGGACCGGGCTTGGAGCAACCTGGGATAGTGCAGCCAGGCTGGCAGAGCTGGGGGTGCTCACCTGCAGAAGAGAAGGCTCCAGGGAGAGCTCAGAGCCCCTTCCAGTGCCTAAAGGAGCTCCAGGAGAGCTGGAGAGGGACTGGGGACAAGGGGTGGAGGGACAGGACACAGGGAATGGCTTCCCACTGCCAGAGGGCAGGGATGG
>VZTG01003218.1:777824-844196 GCA_013397845.1 Melanocharis versteri | reverse complement strand
ATAAAAATAAAAATAAAAATATTAATATTAATATAAATATAAATATAGATTTATATTGATAAGTTAAACAGAATAAAGAACGAAAAAACCCCAAACCAAAACCAACACCAAAATCAACCCATTGGCTGTTGTGATTCCCTAAGGATGGTGCTGGGTACTCAGAAAATCAAACTCATTCCCCTTCATTAACAGCTGTGAACCTTTCTAATAAGCAATTAGCAGAATGGTTTGATAAGAACAAAAGAATGTTTTGAAGAATCATCATTATCATGTTAATTTAAATAGTGGTTTAAGTGTATGGCACTGGGCAGAATTCCTTACTTCTGCAGCAGTTGTATGAAATGAGCATGGTCTGTATTCATATTCCTATTCCATTTGAGGGAAGCTGGGCTGTTGTGCAAAGTAGCTCATTTAATGAGGATGAAGATGTCAGAGAGTGAAATACTGATAGCATCATTGCTACCTCTTTTCTCATTTCGCAGAATCTTCTCATTTTATCGACTCCCACTTTCCAGCATGCATAGAACTAATATTTCTTGCCATGTAATTTGGACACATGCTTTTCCTTTTTTTTAATTTTTTTTAATTTTTATTTTAATTTTTAATCAAGTCTCTAAATCTTCCCTCTTCTTTTTTCTGTGTTTCTCAGAATTACTTTGTCTATTTTATACTTATCTGACTTAAGCTTACTATGAGTCACATAAAAACATCTGTTTGTCTGGTCTCTTATTTCAGATAGTGAAGGGAAACAGGTCTTTCCAAAAGGCTGTTCTTTCTTAACGTATTTTTGTAAAGAGCCTCTGCAGGTACTAATTTATTTGTGTTCAAAGGGATCTAACCAACTAGTTCAAACCTTGGCCATGAGATAAAGTTGGGTGAGATAAATCCAACTTTAAGAAGCATTTGTCAATTATATTTATGACATTATTTCTGGCTAGAACAAAACTGGTCTTTCTCCTTGTCTCTAGTTCAAATCTGTAATCTTTTCATCTTTTCCTTTGAGCAGATACCACCCTTTTTCGGCATGATGTTTGCCACATCACCAGGACCAAATTAAGCAGGCTACCCAAAATGAAACACCTCAGTTTGTGTTCTTGGCTCATTTGAGATAAATTTCAATGTGTAAAGGACATTCTCAAAAATGAAAAATAGCATGGAATATTATACCTGAATTTTAAATTCTTTCAAATATTTCTTTATTTGTGATTAAATACATTTAATAATGAACACTGTCATCAGTTGTATGATGGTAGCATACTTGAAGCCTAATTTGAATGGTACTCAAATGATACATGAATTCAAAATAAGTTGAGTTAGTACATCCTCTAACGTATGTTAAAAAAGAAAGAAAGGAGAGATCTTCACAGAAATTCAATGATCGACTTATTCTTACAGACAAAAGGAAAGGAGGGGTTTGTTGTAATGCAAAAATAACAAAGAATGATTATCAATCATCTAAATTATCTGTACACAAAGTGGGATATAGAATAATTCAAGGAGACATAGAAGTCATTAGATGTCAGATAGTTCTGTCTCATTAGCACAATAAAAACTTAGTTTGATGTTTCACATCACTTGATCATCAGAGAGCAAGATCCATACATAATTGATAAAAACAGAGAAAAGCTAGAGATTAGGGCAAATGCTTATTTCCAAAGCTTTAAGATGCCAGTGGAATTGGAATTTGAGAAAACAGAGAATTTACCTTGTTTATATGATACAGCTTAAAAAAAATAAAGAATGGATGCTAAAATTGTTCAAATTTTTACACCCTTATATATGCATGTAGTATTCAGACGTGTTCCTATGCATTTCCAAAAAATCCTTAGGGCACTTTTTTGAATTTTAGCTGGGTGTATGCTCTTAATTCTGGCCCACTCAGTAATAAATGCAGACAACAGGGATTATGAAGGAGTGTGATGCATTATTAGACAAGGCACAGTTGATCTTCCTGCTATCTAAGTTATTATTGAGAGCAGGAGAATTAAAGAATCTTGGTGCTGGTGACCAAAATCTGTTGAATATAATGTAGAGAGGTAGTGGATATTTGAAGTTGCCAGAAAATTCAGAGCAATGGTTGTAATAAAGGAAATATTAAAAACAAAGTATTGGATCAAGGCTGTTTTCCCAACAGTCTATCTGGTAGAATAAAATAGATTACTTCATTAAAACGAGGAAAGGAATATAAGAGACCTTGTACTGTTTTATGAAAGATATATGCCAAAATATTTGGATTGGGGTATTTTTGTGGTTTTTTTAAAGAAAGATGATGCAAAAGTTTTGTATTTTAGTGCAATTTTTGGACCTAAAAATGCCTCACATTATCAGTTTCTAACTTTGAAGATATGACATCTTATTCCAAAATCATAAAATAATCAGTGATATGGAGAATACTTTGTTTTGACACTTGTACTTACACAATAGTTGTTGTCATGAGGCCTCTGTAATAGGAACATAGCAAAAGTTAAGCATGTTTGTTAAAAAAAAAAAAAATATTCAAGATATTTTTCTACTGCACTTTTCTGTATGTTGAAAAATGTTTGGAAAAAGTTTTGAAGGAAGTATGACCCAAGTAAGATCATCACATTTTTCAGATACTTGAAAGAATGCATGCACCATATGGTTGAATATTATAAAAGCAGTTACACTTTTAGGAGGAGTCCATATCCAGAGTAAATGGAATTTTTTGAAGTCATCTTCATCATGTATCAGATTAAGGGAAGAACAAAGAAAAGTTTACAAAGTTCAAAGACAAACAAGAAAAGATAGACGCATTTTTATAGGAGAATAAAATAAAGCAAAAATTAAGCAAAACAAAAAAATACTTTTTGTATCATATCCAAGCTATTAATTAGACTATCATTCTATAAATCTTACAAGCCTATCATCCTCAGGGTTTTTTTTTTATGATGGCCAGTTTTATGCCTCATCCTCTCCGTTCATATCGCTTATATTGTTTTGAACTATTAAAACGCATAAAATCCAGGCTGACTTAAACCAAGAAGCAGCTTGAATAGATTGGCACCTGTGGTACCAACAATCTGAATCATAAGAAAAAAACTTAATAAGGGAGGATTTTAGTAGCTTTTGGCATTCCACATATCTCAGATGATAGTTCTGGATCACTCATTATCAACTGACCATCCAGTTGGAAATAAATGAAGATAGTTTTTCACATAAATGACTGAATATGTTAAAAAAATATCTCTCTCACAAAGTCACCTTTCTATCATTCTTTTACCTGTTCTGTATATACAGTATGTGTGTATATACATGTGTGTATATATATACATATATATTCAAATTTATATTTTCTCTTTGTTGTTTTCCCTTCACTTTTTGAATGAATGAGTGAATGAATGACTGAATGACTGAATGACTGAATGAATGAATTAATTAATGAAATGCAGCATTATTACTGTGAGTCACACATGCTGTTTTTTGAAAAGGTGACGGGGGATTCTGCAGCTAATCAGTACTGCATCCAAATACTTCTAACAGCACCATAGACGTAGACCTGGCTGCTCTCCAAGATTCTATGTCTGTCAGGTGTCTACTCTGCCGCAACCATTTTTCCAGTTTGAAAAGTAATGGTATCAATGGTCAATGTTTGACAAATATATACAGAGAAAGAACATTTAGTGACATAATTTCATATATCCATTTCATTTCAGGTGGCCTAATTTTTCAGAAATACATAGCCCTGGATCTAGTTTTTACAGCGTGAATAGTTGAGAGTAGATGATAGAAATACAGCTAAATGTGTCTTGTGTTTGCCGTCAGCTGGAAATATGGTCTATGTATATTCTCCAGATCTTTTTTACCTGATTTCCCTAAGCTATTTTCAATTAAAGCGATCACTGTAATACAAGGACACGTAATGTATAGACTAAATATGAATGAGAAGCCAGCTTTCTGTCACAGAAGCAAGTAAAATGTTAATAAAACTTTGCCTGCTGTGAACTGTAAAATGCATTTTTTGGAAATTATCAGACTAAGTTAAGGAACAAAGTACTCACATTTAGTCTGAAACAATGGCTTTACGTACAGAATGGCAAAAGCTGCAATTTAGAAAAAGAGGAGAGCTTCATTCTATAATTAGTATTAATTTTTAAATACTCAGCTAATCAAACACTTCCTTGAGCATATTGGATACCCACCATGCAATAAAGTAGACTTGCAAAGGAAAAAAAACTAAACTAATTCAATGATTTTAAGAATACAGACCTTCAAAAATAAAAAAAACCCTATTCAGTAATTTTAAAACATCATTTAAAGTGATATCTGGAACACATTTTGACTGAAATAGACACATTTCATATGTATGTATCTGTCTACTTATCTTCAAAGATACAGTTATGAAGGAATCTCAAAATGACGTGTTACATTGCTTAGTGCAAGTTAACTTATATTTCATTTTGATAGCAAAACCTTAAAAATTTAGATATAAACCAGAACAAAAATGAAACACATCTTCCATGTAAGTCCAAGTTCTTTTCAAACACAACTTATATTGGTTTATGATTTTCTGTTTATTATTATGAATATCAAAAATATTTAGATGAGATAATAATGATATCTGTAAGTGAATGTACATATTTATGATTGATTTGGAAAACAGAAGCCCAAACAACATTGCTGTCCAGTTTAGAACCTCTAACTGTAAAAAAAAGTGACTTGAAAGCAAATTTAACTTTACAGATCCTGGTAGAAGCATGACTTTGAAAGTAGAAAGCATGATCCAAATAGCAATCTTTATGGAATAATTCAGTTATCGTAACCTATTGTTTCCATGAAAAAACATCCTAGCACTAAGTACATCAAGGGGGATACTGTACTTATTTAAATTTTTTCTTAAAATGAAATATTTGCCTTTTTAGCTACCTGATAAGACTCCCTCACATTTCATTATCTGATAGTACAGAAACTAAGAAAAGAGGAACTAAAATTCTCTCTTTTCATGGAATACAAAAAAATGTGTAAAAACATTCAAGGACACCAGATTAAGTCATGGAGGAAACTACTGTACTACGGTACATGTATATGTAAAAATACAGTATTCAAACATGCTGTATCTTTACAGAGTGATAGGATAACAACAAGTGATTTTACAGTAACCTGTTTAACAAAAGAAAGAAGGTGAAATTGATCGGGTCTATTTAGAAAAGAGAAAAAAAAAAACTATATCAAACAGGCTTAACAAAGGAATAAATCACTGACACATGACAACAAATGTAGATGTATACATGAGTGAGTTTGAAAGTCTAAAGTATCCATGTTTCTAAGATTCAGTTTCCTCAAACTTTTCATAAATGCTTCTGAAGAAAATATCTATACCACAGGAGGTAAATATGTAGGTTTCCTGTTTTTATTCTGGTCAGGACTCAGAAATAAGAAATAGGTAATCCTACACATTTCATGAAATGTCTGGCAGAAATAAAATAATAATACAAAAACTCTCTCTCTTTTACTGAGTCACACTTTGAGAAATTAATTATCTTTATGAAGGCAGAAAAAAAATTAGGTTTTTCAACTAGAGTCAGTTTTCCCCAAATTATCTCATTTTGCAGAGGGACCACACTTCAGCAGAAAAGAAAGATGATGTATGTCTATATAATTTTTATATTTTTTCCTGAACCACTTGATCTTATACAGCAATCAAATTATCCTCAAGCAGACACAAAGGAACAGATTTATCTGTTTAAAACTAATGTGACCAGAGACACCTAAGGCTATTCAAGACATTTCCCTGCTGTTGGTAGGTATGACATGTGGGCTAAAAAAGATTCACTCTGTCTCTCTAGCAGCAGTTAGAGGCAAAACTAGATACTTGAGAGTGTCTAAGACATCACTATTATCACTTTTAAAAATTGAAAATTAGGGTGTCTTTCTAATGAGTTAACAAGTTTCATTACCAAGGTGTACATAATGAGTTTCTGAATGAGGAGCAGCTGACTCCAGGCAAAATGATTTCTGATAGAAAGAAGAAAGAAAAAAAAAGGTGAAAAAAAAACTATAGGGTACTGAGCTAGTACTTTCTATTTACTGTGCATGATTTACATTTTATAGATTTAGATTTATATTTTATAGTGTGACAATATAGTAGCAAAGAATCTTCCTATTTTATAGAAAGGCTAAATCTTGACCTTGAGATAAGGCATCTGTAACCTTTGGAGTAAGATTTATGTGGTTATCTGTCTGGAAACCAAATGTTTTTATTTATGTTCAAATCAAAATTTGTTCAATGGACCCTTTCATCTATTCTTCTTTAGGACAATACAAACTACAGAAAGATCAGCTGAGGCTTTGAGATAAAAAAAAATAATGTTGGTCTGCAGGGAGGGAGATGCCAACAGAACCTTCCTGAAACAGTTTTTAATTACATTCTATTTGTATGGCTCACATATTGTGATGTCTTTAGCAAATGTTATGAATATGATTGCTTTGCAAATTTCTGGGAAATTAATTTTAGTAAGCATGACAGTAAATATCTGATATGCGCAGATCCCGGGAGGAAAAACAATCACTAAAGAGGGAGAATGATGTTGTAGCACAGGTAGTAAGGTAAGCCAAGAAGGGGTAAGAAGGGTAGTAGCCTGTTTAATGGTGTTTCTTCTTCACAAAAATTGTTTTTATTTCTAACATGACAAACACTAGGACACAAACATTTCCCCCATAACAGTGAGAAATCCCTTTGGCAAGTAAAAAACTTTACCACGCATTAAAAATGTAGTGTCTTTATCTACAGGATACCACTCTTATTTTCAAATGACGAGGGACGGAGACTCTGTTATATGTGCAAAAGATTCTCTTTCACTAGTAATTTATTAGTAGTCATTATGCTCAATTATTATGGTCACAGAGAGTAAAATAACCTCAAGTTGAAATCTGACTATACAGCCCTTTCCTCTTTATCTTTTCAATGGTTTCCCAGGCAAAGTCCTGGCTCCGTTCAGTGAATTTTCCTGCCAGATTTTGAATCACACATAGCCTGCCAGGTCTCTCCTAACACACATCTGCTGCTGTACTGATTCCCCTCAGTAACCTGCTGTTCTATCAGATGCTGGCTCAAGTTGCTGTTCCTGCCAACGCAGGACATGCTGTGACCGTGCCCGGTGGCTGGGCTGGCCCTGACTGTGGGACTTGGCCATTGCTGCTTCTGCCTGGGTTTCGTTCAGTGGCCTGAATTTCCTGCTGCAATACTTCTTTTGTCTCAAAAAGACTCAAACCCACTTCTGAACATACCTGTGCAAGGAAAGAGTAAGAAACCTTTGTTAATCACGTTGGATTAATCCTTATCTACCTTCCTATGTATCTCCTCTGCCTTTGGTTCTCGTTTTGGCACTATCTCCTGATCTGAATATAAATAAAAATATGCTTGGATTTTCATTAGAATTTAGCACTGCTAGGCTAATATAGATGGAAAAGAATTGATTGAACACTACTCTGGCATGTGCATTAACCCCAAAACTTATATTTGCAACGAGTTCCTTGTTACAATTTTGCGTTGAAGAATCCCAAAACTACTGTTTTGTTTTCCACTTATTAAAACCAGAAAAGTTTCCAGAAGCTGAGAGATCAAGCAGCTATCTATCTTCAAAGAAACTCCACTGAGTGCCAATAGCCACCTCACTCTGATGAAGAGCTAAAATGTTGAGCTGACAAAGCTACAGCTTGGCACGCATTGCAGCAACGTTATTTCCCACCAATTTCTATATTTAGTAGGAAAAATGATGTTTTCCTGGACCTTATGCCACACCAAATCCTTTTTCTTTTCTTTTAATGAGTGGGTTGCTCGGTTAGTGGCTGTTCAAGTTATATTTGACAGCATGAGAGAGTGGAATAAAATTTTCTAAAAAATAATCTGTAGAGTAGGCATTTTTAGAACAGTATTTGATCAAATAAATCTCTTACAGAAATCAGTGCTAAATAAAAAAGTGCAATTACATATATATACAGACACATACATACGCTCTAATTCTGTGTGTACATGTATACATTTATTTATGTCTTTATTTATTTACATAAAGGGGTAATTTCCTCAGAGGTTAAGTATGTTTTTATACTGTAGAGGTTCATAGAGTATGCAGTTTAAACAGCATATAACCCTGTGACAGATCACAGCATATATTACCATAACTGCTGTTGCTCAAGAAGTTAAAAAATTTAACTTTTCATTATGAAAATCTGCATGGCCTCATTTTTCAGCATAAATTCAATTCAGTCTAAATAACACATCTGTTTCTCTTACTGTCTGGTTTAGGTAGGTTTATTACTTCTGGAGTGCTAGCAATATATTTTATAAGGAAAGAGAGTAGAAGAATATGCCCTAAGATTCTATTGCAAATTAGAGTTACTGCTGTCCTAAGGCCTTAGATGTTCTTTTTGTTCCCAAGAGGAGAATCTTTTTAATGGGATTCTGCGAAAAATCCCTGCTAGACATGTGGGTCATATGACTACAGGAATTGGAATTGTCAACAACATGCATTTTAGAAATACATTTTCAATTCTCTCTGTTTGTGTAATGGTTTTGAACCTTCAGGGTTTCCAATTTCAAATGTTTACTGCTTCTAGCCTAAGTACTAGAAACTATACTCTTTTATTCATGGTAGAAGAAATGCTTCTATCAGTAAATCATTCTAGAATCTAGGAATCAAGGAAAACATGCCTGAATTTATGTACATGAATTTTATAAGTATTTCTATAAATAATATGCATGTGCATGTATATATATATCTCTTCTAAACATTATACAAATATATACCTACAGGTCATATCTGTTAATATTACTCTCTCATCCTCCGTGATAAGTTCCTCAGCATCACCTCTATCACTCTCATCTTGGAAACACCTTTGGTTCATAATAAAAATCTGTTTTATTTGGTAAATCAGTATAAGTAATTACAATGACAAACAGAGAAGAATATTGATTTGAGTTTGAAATTTCCCGCTTGTTTTCAGACAATTTTTGTAGTTTTCTAGGTTCACATTATTCCCAAATCATAAAATATCCATGAATAGAAAAATCTACAAAAAAAAGAGATTATCATTGTCATGAATTATCACAATCATTATACTGATTGTGACTGCTGTTTGATTGTGCCCCTTATATGCTCTCTGAGCTCAGACAGAACACTCCTGTTCTTAGAGTGTACCTATCAGCTTGTTCTGTGTTATGGCAAAAATAAAATGTTTTCAGAGAAGCATCCATTATTATTAAGCAAAGAAAACAAAAGAGTGGAGTTTTATTACTTCCTGAGCACACTACAAGTAAATTTTTTTTCTTTTTTAGTTTCTCTTCTGAGAAATAAATATTTCAGTATTGACCTTAACAGTTTAGGAGAGTACACAAGATTTCAAGAATGCAAGTTGTTCGCTCTACCTACAGTATGTGAAAAAATTCAAGTTATTTTTCATAGACTTTTTTTCCTTATATGCACTGGTCATCACAAATTCATCCTGACATTGTTAGATCACAGGGATTACAATAGTTCAAATCTGCTGCATCTAAATTTCCACCTTTTTTACATTAGATTTTTACATCATATAATTTTCCAAATATGTAAATAAAAGGGTTGTTTTGGTTTTGGTTTGGTTTGGTTTTCTTTTTTTTCTGTGACATATATACACACACACATTTTGGCATATCACAGGTTCCTACAGAGATTCGAAAACTTTTGATCTAAACTTGTGGTTTCTGAGAAAAGAATTGACTTCATGTCCTGAAATTATAATATTTTGACTAATGTTGTATATGGTATTCAGACTGTCAGATGGTGTCTTCCATAATTGATTGCCCTTCCAAAATTTCTTCCAAAGTAGGTTATAGTATCTGATAGGCAATAAATTATAATGAACTGAGTTTTGTCACTGAATTCATAATGTGTCTGGTTTTTTGGTGTGTAATTTTACAGCTAGATGCCAAAGATTCATTTACTTGAGACTGAACATGGTTGATAAAAAACTCCTTATCAAAATATACTGTTTTGACTTCTGGTTTAAATTGCACATCATGTAGAAATTAAATTAAACTGAACAGGGTAATGGTTGATTTTTCACTTATTTTAATACAATTATATTTTTTTTTCATGGATGGACTAAATTAATTTGTGATGTAAATGTTAGATTCATTTTGATGGAGAAAAAGAAATTCCAAAGTGAAGCTGTGACAAGGTGTTTGTTCACTAATAGTTATTTAGTGTGGACTTATAAAATACTTTGTAGGAAATAGTAACATCCGGAGCAGAAAAAACATTTTTCTGTTATTTTTCCATCATTTTTCTGTCAGTAAAGTTTATTCTTTAGATATTGTGTATATACACACAGCCTCCTGTTTTGCCTGAAACATCCTTTATTCCATGAACCTCACAAGATAACATGAAAAATTTCAGATTTGATATTACTTCTCTTAGGCACACTCTGCAATTAGTCCTTTAGAGACAAAAATTCTCATTGGCTCCAGTTTGCATAGTTTTTTCTAGTGTTACCTTATAATACGAACAAATCCATGGAGCTGAGATGCAAAATTTTCATCAGGAAAGAACACTCTTCAACAAGTGTTACAGTTCTGAGGTCTCATTTTCTCTAAATTCTTCTTGATGTCTAACTGTTTTTCAGCCGAAACAGCAGTATCACTCTTAAGATATTAAGGCTCAAGACTCACCATCACATTTTGTGGCCTTATAAGTTTAGTCTGATGTGCTGCCCATTCTTTCTGAGACAGATCTATAAACAGAAAGATATTGCAATGCTGAAAATAGAGGTGATGAAAGAAAAAGAGCTGGTGTTCTCCCTTTTAAGTAAATTATAGGATGCCCTACTGTATGAAACTCTGAATGCTTGAGAAACCACATGCTTACACAGCCACCGTATCACAGTGATTCAAGACTGAAGGGCTGCCAGCATTCTGTAGTCTCTTTCCTCAATAAAGCCAGAGGTCCTCAGGGGTTTCCCAGGAGCATAAAACTCTAGATGACAGCAGTTCTCATAACAGAGGTAGAGGAACAGACACAGAAGAAAACATTTAATGAGGTCAAACACGTACTAACCACAACAAAGATTGGGACATTTTCTGTGGCATTTTCTGCTAGTTATAAAATAGAAGACATGTTTTGGTATCCAGCAGCACTTCAAACAACACACATTTTAGTCTGAGCTTGCTGAAGCTCCCCCATTTATGATACTTATCAATCCCCTTTGTAAAATATTGTGAAATTTTCTATAATGACACCTTGCCATTTTCACAGATCCTGTCTCATTTTTTGAGGAAGAGATTTCAAATTAAAAGAAATGCAGCGATTTGTATCAGAAAAGTTAACTTAGATTTCTGTGAGGTGCAAACTTTGACACATGTATACAGAACAAAGCATGCACATGCACGTGCACATGCACGCTCACTTTCACATCTTACTTTTCAGAAAGTTGAATTCCCCAGGAATGTGTTGGCAGCTTACGTGAGGAATGGCAGATAAATTATGTGCAGCTAGGCCCCATTTGATTATCATGGGGATAACCCCTCAATCAGGTCTGGCCTTGGATGCCTGAAGCGTTGAGAGAGGCAGAGATGACAATGGTGAGAGGCTTCAGCTCCCTGACTTTGGTAGCATGCAAAACCCAAGCATACAGCTCTCCTGAACCAAACTCATGGGGTAACAGCAGTCCTGTTCTGAGAGCTCACACATTAGTCATCTTGTAATGCAACCCATGTGTAACATCTTTGCATATTCAGGTGTCAAGTCTATGGACCATACAGGCATTTTTAAAATAATCCCTAATTTTATATTTCTTTATATATTGTAGGATGGGAACAGATATCATACATTGCATGAACATTTCATGCACTAGGTTATTAAGAAGGGTAATTGAGAATCTGAGAGAGTAATGCAACATTTTTTTCTTTTATTTGTATATTTAGGTTTCTCCTATTCAAAAAGTAGTTTTACATGGCATTGTATACTATGCACAACAAATACTGATCTTGAATAAATTAGAATTTCAAAGGAAATAGTGGGGGATTTAAAAATTCTTTTTGCTACTTAAACCTTGTCACCCTCATAATAGGAATAAAATTATGGCGAGGGCAATTTAATCATTATGACATAAGCTGAAATGTGATGTTTTGAAGGATTCCAGCCACTTGACTTGAATTACGGATTTTGGATTCTAAAGGAAAATTATTTTCAAACAAATATAATAATATCCATTATTACCCTATTTTTTTTGTTGAAAATTCTAGTCTGTTTCTAAGTGGGAACGATTGTGGTAAGACCAAATGACAGATTCAGCTGTATCCCTGTACAGCCTGCAGAATACAAATGATACTTTGCTATTTTCGAGGCTTTAAAATAAAACAGCCTCCAGCAAATCCCACAAACAGTATCACAGAGGTTTAGGTTGAGAACATAAAATCTTTAATTCAGTTCAAAATACAATCTGCCCAACAAGGGATAGATTAGGAAGACCCCTCACATAGCTGGTTTGTGCCTTGACCCATGCGGGAACTTAGCTGAACCTCAACAAGCCACACACTCAAAAAAAGGAAAATTAAATGGGTAAAACACAGTAAAAAGTGGAATCCACAATGAGCACTAAGCCTTTAATGTTCAAGGCACTCTGACATGGGTACCGTATATGAGCAGACTTTAAGATCTCAAAGCTGGGCTACAACACCAGAAGAAAAAATAATGGTAAACTTGCTTCATACATGACTATCTCAGTAGATTTCTCATTTCCAAGACCTTCAGAAAGGCTGAACCCCAGACCTTTGTATTGGCTCAGACGTCTGCAGGCGGTGGGCAGTGTGCTCCTCTGCTTGATCGTCTATTAAGAAGCACTGAGCATGGTGCTGAAATTTTGTGAGCCACACACTCTACTCCTCCCAAATGGGAGAATACCATCCTTTCCTAGTTAGATTCCAATTTTTAGAAGTTAAAGCAAATTAGTACATTTTGCTGATACCTGGTATTATTTTTGCATCATCTGTTTGTTTCAGTAAGGATTTCGATAATGTTCCTTTTCTTCCTCATTCATTTACTCAATTTTTATTAATGTCTCTCATAATTTTCCAAAAAAACCCCAAACAAACAAAAACCAACCTTATCTGTTTATACAACCTGTTTATTTATGGACACCTGTCATTCTACTACCTTTAAATACCAAGAAATATGTACATGTTGATTATACTCCAACTGTGTGGGTGAAGTACTCATACATGTGGAACAAAGACACTTTCGTCCTAGGTTTTGAAGGCAAAGGAATAGAAAACTGTATCGCCTAAAGGATATTCCAGGAAGATCTAAATTTCTTCACTATAGAAAGATTCAAGTTGCAAGATATATGCTAATAAATGTTAATTTGTGGTTATAATTGGCAAAAAAGGACACTGACTCAGTACCAAAAATTGTGTTGACTTTTCTGCATCATGTGAATCTTTCTAAGTCAGTATATCTCTGGTAATAATGTATGATAATAAATCTCTGATGAAAATTGAGTAAAGCTCCGATTATGGGTCTTACTGATAAAAGCATTTAAAATGTATTTTTCTCTTCATAAGTATCTCTGACACTGATGAAGACCATTCCAGAATAAACCTTGGAAACATTTTGAATATAGGACATTTATACAACTGCTGGCACTCTGCAATGCAGAGACATGCACATGAGTATTTGATGCAACTAAATTTAACAACCTGTCATTAAACTGTGTCATGACCCAGAAGTGGGTGTGATGTTCATTATAAATTCTCATTGGGCTGAGTAAAGACACCAGTCCACATGTCAAGCGACTCTTACACATTTTTATATAGTTGCTTTAACTGCAGCAACTAGCCCACTATATAGTCATAGATATCGGTTAAAAAGCTCTCAATTTTTACAACAAACTTTTTCAAGCTCCCAACTCTCTCAACAAACTTTGGTATGGGATAAGGATAGAATATGATTGTTGCACCTGCCAAGATAAAACAAGAGAGGAGAGACTAAAGATGGAAAAGAGAGAAAGTGAAGGAAGAAAATCACCAGTCCTTATGTCCCACATTGGTTCTGCCTCCATGGATGCTCAGGATCTGGGGTCAACAAAAGCCCAGGGCGGATCCACTCCCTCTTCTATCTTCCCTAGTCGTACTTTTCGCACCATATGCTAATGTTCATGCACGTGCAGCCAACCCTTTAAAGCCCTCCAGGAAACGAGTCAGGAGGAGCTGGAAGTCTTTGGTCGTCCTGGAGACCCTTTTAGTGAGGTGCCCAGAACCTGACCTTTCTCTTGTTGCAGGTGCACTGAGCATGAGTCCCCAGGAAGACTTACAAGCCTGGCAACGGAAAGAGAAGTTGGTTCAGTGCAGCGCTCCCCCACCTACATTAGGCACTCTCTTTCAACCACAACTTTCCTGTTGCAGCACAACAGTAAATGTTTGAGACAAACATGCTAAGAGGCTTATGCCTGGGACTCTACAAACTCCTTAATCTGTGGTTTGTTCTTCATTTAGCCAATGAACTGAAAAATCGACTATTCTGAGAGGTATCTAATATAGATGAGATCACTGAAGTTACCACTTCTCTATTAGTTACAGAAAGATCTAAGAACGGAGCAGACATTGAACTTCCAGCTGGTTAAGTAAAATGAAATAAACCCATCATTTTCTATTGAAAAAGTAATATTGCTAAAAACTTCTTGCTGATTTTCTTCACAGAGAACTCTGTGTTACTGTTCAGGCAATAACTGTTGTTTTCTCAACAATGTCCCTAGGAAAATGCATTCAGTGCTTTGTATCTCTTTTTTTGTCTCCTACTTTTCATAAAATCTGGACAACTTCGCTGGCTTGTTTCAATACAAAATAAAAGTGCTAGATATGAACCAAGTATGCTTACACTTTGGTTTGCCTAGTTTATTCATTCAGGTGTTAAAGAGTGCTGGCTATTGAGTATCATTGGAATTCACATGCAGTTACCCAAGAATAATAAAAATACTTTTTTTATTATTATTATTTCCATCATACCCAGCAGTTTTTTAGTTTTTAACAAAAAATAATTTTCCAGTTCAGTAATTCAAACCCAGACCAAATTGAATCCCCTCTCACAGTGCATACGATGGGAAAAAAAATTAATATATAACTGATTGGATTACAAATGCTCTGAGAACATTAACAGGAGGAGTTCACATTTAAAAATATCTCCTTCAAAGGTGATGTGAATAGGTAATAATAGGATTAATTATAAATTTTTAAAAGAGAAGAAATTACAGTTATGTGAGTTAAGGCTTTGTTTCTATGTCAGACTACTGCAGATCTGATTTATTGGTTTTTACTGTCTTATTTTCCTTGTTGGATTAGTAGCATTTGTTCAGCGATTGTTGCATTCTACTATTTATTTCCCATTTTTTTTCCTTTTTTAAGGAGATAAAAATGATGTGTGTTATGGACCGAAGATTAATACTTAAGAAACTTTTAAATTTCCACTCTTTGGAAAAAAAAAAATGAAGTCCAAGAAAATTAAAAAAGCAAATTGCAAACTTATTAATTGCTTTCTATTTCAAAGTGAACATCTTCAAAACATCATCATCAATTTTTGTTTATATGTTTTGGGTTTTTTAAAAATGAAGCTGTATATTTGGAGGAAGTGTTTTGTAAATCCTTGAAAATGTAATCCAAATTAATAAAAACACAAACAGTACAAAACCATGAAATTGGCAACACTGTAAAGGTTCTCTCCTGCATAGATCTAGAAGTTGCTATGTTTTGAGGAAACCAAAAGATCTTCAGAACACTGCAAGACATCAGACAGATTGCCTCCACTGATTCATGAATTTTTAGAGTCTCTCCACATCAGGGAAAAGAGTGCTAATGTACCTGTGAAGAGAATAGCCATAAGCAAAAAATAGAATAAAATAGAATAAAAAACTTAAAGGGGAAAAGGGTAAAATCAGAAACCCAACAATGGAGCAGGCAACTTTAAGCAGCAAATCCCTTTCATGAACATAACCATAACCATCTGTTATTCAATCAACAGCATAACAAAGAATGAAACAAGTAGGAAAAGGGGTTTTTTTTCAGATTATCATGTCACCTAGGAAATTATAAGAATTCCTTACCCAGGCTTGGAGAGTACAAACTTCTCATGTATTTGACAATAGTAATCTGCAAAATACGGTTGAAAATGTCACCAGTGAGCTGGATGAAGGGCAGTTACCCTCAGCAAGTGATACGAAACTGCTTGCCACTTTAAAAACACAGCACAAACACAAATTTGACTGAGAGGAGAAGAATCAAAGTTTTTAAACTGCAAGGAAGACTTAGATTCACTACCAGGAAGAAATTTGATAAGGATGGTGAGACCCTGGAAGAAGTTCCACAGAGAAGCTGTTTCAGCTCCATCCCTGGAAGTAGTGAAGATTGGACAAGGCTTTGGGCAATCTGTTTTACTGAAAGATTTCTCTGCCCATAGCAGAACCTTTGGATTAGATGATCTTTAGAAATCCTTTCCATTTCAAACCATCGTATGATTCTATGAAATTTGTTTGCAAGGGGAGAAAATTGGTGAATATGGAAAAAAAATACCAAGAAAACAGTAGGAAAATATCTTCCACTCTGAAAGTTGGTCTTTTAAATATCATATAATTTATCATGGTTTTCCCATGCACTGTGTTATCTGAGTCAACTCCGAGCAAAACAGTAGCTGAAGGAAATATCTGAGAAGTATCAGATAGTCACTGTGAGATAAGTGACAGTATTTTAATTAAAGACACAACTCAATATTCTATTATATCCCACCATCTCCCAGATTTACTTATATTTCTTCCCCAGCCTTCCCCTAGGTCTAAGCAAAGTTATGTGGAGACTGTGCTATAACTCACAGCATTAGATTAAGGTTTGGACCCAGTTCTTAACACAAGGAAAGAATTGTTAAATATTTAAACCTACACATTATTCACATTCAGATGTCGTATTCTGTTTGCCATTCCTAAGTGTTCTGACTTGCATGATGTATAAATATTTACAAGAAAAAGCATAGGTACAAGTAATAAAGATAGCAAAGACATGGCAAACTTTGTTTCCTTTCAGATTCCAAACCTTACATAGTAGTCACAACAGATCTATTGAGCTTTAGGTCTGAGTTTTCATATGCTTACTAGTCTTAAAGTTTTTTTAGTTAAAACAAAGAAAAAAATCTAAACTTGCAATGTAGCAGATGTTCGATACAGTGGTGAGATATTTCACTGTGGATACAAGGTGGTTACTATTGCTACTACAGTACTACTGGGATAGTTGCTCCCAGCTTTGATAATGCAAAATCTCTGTTAGAGAACTTCTAGAGTCTGAAGTGTATACCTGTGATGTGCATAGAATTTTCTGTGAGCCTGATAGATCAAAAAAGTAGTATAGCTGGGAAAATGGAATTGCACAAAAATTATATAGCACATGATACTGAACACCTAAAGAAAACACAAAAGATACATAAGCATCAGCTAGATTACTTTTATGTTCAGAGATATGAAATTTATCAAGGTTGCAATGGACAAAAATATATGTGACCAAATTTGCAGAGGTGCTAGTAACAGTCATAAATTTTATAAATATTGTGTGCACTTTATAAAATAGGGCTGCTTAAATTCTCATTATTTTTAATGTATGCAACAAAGAATGGCAAATATTTTCAATATGACTTATTTGTTTACTGTTTTCATCTAAAGCAACTAAAGAAAATAAAATACTTTCACTTCCCCAAATAAGCAAATTTTCTATGTGAAGTTATTGTGGGACCAATAATTGAAATATTTAATTCTTCTTGTTACAAGAACTGGGTTCATGTATAACTTTGTTAAGTATAAGCCATTTAAAATAAAAAATTCCAATTAGCATGAAAGGCACCAGCTGAATTTATTAGGAAGAAAGGAAAAGGTGGGGGAACAAATTATCAATATTTGTAAGCAGAATTTCAGTGATTTTCACTGAAGGTTTTGATACTTTGTGTGTCAGGGGAGGAAGGTCCACTGAATTACCAGTGACATAATTTCTGTGGATTATCTATTAATTCACGTGGTTTTGGTCACATAAAAACTACTAGGATAAGATTTTGAGGTTTTAGGTAGTGTTTACTTCAGGATTTGGAACCACCTAGATTATGCAGAAATGGCACACTCTGAGACCTCCAATGAATAAAGAGATAACTAGTTAGGAGGCCGATCACTTATTGTGCCTCTGAGTAGGCTTCTAAGATGGAGAAGGAAAGGCCTTGGAAAAAAAGTAACCTGAAAATGGAGGTATATCCATGGAGGGGAATGTCATGGAGTGTTCAGGGACATTGTGATGCCTGGGACTGGTAACTTCAGTAGCTGAGCAGCACACACCACTGTGACTTTCCATCTGTCTTTCCTAGACTAGAAATGATCTCCCTTGTAGAAGTGCAGAAGACCATGTACGAGTGCCTTTGAGGGGAGAAGGGATTCCATTGGAAGCACTTCCACAAAACATGTAGAAGGCTAACCTTCTAGGAGGGAATAAACTCATCTGAGCACAGACCTAGAAAGCCTGCTTGAATTCAGCAAATTTCTGTTCCAGAAAAACAAATCTCAGTACAAGATCCAATGACTTTCTAGTCAAGGATCTCCAAGAGGACTGTGACAAATCCCAGTAAGTTTTCAACCAGAAACTATGCATTGTCTTATTTGAAGCAGTTGGCTCATATCTTGTTCAGTAATATAAACTGTAATCTTACACCTGCTGATATCACACTTGCTTGTCCCACTTTGACAAGGTGGAGACAAACAAAGTGCATAATTTGGAGTGCAGCTGTTTTGTTTTACAATTGCATGTTTCCATTTGACATCATATAGTGTCAGGGCCAAATTAGTGTCTTGCCTATGAAGTCTGTAATATGTCCTTTCTTCTTGCAAGAGAGTAAACCTGGAATAAAGCAACTGCCTTCATTAGAGACAACCGGTTTTAAAATAGAATCTCAGTGGAAGCTTTGGAGTATTTAGGTTGGAGGGAACACTAAATGGATTACTATCAGTTGAAAGAATATGATTTTTTTTCTTTCCTGTAATAGTATCTAATCAGAATTTATTGTTATTTATGTTACAGTAGGATTTTTCCTTTAAAATATATGATTTTATTTTCTCCTTCTCACTCATAATTTCAGAGCTTAAACGGTGACAAAATATCCTATCCAAGCGGTAAGAGGTTGGGGTGGGAATTTCTCTTTAATATTGAGGAGGAAAAAAAAAGGATTTGCAGTTAATATAGTACAAACCACACTGTTTCCTGATGAGTTAGCTTCTTTTCTATAAATATATTTCCCTATAAATGTTACTTCAAGTAAACAACTTAAAACAAGACTTATGTATTAATCAAGCTGAAATTCTACCACGTAGGCAGATATCTGATTCATAATGCAGAAGATATAACTGTCCTCCCTTACTAGATACTACAACATTTCCACTTACTAATTAAATATCACAGATGCAATATCTCATACTGAATAGCCACAAACTTATTTAAATCCCAGATTTTAATTTGTCAGCAATATTCCACATTGAATTTATACTAATTTCCAAGTGCACTATGAAACTTAAATTAGATGAAACCAACCTACACTATTTTTTTTCCCTTGGAAACCTGCTGGTAGGAAATTATGTTCTTTGTATCTGACCCCAAGCATGGCATGCTATAAAATCCAACATACACCATGAAATACATTAATATGGAGAGTGCGTTAGGATTAATCTTCTTATATTTTCTACCATTCCCATTGGTATAATGCTATAATTTATATATCTTTGTTCATTCAAGGGAATAAAAAATATTGTAAGCATTATGTACATTTTGTAACAGAAAGTTGAACATACAGACAAGTTGCACAGAAAGCTTGAATTTCAAGTAAATACTGGCAGCTAGGGAATGTCTTATATTTAATTTTTCCCTTATCTAATTGAAATGACATCTCAAACTTTTTTACATATAGCTGATATTGCTGTAATAAAAAAAGTTTTCTTGAAAATATGATTTTGCAGTCAGGGAAGACATTTCCTTGATTTTAGTCCTGTCACATCATTTAAAAATAAAGATAACCTATTTCCATTTTCCCCTAAGATTGTATAAGGTTTAAATGAAGCTGTCATGACAGAAATGTAAAATGTGAAGAATAGTCTAAAAGATTACACAAAACTTTCACTTATGCTGTGGCTCTGCCATCAAAGGCTATTTGTTCCAATTTTCATACTAGCAGATGATGCAGTGTATGTCACCATGAGTAGGAAAAAAATCAAAATAGATATGAGAGTGTATGGGACAGGGAAAAGCATAATATAGTAGGATTGCTCTAAAATAAATGCCAAAATAAGAAACCAAAAAATAAACCACTTAAATACAATAACCTCCCCCAATAATTACCCTGCTAGCAGTACCCAAATTTAAACAAGTAAAATCACAATAGAAGGAATGTTTCTGTCATCATTAGGCAACTGTCATCAGCACTTTAAATTTATTTCTCTCAAAAAACGTGATTACCTTTCTGACCTGTCTTTTAATTTGGGGAGTTGTGATGAAGGATGAATAATATGGCTGTGCTCATCTGGGTAATTTCGTTCTCAAGATGGACTGTCTCACCAAATAGCACAAGTCCTGGTTGCACCAAAATGAAACCACCTCTCTTTTGTTCCATGAACCAAATGCTGCTGCTCCACAGGTCAGGGCACTGCCCTTAATTTGTGAGGTAGCTTCAAGCAGCCTATAACAAATATCCTTCATTGTGTGCCTGTTAAAGACACATATCAGATCATTCTCATGCCTAAGATATCCTCATCCTTATGGATCCAGCAACAACAGGTAGTTTTCCAGGACAATATTCAGGATCATGTGGTATCAGAGGTTCTAAGAGAGAACAGTTATTTCCTGCAGTCTTAAGGGACATTGCACATGGTGCCAACTAGGAGTTGCTGGAGCATCTTGGCCATCGGCATGAGAGTGGTAGGCCTGGTACCTCAGCTAAAGGAGATTTTTGTCTTCCTGGAGCAGTAGCTGTCCTGTCAAATGAACCCCATCTTTGATATCTGAAGGGTGACATAAATGATATGTACAAATCTATATAAAAGACATTTGTTTTTCTTATATACACACAGGAAACAGTAATTGATGGCATAACGGCTACTGTATAAGTGAAATTACAAAGTATTCACTTAGCCCAGGTTTAGGAGGGACCATGTCTTAAGGCAGCACTTTAAACTGTGCCTATGCTGCCAGTGAATTGAACAGTTTTAAGTTACAGGAATACTTAACCTGAAATGTTACATTATTAATTTCAGGTACTTTATCATAGCTATGTTTCCATGGAGATAGGTTTTGGATATTCATTGCAAATTGTACTGCTACTATTCTATGAACTCTGTGAAAATTATCAGTATTAATTCCATGGATTTTATTTTTGCATTCCTTGATAAATGTGTTATGATGCTGACACTATTCAATTTGCAAGCCAGTATTAGCTACCTTCTTCCAGACTATGTTGCAATGACTCCTGCCAAGCAAGCACTAGAAATGTTGGCTTTTTTGCTTGATAAAGCAAAGCTATTGTAGGAGTAAACACTGAGTTTCAAAGAATAAGACTGAGCTCTCTACAGGGTACATGCCTAAACCTACTTCTACTACAAAGTTTAGTTGGTGCTTTGTTGAGGCCATAAACTCCATGAAGTAGAAGAATGCAAAATTCATCTCTGCTAAAATGGAATTAGGCCCTCATATTTCAAGGGATGAAAATGGAAATATGTAGCACATAAGTCAGTGACAGCTACATTTGAGATATTAAAAGAAAGGGAATATTGCACTGTTTTCCCTTTTTTTAATGTATTTTCATTTGAGTTGGTTATATAGAGAAAATTTTTACTAAACTGGAAAGTCAAAGCTACACAGGACTCTAATTGATATTTATAATACAATATCAGAGCTAAACACACTGTTCAGTAAAATTAGGGGTCTACATTCTACAAAGATATCTCTTTGCATTCTTACATATACTGTGTTTTCTATTTTGCCTTACTTTTCAAGCAAAAAATTGAAAGTGGCCAAGAATAGAAATATTTAAAATTAGGGGTTTTTTTCTAACTTGTTTGGGTATCACCTAACAGGTTGCAGACATTATTGTAATGGAAATACTTCTAGAACTGTGATATAATTGACACTTTTAGCAAAGGGGTCAGATGATAATAATATCAACTCTTTTCTTAAATTTATAAAAAAGAAAAATGGTAAAATATAATCTAAAATAACATTGCAATTGTCTTAGATATAATAATAATGTTTAATATGTCCCTTGCAAAGGGATGTCGTGTGTATTTCCTGTGTTGTATGATTCTTGTCTAGCCAAAAAATTTCTTGAAATGATCATGGGAATACTGAATAACACTGTTATCCATCAGTACTTTAATTTTATAAGCATTAGTAACCAGTAAAATCAGCTTAGAAATATGATTTATTCAGCAGGGACACTACTAAGGAGAGTAAAAACATTACCGTGAGTGAGAGGTTTTATAAAATGTTTTTTCATTCAACACCAATCTCATTATGTCTTCTGAAATTCAGACAAAAATGACATATCCTCCAGCAGAAAGATAAAAATTTCCATCAGGATGCATCTCAAACTAAGAAAAAGAAAATATGTGTGGCTAGATTTCCCTTGTGCTATTACAAAAACCTAAAACCCAGAAAACCCCCTGCTTATATTTTATTTTGTTTTAATGGAATTAGAAAGGAAAAAAAAAAATCCCAGCACAAGAAGTGCAAAGCTTCAGATAGATTTAAGGGAAATTAACTTGCACTAAATCTAAAAATAATCATAATTAGTGTGTTTAGTACTAACAATGAGAACTACATTCTTTAAACAGGATGATATGCAGTTAAGTATATTTACACTTTGATTTCTAAACTAGGATTTACTGTTATAATTATCTCCCTCTAAGAAAAACTTGCAAGAAATATTGAAAGCAAGAAAGCCTAAGAAACTTCTGCTGAAATTACAACTGAAACACATACTCAGGAAAAATAAATACCCCATCTTCACATCACACACAAATACCTAAACACCTACACTCTTCTTATTTTCCACAGGTAGACAAGTAGATTTTTCTCATTAGAAGTCTTAAGTTTTTGGGGTTTTTATATCTCTGCACCAAGAAAAGTAGACATTAAGCAGAAAAGTGACTAGAAATCAGACCAGTGCCCTTTAAGCCACAGTCTTTCTGCTTATTACATTACTTTTAATAAAACTCCATATTAGCTATAATATTTCTGGTATCAACTGCTACTGGATAGCACAGTACAAAGTGTGTCTGCTGCTTTTGTTAAACAAATTAAACAGAGGTTACTAAAAATAAAACTTTTGTGAAAGTTAATGCCTATTTCAGACATTATACTGAATAATTACAACCTGAATTAGTCTTGATTATCCTTCAGTGTATAAATTAAAAAATGGGCCTGTCAAAAGACTATTTGTAAAATTAAAGGTAACACTTTCAGTTCCTTTATTGAGCTCTATATCACCTAGTGAGCAGTGTCTGTATGTGTACGTATAAACAGTGTTTATATCACTGATAAATGTATAGGTATTGATTTAACTGATAAAATACAGATGGACACATTTCCCTTCTACCAAATATAGTTTTATAGGTAGAGTCTGAGAGCCTATGTAGAAGAATATTATTCTTTCAGTACCCACAAATGCTAGATATATTTACAGTTTGAGCAGGGGATTAACTGCTGCAGCATTTATGTTTAATGGCAGTCATTAAATCTAAGTCCTCGAAATGCAGAAAATCAAAAAACCAGTATCAGCTATAACCAAACAAGAAATCTTTTTCATACAGATGTCTTCACAGATGGAGAGTTTACTTCTACTTTAATGTTTTTAGTACTGTCAGATAAGAAGCGCATAATAATTAGAAGCCAACTCAACTAAATTCTAAAATTTCAACACTAGGAGTTATAAGTGCATTTCAGCTCCAAATCATCAACACATAAATTTACTTCCCAAGTGCGGGAGTCTGCATTGGAGAAAGACATCTTTTACTGTAACCAGTTGATGTCTTTGGAAGAATTCACAAAGTTAGCCACTCTTCAGAAGGCTTCCTTCCTTCTTTTTCTTGCTAAGTAACTGGCTCTTCTTAGTAGTTAATATAGGTCAACTATATTTAGCAGCTAAGTTTTCTGTGACTTTAATCATACAGAATATACAGAAAATAAGCAGTGTGAAATGAAATCTGAGCTGATCATGTGTTCACTCATTGATTTCTTCATTGCCATGAAATTAAATGGAAGTGATACTTTCAAAGTATAAAAAATATCTTCACCTAAAATTTTGATTTCTTTTCCTTCAACTGGAATTCATTTGACCAAAATGTTACCTCAAGTCTGTTTAAAACACATTTGGTTTCAGCAGATGAATTTCTTAAATGTGCCAAAATAGACAAATTATGTATTTTCTTTCAAATATCTTTTTCAGGACACATTTCCGCTATTTAGATTAAAAAAAAAAAAAAAAAACAAACGCTCAAAGGTTGTTGATTGAAAATCTCAAACCACGACAATATTTTACATCAGTAATTTCCAAATTCCTTTTTTTCTTTTTATGAATTGTGAAAAGTAATGCAATACATGTTGAATTTCTTGTCTTTTTCTATGCTTTTCTTCATATGCCATATTCAGTACCCATTGTTTCTATGGATCCTCACCATTACTTTTTGACATGGAAATGGTACAGGACATATTCTAATCAGATCTCAAAACAAGTAGAGAATGTGAACATAAAATACATGAAGGAAAAACATGTGAGACGTCTTGACTTCTTTTATTCCAGGATAGATATATTGACTTTTCAATCAAAACTCTGCAATAACAAAATACTTTTTGAATCCTAAAGTTTTCCAATTGAAATAATAAAAACCTCTCAGTGACTGTGTCAGACAATCAGTTAATCCCCTGGATTAATCTTACTCTTCCTTAACAGCAAGCAAGCTGACTATTTTGCCCTCTTGACTGGGTACTGTCTTGTGGCTATGTCCATTTAAAGCACACATTTTGAGCCACGCTAATGTGCAATTGCATGAATGTAAATACATGGAAATACTACCTCAGGAGCAATTTCAACTATTACTCGAAGTGAGGGTTAAACACAGGGTATTTGGTTGTGCAGTACTGCAAGCCTAATTAAACAGACAATTGCCAATGAAGCTTTAAAACTAGTCCTATTGCACATACAAAATAATTGCATCCACAATTTGGCTTTGTCTTCCATCGTGCTTCACAGATTTATTTTTAAATATCAGCTCACTTCTTATGGCACTGCTTTTCCCTGAGAAAACTGCAAAACATCCAGGTTTTTTGGGTTTTTTTGTGTGTATTTGGATTTATGATTTTTTTCTTTACAGTTCTTATATGGCAGTAATTTTCTTCACAGTTAAGGAAAAAGATAGTATAAGGGAAAACTTTACTAAATATCTTTTATCTGCATATTTTCATCAGTAATATTATGACAGTCTTCCAAAATCCATATATTTAGATAGATTTTAACAACTGGGGTACAGATTAAAAAAAAAAAAAACAAAAACAACACACCAAAACAACTTAAAAATGAATCCATATTTTTTGTTCGAATAGATATGTTGCTTCCACCAAAACATATATGAAAAGCTATGGGAGTAAGGGAAAAAAAGAAAACATTTCAGATCATTAGGAAAAAAATACAGTACCATCATTGGAGCAGTGTGGGCTCTTCTTGACAAGAAAAAAGTTTTAGTTCAAAAGCACTGAGGGAGCTGGAGACAGCAGTTTCAAAATCTGTTTTAGTGCCAGTACTGAGATAAACCAGCTTAGCGAGAGGGAATGCACCAAACCATCTATTTTTCCATGGTCAATGCCTAATCACCATGTATTATCCACAGAGCTGGTAGACTAGACATCAGCTCTCCAGAGCTGATCTTCAGTGGAAATTCTCCATTGCCCAAGCTTGCCTTTTATCAATACCAATAACAATCACTGCTTCAAATAATACTATTTTAACCTTCTAACTTAATTTGAACACAGATCCTCAAATCCTGTAGGCAAGGCAGGGGAAAACAACAACTGAGAGTTCTTCACCCCTCTTTCTCTCCCCCGTGGCACTTGCGGCACTGATGCCGATGTCATATTGCACAGATGGGGCTGCATGTCTGTTTAGCCTTCCCACTTAGATCAGGACTGTGTCTATTCCAGGTTCTGTAATCTGAAAAACAAAGATGTTTTTTGGTTCTGCCTCAAGAGTTCTCGTTTAAACATGAACAAATTAATCAACTACCTGTTTAGGTAGGAAATGTTCTGTTCAAAATTGCCACTGACAAATGTGTGGTTGTAGTTTGGGTTGTTTTTCATTTCTTACTATTTGCAGCAATGAAAGACAGGGTGAATTAATTTGGGACAGAATAGATGGGAGAGATGAGATGGAGCTAATTTAGAAGCTCTGTAAAACTGTTTCTCTCTTTTCCTTATGCCACTTATGACAGGAAAGCAAATGCATACTCATAATAATTCTGCTGGCATCAATGGAGTTAGTCTGTGGAATAATTTGACCTTCAGATTCTAGTTTTCCATTTCCTTACACCCTTTTGAAGTCACAGATGCATGCTTTGAATAAACACAATCATTGTAATATTTGATGGTTTATATCTACTTCTCATGTAGATTGAGTTAACTTATTAAGTGGGGAAGCTTAATATGGGGTGACTGCACCACCTCAAATCACCACTTTTCCCACCCTCCTCAAAGCTACATCAAAATTAATGCTATTTAAAATATTGCAACTCCGTTTCTTATATATTCACAGGGCCTTATTTGAGTTTAGAAAATTAACTGTAAAGGTTTCTGTTGTCATGTGATTGATGTAACTTTTATTAAAAATACAGGTTTCAAATATAGATAGAGATTTTTTGATTTATCTATGTACGAATCCATTTTATTTGGATTTTTTTTAAACCCAAATGAAGTTGGAAAAGCTTCTGGAGGTCATGCAGGACACTTCTGTCTTTTGAAACCACTGCTAGACATCTGATCTTCACTTGAATCCTGTGACACCACTGCTAACATCCTCAGAGAAAGCCATCTAGCCTTTCATCTGAGCAGCCAGTGGCCTCCCAGCTCAACTGCCACCCACTGCACAACCTTCAGCAGCTGCACCAGCAAGGCCAGGACCTCTCCAAGGTCCTTGTTTCCTCCCCCACGTCCATGCCAGTGTGTCTGGTTAGCTCCAGAGCACCCTGGGTGGCACTGGATGTTAATGTTTAGGCAATCTGAAGAAGTGTAAGTTACTAAAGAAAGGTTTGTGTAGAGGAGAAGCATGTAGTTCAGGGTGGGAAATACCAATAGTTTTTGAGAAAGCACCATTATTTGGTGACAACATCTTCCTGTTTAATCCACAGCCTTCCATATTATGGAGAAAATCTCTGCTTCTATTTATTTAGACCACAATCAAAATACAGTGTTCTAAACTTGATGGAGTTGCAAATATTTTGCATTTTTCTTTTTCTGTAGCCCATCCAAGTGTTTCTCCATTTGATCTTTTGAAGGTAATTCCATTTAGTAACATTAAAGAACCCCTGGCATGTATTGATATGGTGAACACCATTTGTTTGGCTATTTGTAGTTATTTAGTGCTATATAAGATATTCTGAGGTATCCTGGTATCCCATTTGGTCGTCAGCTTCCTCTCTACAAGTTCTCAGACTTAGGTCTTAGTCTTTCACGCATTTGGGACTGTATTGACCACATTTTTGGCGACTTCCCTCTATATAAGGACATCCAGAAAAATGTGCATTTGAAATCTACTTGTCTTCTGGATTTTTGTTTTTCTTATTGGCTGAGATTACATCATTATCTCCTAACTTACTGATGTTTTGTACATAATTACAACTCTATTAGTCAAGAAGCCAGATGTACTGATTCCCAACAAAAGTTGATAGCTCGAAAACAAATGTTATAGTACATAAAATCATTATCTGATTTTTGTGTTTCACATACACACTTTTCTTGACTTAAGTCTCCTATGTGATAATGTTTGCCTTACATGGTAAATAAGTGTTGCATTGCTTGCTTGTGTACAAACTGTTCTGATATCTAGAGACATGAGGATCTCCATGGCATTCCCAAATGATGAAAATCTATCCAAATTCCTTAGGATATGTATGGCAAGCTGGCATTCCAGAGATTGGGTAGTTATATTAGAGTTTATCATTGTGATCCACTTAATTTTAACATTAATTTTTGATAGAAGCAAATAAATATCTGAACTGCAAGCTATGAAAACAAAACAAGAACTTAACATTTTGTTTAAGAGCTTTAGATTATTTGGATTTTCCATTTTTAAGTAAAGAGTTCTCAATGTAAAATATTTTATAAATATCCTAGCTTCCAGAAAATTTTATTTCTTTATTTTTTCTCAGTCCTCCAAAATAGTATGTTAAAGAATTAAAATGAGCATGGAAGAAAAATGACTACTTGTCAAAAATCCTCAGTAAAAGTCATATCTTATTCATTCAGAAATAACAAGAATAAATTCATTATGTAATCTGTAGTAGAAGATATTTACATTTCTTGCATACATGAAAGTTATAGTATAGAGCATTCTTCTGTAAAAAGAGATTCTATGTCTGTTCAAAGTATTAGAGTTGAATACTTTGAAATTCTGGATACAAATGATTTCTTATCAGTTAGTGACTCTGCTTCTCACTGCACTGGCATTCAAAATTATTTTTCAGGAGGAATACAAAGATTTTCTAAACCCATAAAATGTATGCTATGTATGTAATTTGAAATTCCTGTCCTTTGTAAAATGAAGAAAAATGGAGCTGAATAAATATCTATTCACTTGAACAGAGGAATTTTGTTGTGCAGGTCTATTTACAAGCAATGAATTCACTGCATTCATAGAGCTACACAATATTATACCTTTGTGCTACTACACAACAGTTAGGAGCAGGAAGAAATTATTTTTGCAAAATATTATTTTTTATCAGACGCTGTCAGAAACTACATCTTCTATACCTTGAAAATATATTTATAATGTGGTATTCTTCTAGATTTAAATCCTTCCTAATTCAAGATCAAAATAAAAAAAAAAAAAAAGTCCTAATTATTCCATTTAACTTCTGTAATAATTGTATTTTTCAATATATGTCGCACATCCATTATTATTATGAAAAACTAGTCCCAAACTCTTCATAGAAATGGTTGTTAAACATTTAGGCTTGCATCTAGTGTGTTCAGATGTTCTTAAGTTTTCCAGATGTCTGTGCGTATTTCAGTCGTAATTGCAGCCACATGAGCTGTGCTTGGGAGTGGAGGCACCAGCAGTCCAGGATCCATGTCCAGTGCAGACAGCAAATGAAGTCAAGCCAGATCCTGATGGCTTAGCAGATTTTAGGGAGTTGTATTAGTATTTCCTTTAAGATCATTGCCCAGAGACAAATTGACCCTTATGTGTTTTGTGCTATAGCAGAATTTTTAAATAGAAAAAAATAGCATTTCTTTTTTTTTACTGCATATGCATTGAAGTTTAATACATTTTCCTTCTTAAGAAGTTATTAAATGCTAGGTTGCTAGAGTTCAGTATAATAAGAGTTCGAAGAGGAAAGCAGATTCATATTATTCTACACTGCTTCACTTGCAGCAGTACAGATTAGGAGTATGAGAGCCACTATTTTGTACATAGGTGTCTCTTCCATTGTAATACCAATTTAAACAGCACTGCCTTGTGCAGTGTGATTAACAGGCAAAATCCTGTGCTCACATCGCACATTTTTATAGGGTTGAGCAGGACACAATTGACACAATGAGGACAGTATTATAAAACAAATTTTAGCTGCTAAAATAAGTGATAGCTGACAAGGACTACCAGTAAAGGATCCAATGGGTCAAAGAAAAAATCCGAAGCCAAAGAGAGAATATGTTGTAAAGGAAATGGTTGATAAAAGACGCTTTCTGGCCTTTCAGGGAGACTAAAGAAGAATCGAGGAAGATAAAGGCATTTGTTGTTTCTGCTTCTGATAACAGAAGAAAGAGGAAAGTGAGTCTGTCAGTACAGCATTTTCAGCAAATAAATAAATAAATAAATACAACCGTGCTGGCAGCAGTCAGGCTAAGTTTGATATGTTAAGACATTTCAGAGGAGACTGCCACTGAGATTTTCAACCTGCTCTCCTGCCTTACAGGGCTGAGATAACGTTTGTTAACATATTCAAACTTTGGCAGGCTTTTATGAACCAAAAGGAGCCTGTGAAACTTTAGAATATTACCTGTCTGCTTGAATGCTCTTCTTCCCAGAGATTTTGTAACTTTATGTTGATTCCATGTCTGCAACTCAAGTTTAATTCACATGGCAAATCAAGGGAACAATTTGGGTAGTGTCATGTAGTCATATGTCATGTAGCACCATTTAAATTACTAAAATTCATGCAACATACCCGTGGGGCTGGCATATTTGACACAGGACCTTCAGGAGAATTGGGAAATCTGTGGCTGGCAGGTATCAGCCACATGGCAATATGTAATATCTAAGATGCCACCATGTTCAGGCACTAGAATTACACACCTTCCTTCACCTTTAGTAAGAATCATGTAGGTAACGGATGTCAGCCTCAGTTACTCCCTAAAATCTCCCCCAAGATTTGACTTTCTATCCAAGCAAATAGTGACTCTGCTAGGGTAGCTCTCTGTTTGTGTACTGTGCGCACAAACAGAGTCAGAAGATAAGCATGCCACAGTTTAGTACTAAGAGCAGAAGTTATCTGCGAGCAGGGTGTTCGTTTTTTGTCTGCAAGGACCTCTTAGGAAACAAAAAATCTCTCTTTAGAAAGCTGTTTGGATTTCAGCTCTAAAGCCTCTAAGGCAGCCTTTCAGGCAGGCACAATGTACCGTTGATGGCATGACTTGTCTCATTGCACTGTAATTTAGAGGTGATATCACTGAAGTTACTAAGGTCACACATATGCAAGCCACTGGAGAAGAAAAAATAAAGAGGTCTAATGAATTATGTAAAAACAGCATTTCTCCTGGAATTGCTGTTCCTGCTTTCCAAGTTACGTATTTCTCAACAAATTGCTCATGCTTCAAGATTTCAGCAAGACTCTGCATGCATTATCAGGTACCCCCTTTTTTAGAGGAGGTAAAGAATTTATTATTAAAAAACTATTTTCCATGTTCAGAACTATACTCAGCAGGTTATAGATAATAATGAATAAGCAATTAGTTATATCTGATGACAAATATTCTTAAAAAAAATAAAGAAATATCATATCAAAAAATGTATAACATTTTCAGCTGGCAATAGATCTGTTTTTTTGATCCAAGCATTTTGTGTCATCTAGATAATGTCGTCATTCAATCTTGATAATCAGATGAAGGCTATTCTGCCCCAGTTACTAATGTTGTCAATTTCATATCTCCTTTTTAAAACACTGGTTTTCCCAAGAGAGTTAGAGTAATGCCTTTAAAGACTGAATTTGACTGAAAATTTTAGAGTAACAAAAAGAACACAAATAAAATAATAAAAGCTTGCCAAGGTGTTTTCGAGCTATCCTAGATGGGTTAAGGATACTAGTATCCTTCTGGAGGTGCAAAATTTGCTCTAACTTAAACCAGGAAAAAGATAAAATTTAACAGCTGGTCCTCATTTAGTAAATCATGAGAAAAACCTCTTTAACAGCAGAATTTCTATCTGAAAGAATAAAGGAAATAATTCTTCACTAGACTACTATACTATTCCTTGTCATAAGTTAGCTTTTGCTTACCTATGACTCCTATTCACAGAGAAGCTTGGGCACAGAACTGAATTTACAAACCTGGATCATTCACTTTGAATTCCTGTAAAATACAAGGAAATATTTTGATACTATTATTGCGATACACAAAGTCTACCTTGATGAGTTTGAAACCAAAATAAAACACAAAGAATATGTTAAAAACCTATCCTCAAATTAACATCCAGGAAACTGTCTGCGTTGCCTGTGTGCTAGCAAACTAAGCTAGCACCAAGACAAAGTGGAATAGAACAGCCTATGCTGATGGCCTTAAGCCCTGAATTTCCAAAGCCACCCACGCTGAAGTTACTCCAGGGCCCATGCTTAGTTCTGGATTTTGCCCATGATCAAAACCCACGTCAAAGGCCCTTTTAAGACTGCTAGTGGACAGATGGCCAAATTTCAGCCTGAGATTTCCTGCCACTGTTTAATTCATGAGTACAGAAATATCTTAGTTACTAAAATACTAAATTTCAGTGCTTTTCATTTCAATACCAGATAATCGTGAGCAGAGTCTCAACTCCTGCAACAGTGAAGCCCATTCTGAAATTAGATGACATGACCTTTTCCGTCCACTCTCACACAGGAATGCTTGATCTTACTGTGCCTAGCATTCAGCACGTATGAGCTTAGATGTGGTCATATCCATGCTGAGTACAGTGGAAAAATCTCCTGCCTAGTCCTGCTGGCTGCGCTATTTCTTATACAAGATGGGATGCCATTGGCCTTCTTGGCCATCTGGGCACACTGCTGGCTCATATCTGTTGGCTCTCGACCAACACCCCCAAGTCCGTTTCTGCTGAGCTGCTTTCAAGCATCTCTTCTCCAAGCCAGTAGTGCTGCATGGGGTTATTGTGACTCGAGTGTCAGACCCGGCATCTGGCCTTATTGAACCTCATACAGTTGTTCTCAGCGCATTGTTACCGCTTGTCAGGATGTCTTAAAGCCTTCCCACCCTCCAGCAGATCAACACTCCCACCTAACTTGATGTCATCTTTGAACTTATTGAGGATGCATTTAAATCCCCTTGTCTAAATCATCCATAAAGATGTTAGCACTGTCCCTAATGCTGAGCCCAGGGGAACACCTCTAGTCACCAACCACCAACTGCTCCCTGGGCCCAGCCATCCAGCCAGTAGTGTGCCTAGCAAAGAGTGCACCCATCCAAGCCATGTGCAGCCATCTTCTCCAGGAGAATGCTGTGGGAGACCAGGTCAAATGCTTTACATTAGCTAGATAACATCCACAGCCTTTCCCTCATCTAAGTTTGTCACTTTGTCATAGAAGGAGAATTCAATACTAGTTTCCCCAAAATTTTAACTGAAATAGGTATGAATTAAAAGGACCAGTTAAAGGGCTAAAGTTTCCTTACTTTAAACAGTTTGATATGAGAAAAATACATACATTAATTAAGGCAGAATTTGCAGACAAATTAATTATATGTAGAAAGGCATGCATATTTCATAGACTTTTCTGAAGCTAGATCATGCCCCTTTGTGTTTTCTCTTAGATGTGTGCAATAAAAAACCCTGGCATAATGGAGTTGGGACATAAAAGCAATGCAGTGAGTACTACAGATTGATTTGAACGTAATTACCCTGGGTTTAGGTATACGAGTTTATTTTTCTATTATCAATCCAGTATAAAACAGAAGAGTTCAAAGCATGGAATCACCTTTACAAATCCAGCAAGTAAAGAGACTTTTAACTGCCTGCCAGAAGTTTCTCTTATATTTCACAAAATTGAAAACTTCCTTCAAATATTTTTGAGTAAAAAGTCAGTCTGTATACAGCATCTAAATTTGGTCTTCTGTAGACAACCATGCCTGTATTTTCTTGGTCCCACAACTGAGTGTCATCTGAAGAAATGTTTTGTGAAATATGGATTTTGGCAAAAAAGAAAGAGGTATAGTGATTTTTATACCTAGTAGAGTGTTAATGATTTTTTTATACCAAGTAGAGGAGGATATTCAGAACAATCGGGGAAAGATTCCGAGCACATACCTACAACTGAGCAAGCCACTTTAGGCTTCTGTACAAAGATGAACAATAAACAAATATCATGCCACAGTCCACTCTTCGGGTTTAGGTGAATGTACTTAGATTTACTCTGTGTGGCGCACAGGAAAAACAACTGAATTCTCAGGAGGTTCAGTAAAAACTTTTTCTTGCAGCCTTTAGAACATTCCAACTGAATATGGCATGTGGCAAATTTTAAATTAGCAATCTTTAACTTATCCAGACACAACAAGACACTCTACAAGGCATTGACAGGAAATTTTTGATCTGACTTACAATATCTTTCAAGGAGAAGATAGGAGAAGAGAGAAAGAGAAAGAGAAAGAGAAAGAGAAAGAGAAAGAGAAAGAGAAAGAGAAAGAGAGAGAAAGAGAAAGAGAAAGAGAAAGAGAAAGAGAAAGAGAAAGAGAAAGAGAAAGAGAAAGAGAAAGAGAAAGAGAAAGAGAAAGAGAAAGAGAAAGAGAAAGAGAAAGAGAAAGAGAAAGAGAGATCGGTATATAGTCACCACTCTAGGATTCAGCATTGTCTCAGCTGCTTTCAAACCAAGGGTAGTCGAGTGTGCCTTGCAGCACACGTGTCACTGTCCTTTTATCTGTTCTGGTCTGCTGGGGCCCTTCTCCAGGTGAGCTTATGCTGATTTCAGCACCAAAGTCTCGGGCCTGCATTTTACACAGAGCCAGAATATTCCCAGCTGGCCCTTGCAGTCGACCACCCCCGTTACAGTGGGAGTTGGTGCTGACTTTTCCAACGCTCACGCACTTCACAGCACAGTGCAAGAAGGCTCAAGGGTGCTGGGAGAGCAGAGCACTGCCCCACCTATGCTGAGCTTGCCCTGTTCCCCACCACTTCCAACTGGTTGTTTTGAACCAGTCAACCTCTCCTCCAGTCTCTCACAATGAGGAAGAATTGATACAGTCTATTTTAGATGCCAAATTTCGGACAAGATGGATTACATCTTTTAAGTATCCATTTTATTGTGAAGGGATTCTATGCAGCTAATCCAAATGTAGGGTATTTATCTGACTTCAGGTTCTGTCATGGTGTTTATTCAGAAAGGCAGACACAGATGAAGAGGTCCAAGTATAGCAAACTGTTACTGATTCTTAGAAAGGTTATGGGTTTTTTTTAAGGAAGTATAATTAAATGAGGACTTTGATTTCGGGTGCATCTTTGAGCAAATGATCTTATGCTGTTATTAAGAATGATGAGGAGAGCTACAGCTTCAGCCTGTCACTGATTGAACAGGTAGGAGTGCAGGCATGACATGCTTTGGGATGTTAATTCTTCCTTCATATTTACGTCAAATCAAGTTAGGAAGATAGTGTAAAAATGTCTTTTCTCTGTCAGATACTGATTTGGTATGTTCCAGGAAATTAGGTCTTATCCTTTTAAATGACCTGTGTGCCCATGACTATGAGTTTCACAAAGTCATTTTCAAAGGAAATAGAAAATGCTATCAACATTTAATTTCTGGATCATTTATTGCATTTTGCCTTATGGAAAGGATGTAACAAAAGAAAATTTCACATAAGAGATGGATGTGGAGATGTTCTCTGACAGCTGCCTTCTACCTTTGTTACGTATGCTGGATTCTAACTACTTTATTTACCTAAAATACAGATATCTAAGCTTTGCTAGTCAGCTTGAAATAATGAACAAAAGTAAGCCCATCTAGATGATAGCACTGATTCATTTTATTCCTCTTAGATACCTATGTTAATAGATATATCTCAGCCTGGAGGCATGTATTTCTCTGACATGACTATGAAGAAAGTCTGTCATTACTTACTTGGATTTAAATGCTTAGCTGGTAGACATCAGAATTTTGGCGGGATAAATTTCAGACTGTGTGAGATGAAAATTTTAAAAAAGACATGAAACCACCTAATTTGTAATTTTTAATCCTACATATATAATATTGCATGTATCTATTATAGTGTGTATATATATATAAATGGTATATATAAATTTATAAATATGTTTGTGTTATATATGTAGTTTGCAGTTAACAACTAGAAAGATTTATTTATTAACTTTTATTATTTAAGAAGATAAATAGATTTCTTTTGCATAATTATCCATGTTAGAGTGAAGCTAAATTCTTGCAATATTCCTTGCTCTAAAACAATTGCATGGGTGATGACATAGCAGTTGGCACATTAATTCCACCAGCATCACACCTGTCCAATAAAAGTGGTGGGTTTAAAATATTTTTTTTTTGCAGTTGTGATTACTCACAGTTGCTCTCAGTCAGTTCACATTTTTCAGCGGAGAAAGATGGTCTCTAGAAACAGACTACTGAGCAGACTGTCTGTGTACTAGGAGATATACATACTGATTGATGTGGCAAGGGGTTACCTCCACAACCACAACAGAGCACAAAAAGACAATAGCGAGTAGGGGAGTCCAAATAATACCCTGCCCTCATTACTGATGACCAAGACAAACCAACCTTTGTTTAGCAAGAAGCTTGTTTTGAGCCAAGAGAAGAGTCTGATAAGAAGCAGATCCTCCAAGGTGGGATAGTGCTTTTTATCATGCCAGTGTCCTCTCTTACAAAGCTGTCTCAGTTGTAAAACTTCTCCCTGGGAAGGTATGGGGACATTCACACATAAGCTTGAGGTTTTTTATCCCTTCTGATGGAACATAACTGCTCAACAACGCTGAGATGAGAGGCAGCTGTCATGTCTTAGAAGGGATCATAAGCCATCAAAAATCCCCGAAGTGCCTCCAGACTGATTTCTGGGGCCTTCTACCAGAGGACTGCACATGAGCCACAGTGTTGCAACAGACAGTGTAAAACTTACCCCTGCCCAGGGGAGGTACATGGGCATTCCCACTTGAACATTAACCCATTGAACTTTATCATTCAGGAGCTACCTCCATGCCTGATGAATCGAGTGTGACCAATGGACATAGAAATTGCAACAATCAAACCTTGTCGCTGGATCCACAGGCAGTGATATCTTTGCTACCTACTCTTATCCTTTCTTTCTCTTTCTTTCTTTTCCTTATATATTTTCTTAATTGATGTCTTTATACTTTTATACAAATAATAACTAAAACAGTTACATACCTCCTCTCCACTGCAACCAAATTTTTCTAAAATAAACCTGCCATACATATACATATATAAATGACACTGGTCATTCAGTGTCATTTCACTCTAATCCACCCCAAGGGATCTATTATTGACAAGAACCTCAGTTACCCCACCTTCAGTGACAGGTGGCAACAGGGCCACTTAGTAGTTGAGAGGTTGAATGTCTCTGCAGTGCACAGGACTTAATATGTGATGCTTTGAGGAGGAATCAAAGGAAGGAAAAATGGATTTAGGTGATTTGGGGAGGAAGAAGGATGGATAAATAAATGAGTAAGGGGGTAAAAAAGCCTTGTCATGTGTCAATAGTTTGCTGTTCAGTACATTTATGTGTGTATATATATACACATAAATTTCCACCCTGGAAAAAAAGAAAGTGGGCGTGACCTAATCGTAGCCTTCCAGTACCTGTAGGTAGCCTAAAACAAAGGCAGAAATGGACTGTTTACAAGAGCCAAGGGGGAATAGATTCAAACTAAAATAGAGTAGGTTTAGACTAGATATTAGGAGGAAATTCATTGCTGTGGGAGTGGTGAGACACTGAAACAGGTTGCCCAGAGAAGTTGTGGGTGGTCCATCCCTGGAAGTCATGGCCAGGTTAGATGGGGCTTTGAGCTTACGCTCGCCTAGTGAAAGGTGTCCCTGCCCATGGCAGGGGGATTGGATCTAGGTGATCTACAAGGTCCCTTGCAACCCAAACTATTCTACGATTCCATGATATGTGGGGTGAACATGTGTGATATATATGCATGTGCCCACTGGTTGTATATGCTCAGCTTTGCTACAGGTTGCACCTCGGAACACGGAGCTGCAGCAGCCTCACTTCTGTCGGGTTGTTGGATCTGGCCCAGTGTTTTTCTCTTATGATGCCCTCTTACTTACATATGTGGATTTGAAGGTGAGCTCTGCTCCACATCTGACTGCTCAGATACAGCCAGGTGAATGCACAGATATGCTTTTAAAAGAAAAGGTCCAGGTAAACGCTCACAGCTGTAGCCCTTCCCCAGTGGATCCACCGTTCTTTCTTAGAATATGCAGTATTTCATCTGTTTTCTACATAAATAAAGTGAGGATGAAGCATAACGAGGCATGACTCAGCCTTTCTGAAATGTTAATAACATTGCCCTATGTTGTATTTCCATTTGTTTTACAAACATAATATCTTAGCTTTTCTATCAGTTTTTACAACTAAGAGCAAATACTGCATTTTCTGTCCTTGGGATAATCCTTTCCTCATGCCACTTCCATGGTCTTTTCACATTCTAAAATTCAAATGTTGGTTCTGTGAAAAGAGTGTTGAAAAATCCAGTAAAATATTGATTATTATTCACATTTTCAAACATCATGTGAATCAATTCACTTAGATTTATTTCAAGTAGCATATGTCTCTTGAGCCATTGAAAATACAGAAATTTTCTTCCATGTATATTAAAGTTTCTCAAAATTCTAAGGAAAATAATGCATCAACTACAAAAAAAATCCATAATTATTGCTGGTAGCTGTTGGTTACTTTAATTTATGATTAAAAATACTGGATGTCTTCTACATATTTATAGTAGCCAATATTATTTCAGTGCTTATGAATAATAAAAATAGGCATGCTTCCCATGTGACTGATATGAATTCATTACTACTCTTGTTAAAATTTGAGTTAGGAACTCAGAAAGCTAATTGTGATTTCATTTTCTGTGTTAAGTGAACATGCAGGGGTATGGCAGTTAGTGCTTTAGGCTTTTAAAGTTTATACTCATTAAGCAGAATAACAAATATTTGATGCAAGTGAAATAATTTGTGGGCAGAAAACATGTTTTATTCAATTTTTTCTTCTACTGACATAGCCTCCTCTCTCCCTTCCTCAACTCATTCTTTCTCCTTTCTCTTACTACTCTGACACTGAGTGGTATATGAAGCAGAGAGAGGACAGAGGGGAGGAAGGGAGAGAGGGAGGGAGGGAGGGAAGGAGGGAGGAAGGAAGGAAGGAAGGAAGGAAGGAAGGAAGGAAGGAAGGAAGATGAAAACCTTAGGATAAATGCACAACCCACTCCATTTGTAAATCTTAATAACCCAGTCAAGCTCATTGTTATCATATTCTGGGCAGGCAAATGGGATTAGCCTGTGATTACAATGCAGCCTTCAATATAATTAGATAGATTTATTTAAACACAGCTGCAAACCATAAAAATGTGAAATATTTAGTGACAGTGAATTCCACAGTTTGTAAATTCGAACTTAAATCTCTTATAATCTATTTTGCTTTGGTTTTGTTTAGAAACACTAGAAAATACTGCTCTTCTTTCAGTCTCTCTCTCTTTCTTTTTTTTAGGAATATCAGTTATTTGGGTTTATAATGGTGAGGATTGTTCCTGAATGTTAATTTATTTTCTAACAATGCCCTGCTTAATCTATGACTGTCTTTTCTCCATTGACAATAACCATGGAGTTTGCATTCCATGCTTCCTGAGCTGCATGAGATGGAGAAAGAAATACAGAATTTTATGTCAGATCCTGAAAGCAGTTAGGATATCTCAAGAAATAACCAGGAACAATGGCAGTCATAAGATTATTTTAATGGAACAAATAATGGACAATATAAACAGCAGTATAAGTAATAACCACCTGGTTTATGCATTGCTGAAAGCTCCTATTTTCCTACTTTGTCTCCTTCCTTCCTTCCTTCCTTCCTTCCTTCCTTCCTTCCTACCTTCCTTCCTTCCTTCCTTCCTCCCTCCCTTCCTTCCTCCCTTTCTTCCTTCCTCCCTTCCTTCCTTCCTTCCTTCCTTCCTTCCTTCCTTCCTTCCTCTTGGTTTGGATATGTTGGTTTGGTTGGTTTGGTCCGTTTGTTTTGTTGTTTTTTTTTTCCTAAATGTGATTGGCTTTCTGCTTCAAAAGGATCATGTTTACGACCTTAAACCAAAAGTAAGAAAGACAGATAAGTCAATTCTTGACACTTTCCCACAAAGACCAGACCATCTGGACATTCTCTATTTGTAACAGGTGCTTCTGGGACTTAGAGCCTTATTCTGGCCCAGATTCTGTTCTGTATGGGTGACTCCATTACTGTGTACAACTGCACATTGCATTAATTGAAGAGACTCAGAAAGGCCAAGTAAAGTAATTAGTCAGTTGGTCATGCAGAAAAGAGACTGGTGGCTTAGTGCCACTGAATTTTGAATGCACAGATGTACAGCACCATCAGCTTTTGCTCTCTGTGGTACTCTGCTAATCTCCGGCAGGTAGAGCAAAGATCTGTCTTAGTCCAGGTTTTCAGTCTCCTGAAAGCAACAACATAAATTTTGTATCCACTTGAGAGAGAAAATCATGAGTTTGAATGACCCAAAAAATAAGCTACATCAGCATAAAATTGTCAGAATGGTAAAAGTGCCAGATGGGCCAAATATGGCAGTTACGTTTTAGGTTATAGTTTGAGTTTTTAGGTTTATTCAGCAGCAACTGGCATATGTAACAGAAGCTGTAAAATGAGTGTGATTTTGATTTTATAAGCATATTTTTTGAACTATATTGTTTTTCTTTGCATGTACTTTACATTCTTTTGTAGGCCTAGCTATTTTGGGGTCAGAGTTTGATCAGAATTTTTCGCTAGTGTCACCTGGAAAATTAAGAAAATATCTGCTCTGCTACTCATTTCTTCTGAGCAATAGAGCTAAATGTGGGCAGTGGGGGCATTCAAAAAGGTTGTGAGAGTGGTTTATAGTTCAGTTTTTGCATAGCTTATAGCAGGAACTCAGATTCTTTTTCTGTATCTTTCACAGATGCTGTGTGTGTGCTGCTTTGCTGTATATCCACTCAGGGTGGGTGTCATAAAAAAGTCTGGATTGTTGTATTTCCCTGTAATGTAAAATTTCTAGACTAAACCTTTATTTTGAAAAGTGTAATTTTTAATTTCTGATCAGAACAACCAGAATTAAGAATTGGTAAACTGACATCACAGTTTGCCTAGGACACTATTTTCACTATTATGTTAGGTTTTACACACATTGTCCCACTGAAATAATCATCTGCAGCGTGCATTGCAATGATATACTCTCATTGCCTTCAATCATAGAGCTCACTACAAAAATTACTTACAGTAGTAAAATGTAGTATTTGAAATATTATAAAACCGGTTTTTAATCTCTATTTTAGTTATCTTAGAACTCTGTATTCACATTCTCTTTATTTGGCATGTACTTTGATAACCAAACAGCAGCGTGATCAACTCCCTCAAGGGCAGAGAGGGCCTGCAGAGAAACCTTGACAAATGAGAGAGACGGGCAAATACCAACTGTACGAAGTTCCACAAGGATAAGTGCCAGATTCCACACGTTTGATGGGGCAACGCAGTTTGTGTGTATAGACTGGGGAGTGAGAGGCTGGAGGGCAGAACTGCAGAAAGGGACCTGGGGGTCCTGGTAGATGGCAAGTTGAACATGAGCCAGCAGGGCCCTGGCAGCCAGGAGGGCCGAGTGTGTCCTGGGGTGCATCAGGCCCAGCATCGCCAGCCGGGCAAGGGAGGGGATTGTCCCGCTCTGCTCTGCACCGGGGCGGCCTCACCTCGAGTGCTGGGGGCAGTTTTGGGCGCCACAATATAAGACACTGAGCTATTAGAGAGCATCCAGAGGAGGGCCACAAGGATGGTGAAGAGTCTAGAGATCAAGCCTTATGAGAAGTGGATGAGATCACTTGGTTTGTTCAGCCTGGAGGAAACTGAGAGGAGACCTCATCAGAGTCTTCAACATCTTCATGAGGGGAAGCACAGGGGCAGGTACCAATCTCTTCACTGTCGTGACCAGTGACAGGACTCAAGAAAACATCATGAAGCTGAGTTAGGAGAAGTTTATTTTAATTTCTAGTGGAGTAAATAATTATTGGTATAATTTCAGCTGCATTGTTTCAGTCCAGCTCTGGAGTGCATTCTTTTACTATGTAGATTGACGAGGAAATATGGCTTTAGTCTTTGTCACTTGTTGAAACTGACAGCTTTTTCCTACTATTTATATTCCTAAATTATAAAAGGAAGTGGCCTACATATCAAAATAAGCAGTGTTACTTTAAATTTTACATTTTAACATGGAAACAACAGCAACAGCTACTGATTACATGAACTGCTTTTTTTTTTAAATCACTAAGACATTTTTAAAGAAGCTGAAAAAATTAACTGCGCTATAGTGTTCAGACATATCTTGGTGATAAGCATAGAAGAAATAATATATAAATAGATCTTGAGGAGTTAAAGTGAGGTAAAAAGACTGGGAAAGATATATGAACCCAAGATACTGATCTTGTTTGATATTATAGGTTTCAATATTACTCATCTGCGCTGCCTATTTAATTTGCGTGAGCAGGCAGGGGAATCAAATATCCTGGAGAAAAGGATTCAGAGGGCTGATCATCCTGTAAAGTTTTCAGTGGGAATTGTATATATTCATCTCCTGGGATTACTGAGCATTTTACATGCCATATTTCAGTCCCCTATCTAATTAACATACAGAACAGAGCTGAGAGACAGTACAAAGAGATGATGTGATGTGTGCAGTGATTTAAACAGAATTGCCAAATCTCATTGTAAGCTCACTGGACTTTTTTTAATATCCTGAGCACATAATGCATGATTAAAAAAACCCCACATATCAGTTGCTTTGATCGGATAACAAATATTGGAAACAGGTTTATACTTTAGTTAGAATACAGAATTCCTATGCCCCCCAAAATTCATAAGGAGTAGACAAGTTACCAGTGTAATCTAAGATGTTCATGTGTCTGAAGTAATTTATGCTCTTTTCAAATAAAGCAAAGTAGTTGTCATAAAATACGTGGATCTTGTTTGAGCTGGAAAAAAAAGTGTTGCCTGGGAGGCAAGGAAGATTGCAGACACCCTACCGTCATGCTCTTTTATTACTGAATTCTCAGTTTTCGTGTGCATTTGCTAAATATACTCCGATATTTGGAATTCTGAATACTAATCCTAGTCTGATTTGAATAATAGAGAGACCATATATGGTTTCATCTATGAAATTTCTGTAATTTAGAAATAACTCCAAATACAGTCACCCCAAGTTTGTGCCAACGTAGCTAGGAGTAAAAACTCACTTTCAGAGTCTATGTAAGAAAATATTTCATGGCAGCCATCAATACCAATGGCAAAAAAAAATTTAGCCAGATGGAAAATAATGTTTTGAGTGAACATAATGGATGGAGAAATATGAAAAAAAAATACCAATGAAAACAAAGACTGACTTGCTAGAGAATCCTAGACATAAAAACCCTCATGATTTACTTTGGATGGACACAACTTATTTGATCACCACTGCCCCTTAATGCTGTGTCACTGCTGCTATGCCTTTCAAAATTACATCATTGAGGATAGCCTCACTGACATGTCTGACATGAGCTGCAAGACGGCAAACTGATTCAAGAATAGCACAACAGTAACTATTGCATGATTTCCCTAATTTATCATAATTTTTTTCTGCTGGGTACTCCACAGATATAATATAGTTTCTCTGAACAGCTGGAATATGTGTATGTATTTAGCTGTACATATAAATTATATGATTGAGTGGCATGTTAGCTAATTATTTAGTGTTTCCACGCAAACACTAGGCATATATCCCAAACATGCTCGATTTTACAATATTGTCCTTTATATTGAAATTAAACTTATAAAAATCCTACTTAGTCTGTACATTTATTCCAATCCAAACAATATAACATTATTGCAGTAGGGTAGAATAAGGAATAAACAACAATAAAAAATGTTTAATGCCACCTTACCTCAGTTATAATCAAGTTATATAATGAGAAAAATTGACAGAGTTTTTAGACTCTAAAAGGACTCTGAAAGGAAATACCAGTATAATTAAGTTAGCCTTGTGAAATTTCATCAGCTGTACATACTTCAGCACATGCAAAAATATACAGTGCTTGTCAAATGTCAGTATTGATTTACTACTATTTTTATTTTAGATTTAGTACTAGATTTATTTATTTACTTACTTATTTGTTATCCATGGACACTTAACCTCTACTCTCTGTTCCATGACTACTGCTTATGGAAAGTGGAATCACCCACGTGGACCATAGCACAGACCCTGAAAGGTGCAGCTAAGTGAGAAAGCATCTGATTAAAAGCATAAATATTTTTTAAGGAAAATCAGCAATTTATTGCTGCCGCCCCTATTTGCCATCTCCTGTCACATGGCATGATTCAACCTAACTGGAAGGAGAATCTGGCCTTTCAAGAAGAGAATCAAAATCTTCAGCAAAAGAACACAGATTTCATATTGAGAACAAAGCCTACTATCAGGAGAATCGAAGTGTCCACAGACAGAACAAAGTCCTTTGCGAACAGAATAAAATCCTTCAAGAGAAGCATAGGGACTCTTCAGAGGAAACAAAGAACCTTGAGAAACAGCAAAAGGCCTGCCAACAAAATAAAGCCCTCAGAGAAGAGATTAAGGCTCTCAAAGGATAAAAATGAGCATTTGCATTGAAGGAAAAAGCTCTTCAGCATGAGATTTTAGCTTTATGAGAGTAACACAAAGCCTTCAAGGACCAGCTTAAAGCTCTTCAGGAGGAAAACAAAGCCATTCAGGTAGAGGAAAAAGCTCTTTGTGAAGAAAAAAATTCCCTCAGTGAGGAGAAATTTGCTCTGCAAGATGGGAATATGCCCCTTCAAATAAGAAAAAGGCCCTTGGAAGTTAGGAGAAAGCTCTCCAAGAAGAGCACAAATACCTCCATGAATGGGATAAGATACTTCAAGAGAAAGAACAAAGTAATGTAAGTAAAGAACCAGATGCTTAGGGAGATTTCAGAAAAGGAGTGAAGAGTTTAGAAAACCAGTAATTTTTGTTGTTGGCCAAATATCAGCAACTAATGGATAAAAACAGGCATCAAGCAGCCTGTTAGGCTTAGTGCAGAGGTCTAGGAGAAATACTGAAGAATGGGTGTTGGTATTTCGGATCCCTGAAGCCTAGTAAATTAGTGCTGCAATACATAATGCATATCTGTAAATGTCTGCTTTATTGAGATAGTGAATATCACAGAAAACAAGTTTCTTATTTTAGTATTTCAAAGGTTAGATTAACACTTTTTACCACAGAATACTGGGGGATATTAATAGAAAATGGATTCGGATGTAATGAACATTGAAGTCATCTAAAAGTGAGACTGTGACAGACTTTCACTTTTTACATCTAGATTAACCAGTAAAATAAAATTTCTGAAAATAAATGGTATTAAATACTTTCAGTATATGTTAACAAATTCTTTATCTCGGAGGTTTTCCTTCAGAAATCCAGTTTTAACTTGAATTTTGAGGAAAATAATTCAGTATATCTGTGCTACTAAAGAAAAAATATTACAAAGCTTGAACACTGTCTTCCTGGACAGTCCACCATGCTACTTTTCTCTGTTTCTGCTTTGTGCAATTTCAAAGCCAGCACGTATGCACAGTTACTTCCAAAAGTAACACTTCCGTGAGCCAGTGTTTGTCTTTAATTGTATACATTCCTCAAATGTCAGCCTTGTAAGCTTTGTACCCTTTGACGCCTGTACATGTATTTGTATCACATTTCAGTACCCATAAAAAAAGCTGGGCTATCGTATGATAAAAACACTGCTCTTGTGGCGTGCAAAAATATTATTTCAAAATCTTGAAACCAGAATAAAACCAACACATCGAGACTACCTCATGTGCATTTAGGAAATCAGGGACAAGAACTCATTGTATGGATGTGACCAGTCTGGTCTTGTTAAGTCTAACCATAACCAGACTGACGCAAGTGAGTACTTCACACGTGACCTTGAGTCCAGATCTTTGGAAAATATTTCTCATTCACCCAGAAACTGAGTTAGCAACAAAATGTATCAAAATACAGAATACTTGTAGCATTCTAGTGTAGAAACAGTAGGGCTAGCAAAGAAGCTTTTCTGGTCATGGTTCCAAAATCTCAAGGAGAAGGAGTTTTTCAGGCAGTAGAGTAAGGATATGTGTAGCTACTATCTGAGACAGACAAATTTACATTTGCAAAATGTTAAACCCTTAATATTTTTTATCCCTGGCCTTAAAGACCAGATATGCTTGGTAAAGTTGAGCACAATGGTGGACTAATGGACATCATGCCTGAGAAAACTGATGCAATTTGGAAATACTATGCTGGAGAAGCATTAGGAGGTTTTTTTCTTGTACAGATGATTTCCCAGTGAGACCACTGACAAGACTACTTTGCCCTCAGTTTGGAGATTTTTTTATTTAGCCCCTTCCTTTGGATACAGATACTCTGTATGTTAGAGACGTTGTCAGCAAATTACCATAATAGAGATCATGAAAGACCATACAAGAGAGAGCTAAGGAGAGATGAACCATGGACTACAGATCAGTATTTGAACCTTTTTATGAATGCAGGGTAAATAACATGACTTACGGGTTTTTTTCCATACTGGATAAGCAATTACAGTTTCTGTGCCTTGCAACTCGCAAATACTATTTTTCAGCTACTTTTTTCTTCTGTTCTGCCCACTGAGAGTTGAATTGCTACAAGTGTCTTGGATAATTCTTCTAATCATGATTTGCAAAACCCAACAACTCCAGTTTTGTCTGCATGGCAGTAGGAAATCCTAAGGATTGATTCACACAGGTAGAGGAGTTTGTGACTGCAGTGGACAGGATTTTTAAAATTTTAATGCAGAGGCAAAATTTGTTTTCTGGACAAGGAGTCAAGGCAGTAAGTTGGGGTAGTTAAGATGTGCATTCTGAGTCAAATATCAGACTCATGCAAGCTCGACAGTACTGGTTCACACATAATTTAAGTGATAGGTTATGCTTTGTCTCTCAGATGAGATATGTATGTAAGGACTAAACCCTTACACGGACATAAGACAGAATTTGCTATTGTGCAGCAGAAAGTCCCGGCCTTTGTTCTTCACTACCTGTGTGGTGACCAGCTGAAGGAGAAGTACCACTTTCCTCATGGTAACTTGATACACCTTGCTCTATGTCCTGTGAGATACTCACACAGAACTTGCACCTACTCTCACGGCTCCCCATATCTGCAAAGAGAAAGAAGTTCTTCCTGTTCTCTGATAGTCTGATATCCAAGTATGTTCCAAGTTCTGTTGAAGTATATGAAGCTGCTCTTCTAGAGCTGCTTTCTCTAATCTTTTTCTTCCCTTGGTCCCCTTGGAAATTTATGATGTGTTTACTCAGAATTAGGGACTATGATAATAACTTGGCAAGATTATGTGCTAGTGATGATAATATGCCTTTTGGAAAATACTGCATTTATTTCTAATTATATTTGGGGGTATTTCAATTCTGGGATTGGATAATTATATAATGAAGAAATATGGTGGTTTAATTTGTCTTTATAGCATTAATATGATTACATTTACTTTCATACAAATAAATTAATTATTCCATAAACGCATTATGTTTAAAACATTACAAAATTATTGTGTGTAATTAAAAACTTCAAGTATGATTAACAGTGTTTCAAAGTATTCTAAATTAGCTGTTTATTTCCTGTGAAAAACTGAACACCAATGTGGCATTAGGAGTGATGATAAAGCTTCAGCTAAATCTGTATAACGATACAGTGACTTTTGTGGGATGCTGAAGGTCTTGGGCTCTAGTAAACAGAATGAAATCCTGTTGGAGGTGGGGTGGGTTTACCGTGATTGGATGCCAGGTATCCATCAAATCTGCTCTATCACTCCCCTCCACAGCTGAACAGGGGAGAGGAAATATAAAAAGAGGTTTGTGAGTTGAGATAAGGACAGGGAGAAATCACTCACCAATTACTGTCACAGGAAAAACAGACTCAGCTTGGGAATATTAATTTATTAGCAATCAGAGTTAGAGAAGGATAATGAGAAGTAAAGCAAATCTTAAAAACATCTTTCCTCCTTCATGGGCTCTACTCCCTCCCCCCCCAGCAGTGCAGGAACATGGAGAATGGGGGGGTTACAGTCAGTTCATCATGCGTTGTTTCTGACACTGCTCAGGGAGAGGAGTCCTTCCCCTGCTCCAGCACAGCATACAGGAGACAGTTCTCAATGAACTTCATCAGTGGGAGTCTTTCCTACAGGCTACGGTTCTTCATTAACTGTTCCACTGTGGGTCCCTTTCCTATGGCATGCAGTCCTTCAGGAGGAGCCTACTTATCTCTGGTTCCCTACAGGGTCACAAGTCCTGCCAGAAATCTGTTCCAGAATGGGTTCCTCCCTTCATGAGTACACAGGTCCCTGCCAGAAGGCTGCTCCAGCATGCAGTTTCCCAAGGGTTCACAGCCCTTTTTTGAACATCCATCTGCTCTGCTGTGGGTCTCCTCCACGGGCTACAGGTGGATCTCTACACCCCCATTGACCTTCATCGGCTTCATGGGGACAGCTTGACTCACCATGGTCTTCACAACAGGCTTCATGGGAATCTCAGCTTCGGCACCTGGAGCACCTCCTTCACCTCCTTCTTCACTGAGCTTGCTATTTCCAGAGTTGCTTCTCTCACATATTCTCACTTATCTCTTCTCTCAGCATGCTTAAATCTGCACGATAACTATTTCTTCCTTTTTGGTTTTCTTATCACAGAGATGCTACTACCATCTCTGGTTGGCTCAGCCTTGACCATCCACAGATCTGTCTTGTGACTGGTTGGCATTGGCTCTGTTGGACATGGGGGAAGCTTCTGGCAACTTCTCAGAGAAGCCAGTCTGTAGCCCCACCCATCTACCAAAATCTGGCCATGCAAACCCAATACAAAGAAAACCCTCAAACCCAAAACCCAGCTACCAGCAGTGTGCATCAGGGATCAATACTGGGGTCCATGCAGCTTAACCTCTTCATTAATGACCCAGAGAATAGGATGGCATGCACCCTCAGCAAGTTTGCAGATGACATAAAACCAGGAGGAGTGACTGATATTCCCAATGGGTGTGCTGCCATCCAGATGAACAGGCTGGAGACTTGGACAGATAGGAACCTAATGAAGTTCAGCAAAATCAAACACACATTTCCCCAGGGAAATTCCTGTGGAGTAATAAGCTTGTGTACTAGTAAATGCTTCCTGCTGACCATCTGGAAAGCAGCTTTGTAAAAACGGGACTTGAGGCACTGGCAGACACCAAGTTGAAAAGGAGATGTCAGTGTGACCTTGCAGCAGAGAAGGCTAATGGTATCCTGGGCTGCATTAGGAAAATTGTTAGCTTGCTCACTGTGGATGAGGTGCATCCAGCTCTGGGCATCTCAGTGCCAGAGAGATAAGGATTTATTGAAGAGAGTCAGGAAAAGGGCCACTGTCTCTCAGTTTAAGTCATTGAGGAGAGGCTGAGAGAGCTGGAACTGTTTGGCCTGGAATAAAGAATATTCCGGGGAATCTTATGCGTGTGTATGGATACCTGATCTGAGCAGGGCAGGAGGGAAGTACAGAATTTGGAACCAGACTCTTGTCTGTGTTATCCAGTAAAAAAAGCAAGAGGTAATGGGCAGAAATTAAGATACAGGAATTCCAGGGTAATTTTTATGTTAATAAAATCCCCACGCTTTTTTATTGTGGTATTATTATTTTATTTATTATTATCAGACTTTGGAATAGGATGTCCAGTGAGACTGTAGAGTCTCCATCTCTGGAGATATTCAAAACTTTAATAACTTAGACTTTTTCCTGGGCAACCTCTTCTAGCTTGTTCTTTGAGCAGGGCGCTGGACAACACAATTTGTCGTGGTCCCCTCCAATCTCAACTCTTCCCTGATTTTTTGGCTTAACATTCCAGACATTGAGACCATTGATGTGTACTAAGCAACTCCTACTTCTAGACTAACTTCAAGATTTCTTTCCTGCCACAGGGCTTCTTTAAATTTTCAATCAGAAGGCAAGCAGAAGAGTATTGGAAAAAAACTTTACACTGAAGTACAGGCAATGTATTTAAAGAAGGATGCTATTATCAGCAGCACCATAATCCAGTTCAGACCAAGGCTGGAAAAAACAACATTTTCTGAGGAAGATTTCCATTGGGCATTTAACAGCTATCTAATTGAATGGCATTTAAATTACAACTCTTACAACAACAACAACGACAACAACAAAGGTAAAAATAGAGAAATGCTACTAGAAGTCTTTAAATGCAATTATAAATAATGTTCAAGGTATTCAGTTTTAGGATCTTCTGAAAACACAATCCCTTTAATATGATCACTTTTCATATTATTGTTCTACATTTTATTCCTTTTCCTTCTATCCCTCTTATCATTTTCTACCATGGTTAAAAGTGTAAGACGGGGGTAACTAAAATAAATTGAATCTGTCTTGTAATAGATGCTTTCAAAAATTTTGACATTCTCAAATCTATAGATAAACAATATTGGTTATGTATTACCATTACCACAATGACAGAAAGAAGGGAAAGTAATTGCAGGATAATAGTGTTGCAATTTCCCTTATCAGAGAGGTAAGTTCAATGTTCTGCTCAGTTTCTTTCCCTCAGTCTCTCTGCTTTTAATGTGCATGTAAATTACTCATGAACTTTTGGAGCTACCTGCACAGACACTTTTAACATACGGGATGGGGAAGTTTTTGGAATTGCATGACTGTGCTGGTTTTGTGTGGGGTAGTTCATTTCCTTCACAGTGTCTGGTATGGGGCTGTGTTTTGGATTTGTGCCGAACACAAGGTTGATAATACAGAGATGTTTCTGCTATTACTGAACAGGGCTTACACAGAGACAAGGTCTTTTCTGCTTTTCCTACTGCCACGCTGGCAAGGAATGTGGGGGCGTACTGGAGGCTGGGAGGAGACAGAGCTGGAATAGGTGAATCAAACTGGTCAAAAAGACATTCTAGACCATATGGCATCATGCTCTGTATATAAAGTCGGGGGAAGAAAAAGGAAAGGGAGGGCACATTCAAAGTGATGGCATTTTTCTTCCCAAGTCACCATTACTTGTGATGGGGCCCTGCTCTCCTGGAGATGGTTGAACCCCTGCCTGCCTATGGGAAGCAGTGAATGAATTCCTAGTTTTGCTTTTCTTGCATGTGTGGTTTTTGCTTTCCCTGTTAAACTGTCTTTATTTCAACTTATGAGTTTTCTAGCTTTTACCCTTCTGATTCTCTCCCCGATGCCACTGGTGGGAGAGTGAGAAAACAATTGCATGGGGTTTGGTCACTGGCTGTATTAAACCATGACACCCATGGACATTTGGAGATACCTGCACAGACACTTTTAACATAGAGGAGAGACATTTTTTTGGTTACATGACCTATGTAAAAGACAATGCTAGCTATAGAGACTACAAGCACATAAAACAGAGATAAATATGATGTGGGTATAAGACATAAGAGAAACAATATCAAATGCTAACTTTAGAGGTAAAGGTGAAGTGTGAACTGCAAATCTTATTTATGATCATTAAAATCATTCATGTTTGTACGTTGGATTCATTTTCTAACGAAATATATCTTCAGAGAATGCTTTCAGAAGACAGACATATCTGTAGCACCAAAACCTTCAGATCTGAGGATCGTATGGTGATCAAAATTATTATAACGGGAGGAAAGACAGTCCAAATTTCAAATATCAGCAAAATCTTATACATCCTGAAGCATTCTTAGGAGCTCAAAAATTATGTTACTATCCAGAACCCTTTGAGACATAAAAGGAAAGTCAGAGGGCTTTAAGGTCCCACGAAGGAGTACCGCTACTAGCAGAATCACAGCAAAGACACAGAGAGATGAGTGCACATCCCTGCAGCTTTACTGAAGGAGGAAACATTCCAAAGAAGATAAAAGTGCAGTGCTGTAGAGGACTTGTAGGTGATTTGCAAAGAGTTTATAGAAAAAGTACATCATTAAAATTATGTAGGGAGGAAATCTTCAGTGGGGCATTACCTAAAAGCTGAATCTATGCAGATTAGTGACTTTCAGTCTCATGCTACTCAGCATCTTACACTACACTCTTGGTTCCAAATACAGAACAAACAAAATTCTCAGCATGGTACCCACTATGAATGAACTTAGCTCTGTCAAGTGTTTGCCATGCAGTAGTGAATCTAATAAAAGTCAGAATCTTCCAAAAGTGAAAAATAATTGCTGTAAACATCTGGAATATATTATCAGGGTCTAACCAGGAGCAATTTCTTCTGGATAAAAATTATATGTCTTTCCTTGCAAAGTAGAAGAGATCGTCTGTTCTTGTCAGATGTTAGGGAAAGTTGAAGTTACCATAGCAGAAATGTGTTTGGCTCTACATTTAGCTCCTACAAAGGAGTCTTTTAAGAAAATTTGTGCCAGCTTAAGGCAAAACTATGAAAGTAGGGTTTTGTGTTAATTGTGTGGAAAAGCATTTCTAACCTTTGAAAATAGTACATTTTGAGTTGCTCCACGAGATTTTTTTTTTAAACTAAGTAGATATCTCATTCAAACATCCCCATAGCATTAATTTGGAATATTAAATATAATGTAAAATAAACTATAAAATCAACAGGGGGTCCAGAAAGGAGAACTATCTATTCGAATAAGGGTTTGAGGCTTATTAAAAGGATAAAATTATTGAAAGTCAATAAAATGAAGACGATTGATGTATAAATTCAATATACTAACTCTTTGGACTAGGGAATACACATATCTTGGTTGGCAGAGTACTACAGCCTCAAAAATGCTGAGCCAGGTACGTAGTTTTTAGTTTCTCCCCTACAGTTACAGAGATTGGATATGCTTCAGCTCAGTGTAGCCAGGCGTTAGTAGACATAGGCATTAATTAAACGCATGCTTTTATAACTTAGGATGAATTTTAGGAAAATGGAAAATAGATGAGTATAGCCTTCACTGAAGTTCCACTTGCTGGTTATTTTACCTGGAGAATAATTTTAACAACATCTCTGGGTGAGGAAAGCTCTTTAGAAGCAAGCTATATAAGACCAAAAATAGGGAGTAAAATTAAATTAAATTAAATTAAATATAGCAAAGTAAAGAAAAATAAAATAAAATAAAATAAAATAAAATAAAATAAAATAAAATAAAATAATAAAAGAAGGGTTCGTCTCATATGGTTCATATTGCTTGAAAAATAAAAACCATGGGGGAAAAAAAGGAGGTGCTTTAGTCTAAGGCTGCCTATAGGTGAAAAGCTTTTATTAGATCTCCTATGGAAGAACAGAGAATTTAATAACTACAGTTGTCTTGCACAATAAGATGTAGATTAATGAGAAAATTACCTAGCAGATGGAGGATATCCGGTCTCTACATGTATAATAAACTGTTTCAGGATGGCCCACTACCCTGGGCAGCCTATTCGAATGCCTGATCACCCTTTCAGTGAAGAAATTTTCCCTAATATCCAATCTAAAAGTCCCCTGGTTCAGCTTGAGGCCATTTTTTCTGGTCCTGAGAGATTCACCTCAGGAGGCTCTTATCAATGTATATAAACGTTTGAAGGGAGAGTGTAAAGAAGTCAAGGTCAGGCTCTTTACAGTGGTCCCCATTGTTGGGACGTCTAAATATCTGGAAAATCTGTTTTACTCTCAGGGTAACTGAGCACTGGTACAGTTTGCACAGAAATATTGTGAAGTCTCCTCCGTGGAGATATTCAAAAGCCACCTGGACACTGTCCTCAGCAACTGCCTCAAGGTATCCATGAGAAGTGTGGTTAGACCAGGAGACCTCCCAAGGTTAAGTCAAACATTCTGTGATTCTGTGAGTGTATGATCAGCACAGTTGTGTCTCAGAAGTTCAAAAAGTAAAATCTAAAGAAGAAATTGAAGAAAAAAAAATGAAGGGTGAAAAGATTCTCCACAGATCTATATGGAAAGAGGATGAAAGGATAAATTGGAGCAGAGTCTGTGAAGGGAAAAATAAAGATCAGGAATTATGTAGGTGTTGCTAACCAACTAAATACATGTTTTGTTCTTGTTTAGATAAGGACGATGATGCATGTAACACCAATGGAAATATAATCTAAAGACAATGAGAAACAGGAATTAGAAAATCATATGTGTGCTGTGACTAAGTTTTTGTCTGCTTGTAATGATTTTATTGAATATCTGAAAAAAATCTATGTCCCAACTACTTAAATAACTAACAAATGAAATAAGATATTAACAGATCCTGGCAAAATAGTGGGAGAAAAACCTATTAGTTTGATTTTTAAAAAAAGCAGAATGAGACAAATATAGCCAGTTACTTTATTCTAAGGATCATGTTTTGGGTTTTTTAATAGAGTTTTTATTAAAGACATCAGTATTATCAGACACAGAAGGAAATGGACAATAATATAAAACATAAATGGACTCATTGAAGATATATCTCATTAGAGTTATTAAACATCTCCCCTAATAGATTAATTTCTAAGATAAGGTTAATTGAAAAGACTTGATACCTAAACAGTATGATACCATCAGGAAAAAAATTCAAGCTGGAATTCTTCCATCAGTTAATAAAAAAATTATTAAATGGATAAAGAAACATTTTTGGTGATTATTAAGTGCAGGTTACTGAATTGAAAGAGAGATTGCAGTGTTTCTTAGGTTCAGTCTTGTAATAAATATTTAATATTTTCCTGATTGGCTGTGTTTTCAAGCATTGGTCCTGAAATCCATGCAAAACACAAAGCTGGAAATTTTGACCAGCCCTCTGGAAGAAGAAAATTGTGTTGAATATTGATATCACAGAAATTTTGTTGTAAATTGAAGTACATAAGATCTCTCTAAACTAGGGGCTGATTTTTCGGAGACCGTGACAGATGAAGAGGAACCGTGATGACAATAATCTGCTGTTTTATCAATGAAGTCTTAGAACTTCAAGAAAAATAATAAATAAGTGTCTGGAAATCTTGGTAATATTTTTGCAGAAGGTAATGTTAGTCTGCCTGTAGTTGCATTTGTTTCTGGTCACACGTGGTCAGGAAGTACAAGTTTGAACTTGAAGAAATGAAGATTAATGGAAAATGTATTTTACAATATGAGAGTAAAAACCTATGGCTAGCTTAGTCTAGTAAGGTAAGTGTTGAAAAACATGATTCAACTGAGTGGAAAATACAATGGAAGGAGATCCGTTTAAGTACAGGATCTGTGGACATACATTGCTCATAAACAAATTATTAGCAATAATTACAGAAGTTCTTTGCACTGTAAAACGACTCAATGACCTGTCAGCCATGATGGTTAGATGCAAGAAATTTGTTTCACACGTCCTTAGATACACATTCTGTAAATGGTCTTGTTATTATTATTGCTCTTAATATCTAGTATTTGGGGTTTCTTCTGGTTGCTGAACAGGATTAAGAGATCTTCTACTCCTTACCTCTCATAGCATAACTTTTCTTCTCTTTCATTGCACTTACATTGCCAGCTTCTACATTAACAAGTGAGAAGGACCAATACTTCATTTCACATCACAAATTTTTGCCCTGTGTGGGTTGGATGGTTCCCAGGAATGACAGATATATTCTAAAGAGCCAAGCTCTGGAGGACTTTTAATCTCCAGTGCTGATGGTATGCTGCGGATGTGTCCCAGACATTATTTTGGTTATGATTCCACCAGGAAAGAAATCACTTGGGTGTACCACTGCTGTGCTCAAACACCTACTGTAAGACTACAGATAACAGGTGCAAGGCATGTTCATACTTGAAAGCAACCTGCCACAGATGCAGCGATCGAGGATGGAAAATGTCAGAGCCTGGCCATAGCTAGAAATTAATGAAGACAAAATGCACTGATGCTATTTAGAATTACTACCAGCATGTTTGCACACATTTTGTAGGTAGGCAGGAGCTTGCTTGACTGGCACTCAGTGTTCTGAAAACAGCTTCTGCTGTAGCTGAAAAAGTACCTTGAAAGCTTGCACAAAAGAAGTGACTGGAAAATAAACCAGACATTCTGTAATGGAACATTTTCAGCATAAGTTTTAGCAGTTACCACAGTTTAGCTTGACTAGCTTCTAGTTTGAAAGAATTTAAGACTCAGTATTGGATCTATAAATGGCTTAGGCTCGTGTCAAGAGACTTTAAGTAAATGTGCATTGCATTTCTGGAAAAGGAAGGTTGTTTCCTTAACTGAAACCCAAATGAACTTCCTCTGTTCTTTGTTGTTGTTGTTGTTGTTGTTGTTGTTGTTGTTGTTGTTGTTGTTGTTGTTGTTGAGTATAAGGAAGTATTAAAGTACTACAAGGTTTTCAGGGAAAAGAAAGGAAACCTGTAATATAGTTATGTATGTTCTATAAACTTATGGAACATAATGACATACATAACAATGTATGTTCTATAAATACTTCTGATTAAATGTGTACTTTATTCATGTCTGTAGTTACTGAGTGTCATAAGACATGCAGTCTTGTCTTTTCTGATGATTCCATCTGCTACTCAGTATTAGTTATGGATTGAAGGGTTTTATTTCCAGGCTTAGAATTTAGTGATCTGTATTTAGTGTGAAGTCTCTATTAGGGAAAATGAAGCCTGGTGATGTTTTATTTAAAAGAAAGAAAAATAATCTCTTTTTTTTCCATTGAAATAATAAAGCCCTCAAAGCCAACGTATTGAACACAAGTGTAACTTTAAATATATTCACAATTACTGTGAAATTGCATCATTAAGGAAAAGCATCTGTTTAAGTACTTGGATGAATTGTGGTCACCTTGGTCCTAAAGGGAATGTTGACAATATCTGATCTGCAGATTAAAGGTGCAAAAGTCTTTTCTGTATTACATCAAATGACAACAATTCTCCATCGTTTCCATGCAAAAGGGCAAAACTACAAATTCATTCCCGTCTAGACAGAAGAAATAATGGTTTTTTTATCTAAATTGTCTTGGGCCACTGCTGGGACGTTCAATGAAAAGCTCTACTACTAATGAATAAAAAGACAATTTTTTTACAATTAATGAGTCATAGATATTTTAAGCACTGCAATTTGAGGACAGAAAGCTATTAGATTTAGAGAAAGAATGGAAGAAAATAATGAGATCAGAAGGGTGAGCTATTTTGGTACCTGAGAAAGGTTGTTACTCTAATTCAATATTTATCATGCTGTAGCAACTTTAAAATGAAGAATCTAAAGTAAAGATGCTTGGATCTTGGATACCATCTGGAAAGTTCAGCTGAAGAGAATTAGGCATAAGGAAAGTAATAACATTAGTAACTGAAAATATGTCTGTAAAACACATTTTTTTAATTCAAAACGGGGTGGGGGGGACATGGGGGGGGAGGAAGCAGATGGTAGAATTTGGAAGGAAAGATTAGAAATTAACATATTAATGGCCAGATCCTGCAGTGACTGGAATAAACAGAGCTTTGCCATTGATTTTAATGAGAGTAGAATAAAGTATGTCATCAGAAGTGGTGAGAGAAGGTTGTAAACATAAAAGACCACATTCTCCAACTGAGGCAGTTTTCTGCTTTGTAAACACAAATTGAACTTCAAGGGACTAAACATAACCACAGGCCAAGCCTTCTAGTCAGGGGAACAGTTGTCTGGGAAACAGTTAACAAAAGTAGCTTCATTCCTTTGGATTTAAATTATTTTTATGAGGGAAAGATGTGACACAAACAGATACCCATTTGTACATAAACTAGGGCTGCACTGTACTTTGATCTTCAACAAATCTAGGTAGCTCAAATCAAGAAGGAAGAACTAGCTCCCCTGTAATCCTGTGTTCTCTCTACAAAGTTCAGGTTGTTTTTGAACAAAATAGGGTATCTGTCACCAAGATATAATTACTGTTATATTGCAGAATTCCACTGGTTTACAGGACTATGTGTATCATGCTCTATTTTGCTTTTACCAAGCATCCTCTTCAAGGACATGGATAGATGTGTCCTCCTAAAGGCCCCAGAGGCATAAGCTTGTATTTAAGCACCTAAAAAGCTATCATTTAACCCAAAAAGGGCATGAGGAAAATTTTCTCTGATATAAACCTTATTCTGTAAAGCAAACACTTTATTGGGAGTGGAGCTGCATTTTAATATTGAATTGATCTGGTTTGCCTCTAAGGGTCATTGCCCTGTGTAAGCAAAGAGTGAGGGATCAAATCTTAAAGAAAATATGATTGCATAACATAGTTTGTTATTTAAAAAAAAAAAATGTAGCTATATACGTTATTTACTAGTTCTTGGTTTTAATTAAAAACAAATAAAAAGGTGAATATAGATGAAATTGGGAATACTGTGCTAATTTAAATCATTGTTTAATTTCCTGAAATACAATAATTAAAGTAAACACTAATTACTAAAACTATTTTTCAGTGAGGCGCAAAATGCACTTATTTCTCAAGTAGCCTTATGTTTTTACAAGAGCTCTCTCTTGTGGCTATAACTGTTTCTGCATTGTAAAAAGTTCAGCTATTTTGAGGACAATTTTAAAAAGAATTTTTTACTCTAGTTTGAGGTAGTAGGAAAACAATAGCAGAACTCTGTCTGGCCATGCAGCAGGTAGGGATAATATAACTATAAATTTGGATAAATAATTCTTTGGATAAATAATTCACCAAAGCATAGGCTATTGAAAGTAGTTTCCTGTATTTTATTTTAATAGGAAGGCTTAAAATAATAGCCAGCCTAGAAAAGATGGTAAAAATTATTGCTGCAAAAGCAAAGATCGAACAATCAAAATAAATGTGACACATGGTCAGGAGTACTGGTCACACAAGACTGAAGAACTCTTTAAAAATAATGAAGGAAAATTATGAAACTGCTATTGCTTCTGCTACTTTGTGCTGTGAATTACCTCTGGTTATCCACTGCATAACAAGGACATACTTGAAGCAAGTGAGAGGTGTTCAGAAAGGATTTTGAGTCAAGCTGTACAGCAGGTACTCATTAATGTGAACTATGCTGAGAACCTGGTCCACAGCATATACTGACTGCATTCATGTCTGACCCAAACCTTTTACCTGCAACTGCTTCATTCTCATAAAAGGGGTCTTCTGGGATTCCCTTACTGTAGGCCTAGATGTCTGGACTATCTCCCTTTTCCAAGCAGAATGAAGGGATTTTCAATAGTAAACTCTGCTAATTAGGAGAGAGCACAGGGCAAAACAGTTTTGGGAAATGGTGCCATAAATGTATTGTGATTGCTATCAAGGATTAGACACTTCATGTTTAATGCAGAATTTGGACATTCAAATAATGGGAGCTAAATCTCTGTCAAAATGAGAAAACAGCAGTCTGGAGTTCAGCACTAATGCTGCTCTCAGGCCGATAGGACGGCTAGCTCGGTGGCTGGGAGCGCACGTCCTTCCCTGGCTGCGGCTGGGGGTGGCTGGTAGCCGCTTCGGATCGTGGGAAGGTGTGCGAGGGCTCACACAGGGCTCGCCGCACCCACCGATGTAAAGAATGCTGGAGGAAGCAAAAGAGGCGAGAGGGGCTCTACGAGGTAGGAAAAGGGGTTTATTCCGGGCGACGAGGGTTCAGGAGGACAGAGAGGGACAGGGGGCAAAAAGCCCCAAACAGGGCGTTACAAGAGGATTTATACCACAGAAAAGGGGAGGGGACACATTCAAAATGTCCAATTAGGACAAGGGAAGGGGGCAGTACAAAGGTGGGGAGATGTACAATCAACCAGTAGTAACAGTAAAAGGCGGGGAGGAATAACAGAGAGCCAACCAGGAACCGAAAACAACAATGAACTTTCTAGAACACAACCAAATTGGGGAGAACTGGGGAGGAGGGAAAACGAGCTAACCGGGATGCGGGGATTAGCATAATTAACATATATGGGGAAAGGAATTTTGGGAGCTTCAGCTTTTCTCGCCCTAAGCCAAAGGGCAGGGAGATGTTTCGAGGTCCGACCAGCGGACCCTTTTTGGACACTCTGCCTGAGCCTGCCCAGGCAGCACAAGTAGTCCTTGAACCACCGCAACACAGTACTTATGGGAGTTACACTCACCAATATTTGGCAAGTAGATTAATTACTCTCTACTAACCTGTTCTCAAATGCTGATGAAATCTCTTTAGGCAGGCTATGGGATTTTTGTTTGACATGGCTCTTCTACTTCTCAGAGGCATGTACTGATGTGTAGTTGCAATAATAATAAGTGATAAATCCAGCTTTCAATTTTCCCTTGCTCACTGCTGTATTAAAAGGTTTCGCTGACTCATTTATTAATGTTTAGGAATGCTTCGAGATCCTTAGATGGAAGATGCTGTATCAAAAAAGGTTATTGTCTCATGAAAGGTATCTGAAGAAATTAAGTTTAAAATATTTGCAAGCCCTTGCATGATTTTTGTGTACTTATAGCTTTCTATACTCCTAATAAGTGTTTTCCTAAAAAGGCAAAAATTTACCCTAGAAACCAAAAAAGCTGTTCTTGGAAATTAGTCAAAATCTTTTCAAAGTACACCAATCTCTAGTTCGTATATCACCAGAAGAACATGATGGATGAAAATCTTCAATCTCCGAAGCTAAAGCTGTGTCAATAGCTATGTCAGATTAAAGAGAAGTCAGAAACCTTTCTGGGCACGGGGTTAAATTGAATGACCCATATCTATTAATAAATGCTTTTAGCCACAAAAAGAGAGTGGCTACACATAAAATGCCAGCTGACATTTAGACACAGTAGCTGGAATATTCAACTTTCTAAAACACATCTATGAATTAGTTAAGAGCTTGCTACTTGGCTTAGGTCAAAAATTTTTCTGAGAATGGTCTAAGAGCTTAAAAATACAGACAATTGCAATGCCTGCCTGGTTCTGTTTAAGTTACCAACATAGATGCAGTCTACAAAGTGATTGTGCATGACATAGATGTAAAAGGTGAGGTCAGTGAGGAGTAGAGGGAATTTATGGTGGGATTTAAATATTAAAGCTTTATCAAACTAGTTTGAAAAAAACCCATGTCATTAAATTCCTGGCTTAAAATAATTCCTTTATCAAAGTTGGAGAGAAAAAGACAAATGGATTTAAATCCAACTATTGTTGAGTNCAACAAATTGATCCAAGCCCCTCTCCTGGCACACACAGCTTTTCACTGCTACTCTTTATTTCCACAAGTGTTTCTAATTCAGTTTAGAACTGGACAATAAACCAGGGAATAAGAACTGGGAAAGGGCATTTCCTGTGAAGTGAAGAAATTACATAAATTTAGAAGCTTGTTTTGGTTGCTGCTGGTAGTGCTTACACTATGTCAAGGACTTCCAGTTTCCCATACTCCGTCAGTGAGCAAATGCTCAAGAAGCTGGGAGGGAGCACAGTCAGATCACCTGACCTGAATGGGACAAGGTGAGAATCCATATGCTAGGACATCATCCCCCATATATAAACTGGAGACAGTTGGCCAGAAGGGGCTGTTCACTGCTGGGGAATTGACAGGGCATCTGTCAGAGGGTTGTGAGCAATTGTATTGTTCATCTCCTGTCTTTCCTGGGTTTTATTCCTTTCTGTCTTTTTTCTTTTTCTTTTTCTTTTTCTTTTTCTTTTTCTCATTAATATTGTTATTTTAATATTAAACTGTTCTTATTTCAACCCACGGGTTTTAGCTTTTTGCAGCTCTCTCCCCCATCCCACAGGGGGAGGTGGCAGGTGAGCCGGCAGCAGGGTGGTGTTTAGTTGCTGGCTGGGGTAAAGCCACAGCAGTCCTTTTTGGAACACAAGGTGGGGCATGAAGGGTTGATATAACAACAGATCTGTCAAGAGCATATTAAACCAAATTTTTTATAAACTTATATAAGTTTAATAGTTGCTGGTTATAATATTTATTTGCTCTCAGAGCTGTGCTTGTTCTCAGAGTTGCATTTAACTTTGCTTGCAGTGTGTGTTCCCTGTTGTGCTATTTATCACCTCTGGGCGATGGGCTAAGGTTATCATGTTGCTGAACTTTGTAACACTGCCTTATGATAAGATGGAAGCTGGTCTTGAAACTAACCTGATGTTTGTACTCAGCATTGCTGCCAGCTCTGTACCTTGGGAGCCATCTATCGGAAAGTATTAATAATTACATCTTTCACCTGCTTGGAGAGACAGTCTGTGGAGGAGACATCCTCCCACATCTTCCCCTTCTCCTGCAGGACAGTTGCAATAATGTTTAAGAATATTGAAAAGTTTGAATATCCTTGGGATGTTGAAACCAGCATGGTCCTATTGCTAGGAACCATGAACGTGGTTCAGACCTTGTTTATGGTTAAGCAACTATTTGTGATGACTCCAACCCCTGTGACAAGAACTGCAGTTACACAAACCCCGGTGATGAGCACTGTGGTATCCAAACCACAGTGACGGGCATTGCAGCTACTCAGACTGGCAATGAGTGATGCAGCTGAACCAGAGAACCAATCCACGCCAGTATCAGTCACCTCTCTATAAGAAGAAATGGACATGAAAGTCACCTTGTTTACTAAAGGAGGACAAAGCAACTGCAAAACTACAAGAACAGAAGGAAGAGGCAGAACAAGAAGTAACCACCAAATTCCTATCTCTGAGTGAGTTGGGGCGATTTGTGAACAAATTTCAGAATGTTATCACCTGGCTTGTCTGATGCTGTGATACCAGGGCTGACAGTCTGGAATTAGAGGATAGGGAGGTCAAACAAATGGCACCACTTTCTAGAGAAAGAGGCTTTGATAAGGCAGTTGGAAAAGGGACACGAATCCTGAGTCTCTGGAGGCCACTCCTGTCAAGTGTGAAGGAAAGGAATCTCTTTCATGGAAGATGTTGTATGTCACACAGATAAATGGGCCACAATGGAGAGAGGTATGTAGTACAGTACCTGAGGGAATTAGCTGTGATAAAGATGATTTATTATGNTGATATAACAACAGATCTGTCAAGAGCATATTAAACCAAATTTTTTATAAACTTATATAAGTTTAATAGTTGCTGGTTATAATATTTATTTGCTCTCAGAGCTGTGCTTGTTCTCAGAGTTGCATTTAACTTTGCTTGCAGTGTGTGTTCCCTGTTGTGCTATTTATCACCTCTGGGCGATGGGCTAAGGTTATCATGTTGCTGAACTTTGTAACACTGCCTTATGATAAGATGGAAGCTGGTCTTGAAACTAACCTGATGTTTGTACTCAGCATTGCTGCCAGCTCTATACCTCGGGAGCCATCTATCGGAAAGTATTAATAATTACATCTTTCACCTGCTTGGAGAGACCGTCTGTGGAGGAGACATCCTCCCATATCTTCCCCTTCTCCTGCAGGACAGTTGCAATAGTGTTTAAGAATATTGAAAACTTTGAATATCCTTGGGATGTTGAAACCAACATGGTCCTATTGCTAGGAACCATGAACGTGGTTCAGACCTTGTTTATGGTTAAGCAGCTATTTGTGATGACTCCAACCCCTGTGACAAGAACTGCAGTTACACAAACCCCGGTGATGAGCACTGTGGTTATCCAAACCACAGTGACGGGCATTGCAGCTACTCAGACTGGCAATGAGTGATGCAGCTGAACCAGAGAACCAATCCATGCCAGTATCAGTCACCTCTCTATAAGAAGAAATGGACATGAAAGTCACCTTGTTTACTAAAGGAGGACAAAGCAACTGCAAAACTACAAGAACAGAAGGAAGAGGCAGAACAAGAAGTAACCACCAAATTCCTATCTCTGAGTGAGTTGGGGCGATTTGTGAACAAATTTCAGAATGTTATCACCTGGCTTGTCTGATGCTGTGATACCAGGGCTGACAGTCTGGAATTAGAGGATAGGGAGGTCAAACAAATGGCACCACTTTCTAGAGAAAGAGGCTTTGATAAGGCAGTTGGAAAAGGGACACGAATCCTGAGTCTCTGGAGGCCACTCCTGTCAAGTGTGAAGGAAAGGAATCTCTTTCATGGAAGATGTTGTATGTCACACAGATAAATGGGCCACAATGGAGAGAGGTATGTAGTACAGTACCTGAGGGAATTAGCTGTGATAAAGATGATTTATTACGATCTAAACAAAATGCAGTCACCTGCAGATCCAGAAGTCCAATGCAGATGAACCATGTCATGGAAATTCGAACAAAGCACACATTTGTCGTGTGCCAACCCAACAGCAGTAACGACCTGGAGAGACAAAGAGTCACCATGAATACATTAATTGTCTCACCAGCTCTGGAAACACAAATAAAACCTCTCTTCTCCCTAGAGGCTGACATCTTGGCTATGGAAAAACTGTGCAAAAAGTAGGAAAAACTATCGCAGGTGTTCCAGCAAATCAAAAGAGGATATGTCCCACTTGCATCTCAGCTATTAACAGTAAGTGTATTTTTGTTCCAGAGAGAGGATATAGAAGGTACACATCAAACAGTCTCCTGTGTGACCATAGAGACAACATGAGGATGTGGGATGGAAAAACTACCTCTACCCAAGAACAGGTGTGGGAATTGCAGGGAAAAACAATCAGAAATGGGAGCTCTTCCAGGAAAGTTGCTGCTCCAGTCTCCAGTGGGCAGCAACCCAGACAGTGTAGAACTGCTGATCTTACTCCTGATTCTATGGGAAAGAATTCTAATCTGTTTTTACAAGATCAGTATTAGAGAGGCCTGGCCTCTAGCCAGGTGGAGGAGAGGGACAAGCAGATTTTCTGGTATGTGTGGATTCAATGGCCTGGCACATCAGATACACAGAGGTAAAAGGGTTTAGTGAGATACTGGTGCACAGTGCACCCTTATGCCTTCAAGCTATACAGGAACAGGACCTATTTGTATTTCCAGAGTGACAGGAGGATCTCAACAGCTAAATGTATAGGAAGTTGAAATAAGCCTAACTAGGAATGAGTGGCAAAAGCATCCCATTTTGATGGCCCACATGTTCCATGCATCTTTGCCATAGACTATATCAGCAAAGGGTATTTCAAAGACCCAAAAGTAAATCATTGGGTTTTCAGTATAGTTGCCTTGGAGATGGAGGAAAATAAGAAGATGTTCTACCTTGTTTGATGTCTCCCTTTTGTTGTGCAGCTGCTGAAAGCAAAAGAACTACAGGTATCTGTCACTATCCGCACAGCGCACCTGTGACAGTGTTGTACCAAGAGAAACTCAACTGAAGAGCCAAGGAATGATCAGCAGGACCTGCTCACCCTATGAGAGTCCCATATGGATGGTGAAAAAGTCTTACCATGTATGGTGTCTAATTTATCAGTTCAGCTTTTGAACCATTAATCACCTCCCTTCAAGCTTGGCTTGACCTTGATAGTTCATCCAGCTTTCCATTCACATCATGGTGCATCTCTCCAGTCATATTTTGCCAGCTTGTCCCCAAAGACTGTGTGGGATGTTGTCAAATAAGCAATTATTCACTCAATTTTTATTTTTTCTAATTTTTTTTCTTCCTAGAAGTTATTTTGTTATTTGCTTTTTCATTCTTTATTTCAGATGAATACTTGGGGACTAGATACTTCCCCATGAAAACAGAGACGTAGAAGACACAGGATACCTCAGGCTTTTCTGTGTCATTAGGAACTATCTTGCCAGCCCTACTCAGCAGAGGACCTACATCTTCCAAGTACTTCCGCTGAATTTCTGACCATAAAAAATAGCAAATAAAAATATAGAAATAAATGAAACTTACAGATTGTTGGCACTTCGGGTTTAAGAAGTCATGTGTGGGCTTTTTCCCTCCACATGCAAAATAAAGTTTTCTCATTGTCTATCTTCAAAACACCAGATGTTTATAATTTCATGCTTTAAATATTACACCTTTGGTTTTATTTTCAGCAGTAGTTATGTAATGTGGTCATAGGACAATAAATAAACACATGGCAAATCAAAAAGTTGTATTGTTAGACCAGAGCTTTCTTGTGCAATGTAATTATATGTATTATTTCACTGAAATCTTCTGCTTTAGAAGACATGTAACTACATTAAACTCCTTTTCATATAATGATCAAACAAACCAGAATAACAACAAAAAACAACTCAAGCAATAATCTCCTCTTAAATTCTTCAGAATATTGCACAGAACTTAAAAGTAATATGCCTGATTCAAGACAGTCAAAAGACATAACATCTTCTGTAGTCAAAGGTATCTTTTCCTTGTAATTCTTATGACTTTAAGCCAGGAATGTCAACTCTCTAAACTAACTATATAATTGTAATTGAACACATGGAACTGTAAAAAAACAGTCTCCTTTTATTGTGGAAATGGGCCTTAGAAGCTGCCAAAAAGGAAAGGCTTGTGATTTGAAATTCTGTGAATGAGAATTGAGGATTTTTTAAATTATAATTATACAAGCTACCTCTTAGTCTGAGCAGTATATGCCTTCAAGGCTAAATAATTGATTAGGTCCTAGTAATTTTGCAATGTTTATAAGATAAAATTCTCTTTTAAAAGCTGATTCTTATTGGTAGAAAAGTTAAAAAAAAATCATAACAAGTTAAGCAGTAAAAAGTCGTGGTGTATTTTTTCCATGGTATATAGATGAAAAAAAGGCTTTTTTATGTTGCATGAATATCTTAAAAGAAAAATCATCATCAGAAGTTAAATGAAGGATATACTGCAATAAAAATGCTAAATGAGTAACTCCTCTACTTCTTACATTTTCTTGTTTGTTTCC
>VZTG01003218.1:737563-777343 GCA_013397845.1 Melanocharis versteri | reverse complement strand
GGAAGGGAAGGGAAGGGAAGAGTTCAACTGGAAGGGATGTACAGCAATCCTATAGTCCAGCTGCCTGACCTGTTCAGGGCTGACTAAAAGTTGGAATACGTTATTAAGAGAATTGTCCAAATGCCTTGTAAACACTGACACCGTTGAGGCATCGACCACTTCTCAGAAAAGATTGTTCCAGGGTTTTGCCACCCTCTCAGCGAAGAAATAATTCCTAATATCCAGTCTGTTCCTCCCCTGGGACAGCTTTGAACCATTCTAATGCACTCTAGCACTGGATACCAGGAAAAGGAGATCAGCACCTTCTTCTCCATGTCATCTCCTCAGGAAGCTATAGAGAGCTGTAGGAACGGTGAGGTCACCCCTCANCCTTGGAGATGGAGGAAAATAAGAAGATGTTCTACCTTGTTTGATGTCTCCCTTTTGTTGTGCAGCTGCTGAAAGCAAAAGAACTACAGGTATCTGTCACTATCCGCACAGCGCACCTGTGACAGTGTTGTACCAAGAGAAACTCAACTGAAGAGCCAAGGAATGATCAGCAGGACCTGCTCACCCTATGAGAGTCCCATATGGATGGTGAAAAAGTCTTACCATGTATGGTGTCTAATTTGTTAGTTCAGCTTTTGAACCATTAATCACCTCCCTTCAAGCTTGGCTTGACCTTGATAGTTCATCCAGCTTTCCATTCACATCATGGTGCATCTCTCCAGTCATATTTTGCCAGCTTGTCCCCAAAGACTGTGTGGGATGTTGTCAAATAAGCAATTATTCACTCAATTTTTATTTTTTCTAATTTTTTTTCTTCCTAGAAGTTATTTTGTTATTTGCTTTTTCATTCTTTATTTCAGATGAATACTTGGGGACTAGATACTTCCCCATGAAAACAGAGACGTAGAAGACACAGGATACCTCAGGCTTTTCTGTGTCATTAGGAACTATCTTGCCAGCCCTACTCAGCAGAGGACCTACATCTTCCAAGTACTTCCGCTGAATTTCTGACCATAAAAAATAGCAAATAAAAATATAGAAATAAATGAAACTTACAGATTGTTGGCACTTCGGGTTTAAGAAGTCATGTGTGGGCTTTTTCCCTCCACATGCAAAATAAAGTTTTCTCATTGTCTATCTTCAAAACACCAGATGTTTATTATTTCACGCTTTAATTATAACACCTTTGGTTTTATTTTCAGCAGTAGTCATGTAATGTGGTCATAGGACAATAAATAAAGACATGGCAAATCAAAAAGTTGTATTGTTAGACCAGAGCTTTCTTGTGCAATGTAATTATATGTATTATTTCACTGAAATCTTCTGCTTTAGAAGACATGTAACTACATTAAACTCCTTTTCATATAATGATCAAACAAACCAGAATAACAACAAAAAACAACTCAAGCAATAATCTCCTCTTAAATTCTTCAGAATATTGCACAGAACTTAAAAGTAATATGCCTGATTCAAGACAGTCAAAAGACATAACATCTTCTGTAGTCAAAGGTATCTTTTCCTTGTAATTCTTATGACTTTAAGCCAGGAATGTCAACTCTCTAAACTAACTATATAATTGTAATTGAACACATGGAACTGTAAAAAAACAGTCTCCTTTTATTGTGGAAATGGGCCTTAGAATCTGCCAAAAAGGAAAGGCTTGTGATTTGAAATTCTGTGAATGAGAATTGAGGATTTTTTAAATTATAATTATACAAGCTACCTCTTAGTCTGAGCAGTATATGCCTTCAAGGCTAAATAATTGATTAGGTCCTAGTAATTTTGCAATGTTTATAAGATAAAATTCTCTTTTAAAAGCTGATTCTTATTGGTAGAAAAGTTAAAAAAAAATCATAACAAGTTAAGCAGTAAAAAGTCGTGGTGTATTTTTTCCATGGTATATAGATGAAAAAAAGGCTTTTTTATGTTGCATGAATATCTTAAAAGAAAAAAACATCACCAGAAGTTAAATGAAGGATATACTGCAATAAAAATGCTAAATGAGTAACTCCTCTACTTCTTACATTTTCTTGTTTGTTTCCAATCAAATGTTCAGTAGATTTTTAAAAATTCTTAATCGTTGATTTCTTGATTCTACATAACTTTTTTGACACCCAGACAGCTTATATAGCTTGTCTGTTCACAGAGCAGTTTGTGATGACATGTATCATCTGTCATCCTCTAATGTGGAAACATTAATGGCCTTTAAAATACATAGACAGCAAGTAAGGTTCCTATGCTTCATCAGTGGTGGATGTTGCACTGATTTTATCAGTGCGAAACTGAGCATAAGAGCAAAAAAGATTGAAAATAATGTCAGAGCTTTGAAGGAATGAAGGTAGAAAAAGAGAAACTCAGCAGTGATAAATGGAAGACCAAAAAGAAAAATTAATTTAAAGTAAAAAATGATACAACACCCCATCCACCCACCCCCCTCCCTAAGAAGACATTCAAGAACATGCAAAACGAAATTATAGTTGCAAGAGTTCACTTTGTGGATTATCTGTTTTGATCTGCTGCAAGCTGANATACCAGGAAAAGGAGATCAGCACCTTCTTCTCCATGTCATCTCCTCAGGAAGCTATAGAGAGCTGTAGGAACGGTGAGGTCACCCCTCAGCCTCCTCTTCTAGACAAACCCATAGGATATTCCTCCGCCACTCCTCACAGGTCTTTCTCCAGCTTTGCCATCCTCCCCAGTGCACATTCAAGGACCTTCACATCCTTCTTAAATTGTGGGGTTCAGAACTGCACGCAACACTCCAGGTGAGGCTGCACCAATGTTGAATACAGCATGATAATCACCTCTTTTGGCCAAATGGTTATGATGTTTTTTGGGTCATCCCAGGATATGGTTTGCCTTCCTGGTTTCCAGGGCACACTGCTGGTTCCTGTTGAGCTGATGTCGACCAGCACACTCATCTATTCTCAGACAGTATCTGTTCCATGATCAAGAAGGTACTCATTAAGCACAGCCTCATGGACTAGCAGTCAGAAAATGCTATAATGTGCCGGGTTTCTGAACTAGAGATGGGCTAAGCTATGTCACATTACGCCAGATGGACATATGTGAATATAGTTATATGTGTCTAAAGGTTTTGATCTGCTGTTGTATATATTTTAAAAGGTGCATTTTTGGACAAATAGAAACAGATAATGATTAAACTTTCCTTGGAAATCTTTTCTTCTCAAATAGCAAGGTAGAAACAGAAATTTTTAAGTTGAAATCTTTACTTTATTTTCTCCCATAGGTGTTGTTTGAAAGAGGACTCAGAACCAATGCAGTGAAACCCACTCTAAGTACTTTCTTTGAATGAGCATTATGTAGTCACAGTGTGTTATTGAAGTGTTTGGTCCAGCGTCCACCAGATGTCAGTACATACTTGCACAATCACACAGTCTGTGGAACAGAGACATTTCTAAGACAAATCAGGTCCTGATACATAATCCAGAGGTTCAGTGTCACATATCAGTGATGCTGCTGCAAAAAAAGTGCAAATTAGTGCATTTTTAGAAATGCTTATATTTTCTAAATGACAGATAAAAAAATAGATTTTTGATTCTGTATTGTTCTATATCAAGTACTTTGACTGCTAGCTAGTTACAACTGCTCTGAGTTTTCATTTGTGAAAACAGAAAATATGAGGGAGAGAACTGCCTTGTAAATATTGTGGCCATTCATATTCTTAAATATGAGAGATTAGGAAAGAAAGAGAGAGCTAGACTTCTTCAATCATAATAAGTGAAGACTAAGGAATGATTTTTTGTTGCCTTCAAATATCTGTATTGTCTTGTAGTGTGAAAGAAGCCAGACCATTCTTAGACAAGTAGAGCTATAGGGTGTAGGACAATAGACACCAGACGCAATAAGGAAAATCATGATTTGATGTCAGGAAAAAAAACACAACCTACAATTGGGTGACACAAATACTTGTGGAATCTGTCTTCAGATATTCAAAAATCAATCAAAGAAGATAATGAACAACTTCATCAAACTTTGAAGTTAGAAACCAGCTACAAAGTTGCCGTGACCGGCTTTGGACCGGGTGATCTCCAGAGGTCCTCTCCAATCTAAATTATTTTCTGGTTTTATTTCAGTGGTATTTCAGAAGCAGGAAACAAAAAGGTACATAAAATCTCGTTAGGCTCCAATCTGTTGTCAGATTTTTTTTTTTTTTTTTTTTAAGAAAGTTTATATAAATCTGGACATTTGCCTCCTGACTGCAACAGTCAGATATTTCTTTCCTCTCAGGAAGCTGGCAGCTGCACTGAGATGCTTCAGTGATTTTCTGTATTTTTTTGCATGAGGCGTCTCCACGTACAAAATTCATTACCATGAAAACTCTCCTCAATGACAGTTTAGTTTTTGAGTGTCATTATTTGGTTTCATATCATCATAAAACTGACAAGTTTGCTTTATTGCCTGACATAGTATTAAATACTCCACGTAAGTCCAGTGGTCCTTGATGACAGCTTTAGTTAGGAGGTGTTTCAGGACCTGGTTTGCTTTGTTTGAAAAGTTTAATAGCATGTATTGCTGCATCAACAAATAGAAAAAAAGGAGGTCTAAAGTTAATATTTAATTTAAATAAACAGATATTTTCTAAGTGTAATAAGAACAATTAAAAAAAATTAATGAGAATTACTCTCATTAACAGTAATCAAATATATTTTCATCTGAAAATCTACTAGCATATTACAGAATAATTGCATTCCTTTTCAATTTTCCTTCCAAGTTACTCTTAAAAATTCTTCAGATAAAAATTAAAATTTTTCAATGCATAATTACTATCTCATAATTTTCCAAATTCTTGGAATGCTAGATCCCCATCATCCTCAAAAATCTTACAATACCTAATGTACAAACTAAGACAAATTACTTATCATGGCTTTGAAAACAATGGGCTGTGTGCCAAGAAGTTTGATAACAACATTTACCTTAGTTACAGCATAGTACTACAAGTGCCAAGGTTGGGTGTTTGATCGCTGTACAGGCCATTCACTTAGGAGCTGGACTTGATGATCCTCGTGGGTCCCTTCCAGCCCAGAATATTCTCTGGTTCTAACATTCCTATTGTTTTCTATTTGCTTTTTTGTTTATTTTCCTGAATGAATATTTCATGCTATACTTAAAATAATACTGCTGTTTTACTCACAAGGTTAATCAAACCCTTACATGACCTAAGACCTGATACACAACCCTTAACTGAAATGTAAAAGAAACGTAAAGTATTTTCTTCTGGAAAGAAACGTAAATTGTGTTTCAGATATTATTTCTGAAAGAATAACTTAATTTGTTTGACTCCTAGAAAGGATACCCTGATTTCTGATAATGATCCCTAGAGGCACAAAGCGATGTCCAGAGGCCTGAAGCTGCTCAGCACAGCAGTTAAAATGTTTAATACTGGCTGACAACAGAGTGTGTTGTACTCCAGGGATGTATTGATATAGAATCTAAAGGCTTTTTTTGGGAAGCCTTAAGCAAAAATTAGAGGTGTGAGGATTGTGTCCTGCCAAAACCAGAATCTACTTCCCCACAGGGATGGGTCCCCACTGGTGCTGTATAAGATGAGAGCCATTTTACCTCATTTATCACGTTATTCTATTTCCCAGAATTCCAGCTAGAGCTAGTCTGCTGAATAGTCAGCAGTCAAAAGAAGCATGCTTGGGTATTCATATTTTATCGTTTGGGCATAGAAAGTATTTGGGAGGTTTTTTGTTTGATTGTCTGCAGTTTTTTGGGGGTTGTTTTCAATTTTTTGTTTTGTTTGTTTGTTTGTTTTAAACTACTCAACAGTTCTCATTGTTTTCAGCATCAGGATAATTGAAATCCCATATGATTAGAGTTCAGGCCATTTCACCATCTCTCCTTATCTGCATAAACAATTCAGAGTCGACTTCCTTGTTTCACCCTGCAGATACAGCAGTTTATGTCTGAAATGCTTTTACATTTTACTTCACCTTTTACTTCAGACCAGTTTGCTTTTACAGTTTCCAAGAGCATTCTGCCACATAATAAGACCCTTATTTTATTATTTTATAAATACCATCACATCTGCAATATATTTATTTTCTCTTGAAAGGAAATTTCTCTGAAGAATTTTACAGCAATTATGAAGAAAAATGTCTAAGCAGTGAAGTACAGTTTAAGACACAGGAATATAACTTGTTTTTCAGGGACATCTTGTACCACACGGGTACATTTTATTTGTCTTTATCAGTAATTAAAAATAAATATGTGCATTTCTTAGTGCTCAAGTGACACGAATTAGACTCAATAAAATAGACAGTCTAATCAAAACATTAAAATTTGATTACTTTATTATGAGAGGTGGCATAGATAAGTCAAAGACAAATAAGCCTACCCAGTTATTATAGTAGATTGTAATATGAAACTTCCAGGGCCACATTATGCTAACTCTCAGTTTTCTTTCCTTATTAATTCTTTCTTTTCTTATAATGTAAGAAAATGAAAATGTGTCTGCATTCTGAAGTAAGACTGAGAGGCATTTTTTATTGGCATGAGATTTAATGTCATTCAGTGTAAAAATGAAATGTATCAATGCTTTCTGACTGCTGAAACTGGTGACTATGCAATGGGAGGGATTGACAGCTAGCGTGAGATAATATGTTTACACTTTGGACAGTATGGGGGAAAATTATACTGTTTCACAAACACTCTGTGATCATTAGGATTCCAGCTGTATAACAGCATATTAACAGGACTATTTGCTTGCAAACCAAAATATCTTATTTCCAGTCCTCCAGGCAGAAAGACTGTAATAGCAACCAAAGTTAAGGCCTTCCCAAACACCAGTATGTCCTCCAAAGCATCCTTATGTGGTTTAATTTGTTTGTTCTGGTTTCCTTCAGACTCCATAATATCAAGAATTAATCAAAACCTGGTAATAATTAAGCATAATGAGAGGTTACTTACTGATGCTAGTAACAGCCTGTCAAAAGGACTTTTTGACATTCATAGGTTTCATTTCCATTTCTAGATCTATGGAAACAGCTACAAGACTGTGCTCATTTACTCTTTCTCGTTGAAGTATGTTATAGCCATTGTTGTATTCCACATTTTGTGTTAGAACAATTGCAGAGTAGAGAGGATTAAATAATAGAATTTGAGCAATAATTGTTCTATATGAAAAAGGGAGAAAGAAAATCAAATGCAAATACTGGAAATAAAAATTTGATTTAATAATACTAGATTGGATATAGCCATAAATGGTTTAAAAAATTTAAGTAAAAAATGGCAAAAAAAGCCAAAATAAAATACATATGATAAAAGAATATCTTTTGTTACAGATAAAATGCAACACAAACTCTAGTTTCACAAGGATATATGTACACAGAAACCTCTAAGTTCATGTGTGGAATTCTTAATTCAATATGCACATTACACAAATGCAGGAGTACCTGTTCACAGGGATCTGGGACCACTTTAACTTAGGAAAAAATAAGCAGAAACATTATTGCAAAAGGATAGTCAAAAGCTATAATCATTGAACAGTTTTCATAGAATGCAAAAACTGCCTGTGCTACGTAGTCCTTTACTGCCACTCCTATAGCTCTGTAATCCTTCTTGATAATGCTCATACTGCCCCTGGCTGTATCACTTGTGCCTACACGAAACTTGAGCAGTGAGTAACAGTCAGAGGACTCTATGAGGCTTGGTATTCTCTCAATGAGATCCCTGAAACACACCTCTGGTAAGCAGCACACCTCTCTCACATCAGCTAAGCGAGTGGGTGCCTCTGCAGCTCTCAGAAGAGAGTTGCCTGCTACTATAATGATACTATAATGATAAAACTAAAATAGAGCTACTTATATGTTTATACAACTCCACTGATTAGTGGTTTCATCGATCACAAAACCCAGTGATAGCTCTCGCACCATCAGCTCTCACACACTTCTCTGCTGAATATCTTGCCTCCTAACACTTCTTTTTTCATTTTTTCTCTGGTTTTCACTTACCAAATTTTCATTTAACAGATCCTCTTCTTTCTCAGACTGTAAAAATATTTGATGTTGTGGAATAAGCAAAAGCTAATGAGAAATGAAACAATAAAAGGAATAGCAATCACTTTGCAATGAATAACAACAAAAAATTCCGAGCTCAGTTTTATACAGGTATCATTCTTCCTCTGAACATCTGTGTTAAGACAGATCTAAAGATACTGGTAAGTGCATGAAGTTGGAGAGATCACATATGGGGACATTATTTCAAAGTAATATATATATATGGGTTACATAAGAAACAGTATTTTAGAATATCGAGTGTGAAGAGACTAAAAATTAAGATATTCATAAAATTAAGCAATAATAATAGTAATAATAACACTAATAATAACTCCCAGTTATTTATAGAAACAGCAAGTATTAAACTGAACCTGAAAAAAATTCCTTGAAATGAGCTTTCAGAGCCAATAGAGTCTCCTGTGGGAAATGAAGTGCATTATTTCTCTTGAACATTTAAAACTAAATCAGGCAAAACTCTATTGAAAACTTGACAAGGGGTAATTATGAATCACCAGACTGATGAACCATTTGACATAATACATCTTTTCCTCTAGTTAAATTATATTATTCAGTTACTGAAATTATGTTCCTCCTCATTTCTAAGCAGAAAAATTTCTTGTAATGAGTGTTTTATTCACAATGAAGATGCCAATCATTTTTGTTTGAAATGGCAGCTTTTCTCATGAAGTCAAATTCTTTCATTTATGTATTTGGACTTGACTGAAAATAGCTTTTATCAATCTATTCATTCTGCAAGGCTCAGCAGACACGAATTTACAGTGCTGTACCATGCATCTGTTTAATAGAAGTCACTGTTAAGTATACTATTTGACAGTCATACCTGCAATGGAAACAAAATATTAGTTGTTTGTCAGTTTAAAGGAGAATTACAAAATAAATCTTTCTTTTTGTTTGTCTTTTTATACATTTTACTAAATCATAAAACGGGCATTAGCTATTTGTATAATTTGGAGATAATATTAATTCATGAAATCAAAATAGCTGCAATCTGGTTTTGTTCTCACAAAATCTTTATAATATACTACTACTATTATTTCTAAGAAAGACTCAGTTTTCAGTAAAGCAGCTAAAGTTCCTCAGAACTTTCAATAAATCAAGGTCAATAAATGAGTGTTTGTTCACTCCAGCTAAAGACTGAGTTCAAATTTTTTGATTTTTCATTGCATAGATAACTTCCAAAACATGAGGTCAAATGACTAAATGAGATCTTTCTGGATGGGAATTCATCTTCCTTGAGTTAAAGTATTTTCAGTGCATATTCTACATTTAAATCAATGGCTCTATGCCATTTTAGTAGTTGATTTGTGTAGTCTACTTTAGGATAAGAGGACTGTTATTTAGTCTGTTTGACTATAAAAATCAAGAAAGGTAGTAAGTTCAGGAGTTTATATTGAAAGCAGCTGAAATTTAGTGAGAAAGCAGAAAACAAATGGTCAGGTATAACAACGTTCTTCCCTTGTTTTTTCATAAATCCAGAACATGTATAGGGAGATTAGACTTAGGATAATAGGCAAAAAGGGACATAAAGAGGTTTCTGGTCCAACCTCCTGGTAACTGCAGGTCAGCTGTGAGGTTACATCAGGTTTCTCAGGCCTTTATTCAGTCAGATCTAGGAATCCTTCAACACTGGGTACTGCACAATCTTCCCGGGCAATTTATTCCATTGCTTGACTGTCCCTATGGGGAAAAAGGTGTTCCTTATATGCAGTGTGAACATCTCTCATTTAGATTGATGTCCTGTGTCTCAGATCTTCTTCCCATACGCTGCTGTGAAGAGCCTGGCTCCACCCTCTCAGTAATCTCCTTGTAGGCTATGTCGGGAATGCTGTGAGGTCCCCCCACAGAATCTCTTCTCCAAGCTGAACCAGCTTCTCTATTGCAAAATCTTCTCATGGGCATGTATTCCTGCCCCGACCAATCTGCTCTCCTCCTGATAAACTTGCTTCACTTTTCCAATGTCTTTCCTGGAGTGGGGGGTCCAAAACAAGTTGTAATATTCTAAATATGGTCTAATGAGTGCTGAACGTGGGAAATAAGCTCCTCCTGTTTTCTGCCACCTGGGCTTCTGCTAATACAGTCCTTGAGACTGTGGGCTATCTCTGCATCCAGCCCACATTGCTGGCTAACATTCAGTCACTGTCCCCCAAGGATTCCCAAAAGCATTTTTGACAATGTAAGTCACCAGTCTTTCCCCAGCCTGTACTGATGTCTGGGGATCTTCTTTCCCAGGGATTGGACTTCACTTCTGTTCTTGAATTCAAATGACTTCCATTAATTTCTCCCTCCTATCTGTCCTGAAAGATAGCCCTGCCCTGAAGCATATACGTCCTCCCAGATTCATGTCACATGCAAACTTGCTGAAAGTGCACTGTGTCATCCCCTCCAGGTCACTGATAAAGATGCTGAGCAGGACAGGTCCGAGTACAGGCTTCTGCAGCATCTTCTGATTACTGCATCCTAGGAGAGAACAAACTATTAATGATTATCTGCTCAGCCTAATCCTCTAGCCAAGTCTTTACATGACTATCCATCCATACTATAACATCCTAAACCTTGTGGGAGACTGTGTTGAAAGACTTGCTTTTCAAATTACACATGCTCCTCTCCTTTCACCCACAAATCCAGTCATTTTTTCTTACAAATCAATCAGTTAATTCAGACTTATCCTTGGCAGATCCATACAAGTGGTTCCCAGTCATTTCCTTCTTCATTGCCACGAAGTACGTTTGAAAAGGATTCATTCAAAGATTCTTCCAGGAAACAAAGTGAGGCTACAAAGAGGGGAGTAAGAACAAGCAAGAAAATGGTTTTACATCTCTCTCTGTAAGATATACCATATCTACATCTGATCTAGTAACCTTTACAGCCAAGGCCTAGAAACAGAAACTACAGATGATTATTTTCTTTGTGATGCCTTAGAAGGAGACAAACTGCTGTCCAGAGCTTTCTATTACTCTCCACTGACTCGAAAAGGACATTATGTTTTCTGAGTAAGGGAGCTTGTGTGGGATGCAGTTCATAGACTATCAAATGTAAGACTGCACTTGGCTCCCCAAGTATGCCCAATGAATGTTTCAGAAATCAGTATGGTTCTTCTCATGTAAGAGTATCTTGACATTTAAGATGCCCTAGGGTACATGGCTATCCATAACCGCCTGTAAGGCAGGACTTATTTTTGCATTTGTATCCCTCTCAGGTGGCAGCTGATGGCCAAGACACCCCAAGACATGTCAAATAATACTAAACAACTAAGTCTAGAAAATTAAAGGAATCACTATTTAAAGGATCTAGGGAGCTATTAGCTTAATCTAAAATGTAGAATTCTGTATGCAGACTCTGACATTTAAATTTCTAAAATCTGAAGATACTTCTCCCCTCTAATTTTCTCATGTCAAAGCCAAAGCAGATGTATCTCAACTATAGAAATCCTCAGAGCCATTAATGACCCACATCAACCTTCAGCACTTCTGACCACGACCTATCACTGAAAATAAGAGACACCATAAGATGTTCATCTTGAGATAAGATTCTTCCCCTTAATTCTCCCTCATGTGAAGGATCAAATTGGCACTTACCTGGATCTACTAGATAGGGAAAACCATAATTTTCTGAAAGTCAAAAAAGGAAGATGTCATATAGAATCACAGAGCCATAGAATATCCTGAGTTGGAAAGGATCATCAAATCCAACTCCTGGCCCTGAACAGCACCATCCCCAAGAGTCACACCACGTGTCTGAGAGCATTGTCCAAATGTTTGGACTTTGTCAGGCTTGGCGCTGTGACCACTTCTCCGCGGAGCCTGTTCCAGTGCCCAGTTTCCTCTGGGTGAAGAACATTTTCCTAATATCCAACCTAAACCTCCCCTGACACAGCTTCAGGCCATCACCTTGAGTTCTGTCACAGGTAATCAGTGAGAAGAGATCAGTGTCTATCCTTCCTCTTCCCCTCACGAGAAAGTTGCAGGCTGCAATGAAGTCTCTCCTTAATCTCCCCCAGGCTGAACAGACCAAGTGACCTCAGCCGCTCCTCATACAGCTTCCCCTCAAGGCCCTTCACTACCTTTGTTTCCTCCCTTGGAAGCTCTCTAACAGCTTAATGTCTTATATTCTGGCAGCCAAATCTGCCCCCAGCACTCAAGGTGAGGCCGCCCCAGTACAGAGCAGAGCAGGACAAACCCCTCCCTTGCCCAGCTGGTGATGCTGTGCCTGATGCCCCCCAGGACACAGCTGCCCCTCCAGGTTTTGTAGCAATTTACATTCAGTTACTAGAGAACTGGACAGGGACTTAAGACTGACAAAGAGGTAGAGCGACTTTCAGATTGTGAACTCAAGTGTACAATGAAGTAATGTTACTCTTAAACTAAAAAAAGAATTTTCTCTTTAATTTTGGTGTTTTACTTCAGGGTTTTGTTGTTGTTGTTGTTGTTGTTGTTTGTTTGCTTTTTTCAAATAATGTTTTTATGTAGCCTAAATTGTAGAGTCATTAAGAACTATTTGTAACAAGCAAAAAATTATTTCTGAAGATAGTGTGATTAAAAAAAATCATACAATGTAGACATGGGTAGGTGTGCTCCTGACATGCTATTGCTCTCCTAGAGAAAGTGGATGTGAGCATTTATTTTTTCTTTTTTCTTTTTTTTTTTTAAGATTTGGAAAAATGATTTGACAAAATATTTTCCAGCTTATTGTAGACAGCAAAATCAATTAATCATAAGACATCCTGAACAGAGGAGATTTATGGATCAGCATTTCTTGGGCTATGGTGGCCTAGAAAATGAGCTGATATGACTGATGTGGAAGAAAACTTGTTATCAGAACAGTATCAATCTTTATGAATTTACCTCCACATCATGCAATATATCAGTTTATTCTGAATCTTACCTTGAGCAAGCCTAAGTCACACTTCATATCTAGGACGGAAAATATGAAAGGCTGTTCTTCCATATTCCAGATTTCCCTGAAGGAGTTAGTAAGCATGCTGGATAGAGCCCTGACCACAAGATTTGAAGAGAATAAGGTATGATAGGGTGAAATAGAAAATTGTTCTCAAATGACTAGTGAAAAGACTGGAGATAAATTCATAGTAGATAGGAAGCTTCACATTGAAAGAAATTCACCAATGGAATCCCATGAGGATGTCTAGGTGCATCCTTGCTAAGTATGGACACATCTGGCAAGATATGTGCATTTTATAAGTAGTGATCTGGAAAAGGACCACTAATGACAAAATTAATAAATTTTGTCAAAGGTGAAAGAGTTACTGAAGGATTTTATAATGTGGATTTATAAGAAAATAAAATGGAGACAAAACACTGTGGCTATAATTCCCAAGAAAATCACATTAAAAAGTATAATCCAACTTTCCTGAACATACAGTGGAGAGCTCTCTGAATAGGACTTTGCAACTGAAAAAAATTACTTTTTCAAGGTAAAAAAGAAAATAAAATATATGTATATGTCTATGTTGGTAATATAGTGCTTGGGGTTCTGATCCTCTACCTTGAATAGAATCCAGAAGATATGAAAAGATATGAAAAAGTAGAAAGAGTAGCAAAGATGAAAACAGATTTCAAAAGGCTTCTGTGAAAATAGCAATTAGAGTAGAACTCAACCCTGAACAGCGTCAACAATTGTGGAATCCATAAAAGCCTAAACAAAATGTTGCCATCCATTTTCAGGTTTTAAAAAAAAAAAATTATTAAGCAGAACAAAAATCCCTTATTATAAATACTGTATGTCCTGATATTTGTTTGGGATTAATATTAGTAGTATGGCTCAGCATAGTCACACCAAGCATTTTTTGCTTTCATAAAATTGGTTTCATAGGGAAAAAAATAGTTGGCTGCTATACTGCTGCACTGTCTGGTATAGGGGTGTACTTACTACATAAAAAACTGATAAGAATTAATTTGGTAAGTGACAAAGACTGAGGAAAAGGCTGTGGGAGGTACTTTATGTCTTCTTTGCCTCAGTATTTAGTAGCAAGACCAGTTGTTCTCTGGGTACCCAGACCTCTGAGCTAGAAGGCAGAACGGGGAGCAGAATGAAGCTCCCAGCACAAATTTGGGTGGGAATGTGTATGTGGAGGGTAGGACGGCTCTGCAGAGGGATCTGGACAGGTTGGATCTGTGGGCTGAGGCAATGGTATGAGGCTGAACATGACAAAGTGCCGGATCCTGCACTTGGGTTCCAAAAAACATGATGCAGTTCTGTGGACGTAAGAAAGTGTGGCTGGCGGTGGCTGAGTCACCATCCCTGGAGGTATTTAAAAGACTTCTAGACATGGCATTTAGGGACATGGTTTAGTGGTGGTCTTGGACAATGTTTGGACTTGATCTTAATGGTCTTTCCAACCTAAGCAATTCCTTGATTCTATGTGGCAAGGTAAGTGCAGAGTTAGGAAAATCCACAGAAGGACTAAATAAATTACAGAATATTTCAAATTTTTCTTCTATGCAATTTTAAGCATGTATCTTATACACACTTCATTTCATATTTCTGTCACATGAAATGCACCACTGACATAGATATATTAGGTTGCACACAAGAGATTTATGAGGGGCAGAAGAGAGTTTCTTTCTGACCCAAAGATAAGGGGAACATAAGTCTCTCCTGTTAAAATGTCCTCCAAAGCTGATCTCATGCTGAAAACATAAAACAAAGTCTGGTATATTTTTTGTCACTGAAAGTACTTTTAGAAGTTATAATGAGTCACTGTCCTTCACTTGCAAAAAAAATTGGCTTGACTTCACATATTTTCTACTTTATGTGTCTCTTACACAGAACTCATTATATAAATGAAATAATAATTTTAAAAAGTAGCACAAATTAGTTTTCCTCTTTAAAAATCTCTTCAGAATTGGAAAAGGGAGTTGAACTTGAAGTTTTTTGAAAAACAGTCTGTGTTTCTTATTTTATATATCAAATTGACTATTTTAACATGGATATTTTTCTTTTGAATTCCTTAGAAGACCATTGACAAAAATGTATTACTACAAAGCAGACCTCAGAAGTTATCTAAATAATGAAAACAAAACCAAATTCTGATAGAATTAATGTTTGACTTTTTCGGCTGAGGAAAAATATGTAGAAGCTGATTTCCTAGGACAATTATTAAATATTCTACTAATTTGTGATAGGTCTGCATCTCTGTGTTCTTGTTATAATTATTTTTGAAAACTTAAGATCTTTTTCACTTCCTTTTGAAAGTAGTCTAAACAACTCACTGAAGAAAGGGCCTCTAGCAGACCATATTATCACAAGAAATATTACTGTGAAATTTGTTAAACACCAAAATGCAAATTAAGACATCCCATAACTTGTAATTTTCTGGATGGCTCTATTAAATAAAACAAGGAATAACAACATGATCTTTTGATTATTTCATATTTAAAAACACATTTGCATATTGTTTAGTAATTTCACATGATTATATTTTCCAATCTCTGATCTTGAAATTTACTTGATATTCCTTCAAAACCACACAAAATAATACTGCAAGATGATGAATTCCACTCCAACTACATAATACTGCAATTTAAATCAGCCAAGTTCTATCTACCTCTTTCTCTTTTGTTTGGTGGTGTTTCTTGGGTTTTGTTGTTTGTTTTTAACCCCCACTTTCTAGTTATTTAAGACTACTGTTGTTTGGAATTAAAATTGGCTGTGCTGACACAGTGAAAAGAAACTTTATCCTTTCTCAAGCAATAACATAAATTGTTCAAGTAGTTATTAGCATTTCTATATTTCTGAGAAATCCAAGACACCCAAGGCTGCGAAAGCAATTGAATCATTTAATAGTAACATTTAATGTACTGCTTTGGTATTCTTTAAAATGAATCTGTTTCCCACACAATTGCAAATTCTGATGGGTCTACAGATTGTCCAACGGTGTCTGTAAAGAAAAAGCTGTGTTTAAAGAAGGTGTGCCTTAGCAGCTGCTATATTGTAGCACTTTGAATAATTAATAGGAAATGTATGAACCTTTCTCAAATATAGTAGTACAGTTCAAAAGACAATCCATGTCTTTGTAACTAAAGTCATGCTAGATAAATCCCTAGTCCTCCAGCTAGAAAGTAGAAGAATTTCTTGTGCCTGCAGTCACCAGTAAAAGTCTATGAGGGTGGACTGGCCATATTAAATCACAAAGAATTTTCCCAGAGAATCTCTGTACCCTCAGGATCAATCATCACTTCTTTAGTACTTTTTCAGTTACGTGCTGTATCACAACTCACTAGGATAATATTGTCATGCCAAAAAATGTACATAAAATATCCTGAAATTATATTTGAGAGCATGTAGTGGTTTTTAAGGGGACATAGTTTGCTAATCTGCAGGGTAAAGGGAATAATTTGGGGCTATTTTTTCCAATTTTTTTACATGGAAGGTGCCTGGGGAATTAACTTTTCTGAGAACGGCAGTTGTGTTGAGTCTTAAAGGTAATGTGATTCTTCATTAAAAAGGACAGCCTAGGAGTGAATAAGCATACATTGCAACTGACTGGGAAATAAGAGCCCAAGAGCAGACTCTAGACACACATTATCTGATGGTATCGAAACCCACGGAATATTTCAAATTTCTTTTGTGAAATATTCAAGCACTAAAAAATAAAGGAATGCTGTTGTCTTTAAATATTATGAAATTATATATAATTTCAATTAAATTATTTAGACTATTTTTACTATGTTGTATTTTCCTGTGCTTTTCCAATCTCTAAGTTTCACCATACAGAAGTAGGGTATCAAAGTATCCTGAGAGTAATTGGTAGATTTCATAATTTATGTCTGAAAATATTTACATTTCTGGGATTAATATTCATGGTTACAGAAAGCAAAACTGAATTTCTAAATTGTATTGAGAAAACTCTGAAAAAAAGTCCCATAACCATATATTATGAAATTATATTTTATTTTTTAAAATATGTTGTGTGAATTTTAGCAAACTTCTACATTGCAAGATTAGACATTATTTAGTGTTTTAATTATGTCACTATTTCCTCTGGCAATACTGTATTAAAATTTTAAATAATCAAAAGGTTTTTCTTCCTTCTCTTTGCTTAAATAAACAGCCATTGGGAATTTCAACAAGATTCATCAGTATCACTTTCATTTTGTGAAATAAAATTATTATTCAGCACAGCAGGAGATGTAGAGCAGGAAAACTTCTGAAGGCTTCTCCTCAAAGAATGATAAACATTCAGCATGCCTTGCAGTCACTTAGTCAATTACAGTGCTAGCTACATTGCCAGATGCATTTTGAAAACAGAGAAATAGGTACTTTAGAAAGACATGACAGAAAACTTAGTATTTAAACATGATCAGATTTCCTCTCCAACTGAAAAACCATACCTCAAACTGACAAATGTGAAAATTATAATGCCTATAATTTTAGACCACCCTGACTATTATAGATAACACCTGCAAAAGCAGCTCAGCACAAAAGAAACACCCAAGACAGCCCTCAGAATGATTGGAAGGTATGCATCAATATATGCTTATCTGGAACTTTTGTGTACATTTTTTGACATGACAGGAACTCTAGATAAGGACTGGAAGTTATTGTGTATGCTAAATTGTATGAAAGTATTAGGTTGTAGCAGCAAGTTTATACAAATGAAATCAAAAAGGAGAGTGTCAAATACATGACAAATCTGAGTCATTCAAACTTTATGGTGCAACCATGAGATCTTTCTGGATTTTCTCATTATATGGTTAGATTATATATAACTTCAAGTGTATATTTACATGCAATGTGTCATATGTGTGGGGTTTTTCCTAAGCACCATAGTGAAATGGATAGCATGAACTGACTTGCAGTCATGGAAGGAGAAAACCAAAGTTGAAACTTTAAGTGCTCTGCAGCTCTTAACCATGCTGCTTGAAACCTGCAGCTGCTTGGGATTCTCAGATCTGCAGGGAGCCTCTCAGAGATGTAAGGATCTTCTTCAGTGCTTTTCATTTTATCGTGACAAAATAATCAGGCTGAACAGATATTGCCTCTGTATATCTGACAGACTCGACAGAAGCACAGCTTACTTTAAACTTGATGACAGAAGATTGTCTCACCCAGCTGGGATACGTGCATCTGAAGGGCAGATAACTTATTCCCCTCAAAGACCGTAATTTCTGTCTGCACTACTTTTATGGATAAAGGGTGGCAATCTATACATCTCTAAAGGAAACCTTTCTTTATGTGTTGAAATAATCTCTTCAAATGGTTTTGGATATTAATAAGTATCCCTATGCAATATTTACTATAGCTACATCTGTATTGATAAATGAAGCAAACCCAAGGGACACACACTCCCCTCACAGTCTGACAGATCAGAATGGTTTCCAGATATACTTCTCAGGTATTCTCTAAAGTCAGATGAACAAACTACTGAATATTTGGTCCTGAGTCCTCTCAGCCTCATGGCATTCCTGGGACTCTAAGGCATAACTTCTTCAGTTTAAAATGTCTAAAAATAATGTAACACATTTCCTCCCTCCCTTGCTGCCTTTCTCTCTGTCTGCTCATCTGCCTGTCTTTCTGTCCACCTGTCTTTCCTTCCATCTTTCTTGCTCTCCATCTGTTTTTCTTTCAATCTTTCTTTCTTTTTTCCATCTTCATCTGACTGTTATGCTTTCTTCCCTCCTTCATTTTCTCCAGCTGCCTGTTTTTCCTTGCCTTCTTTCTGCACAGCACTCTTACTTGAGAGGTAAAGCATATATTTAGTATCCTGAGGCAGTTACTTAATTTAAGTCCATTTGTTTCTTTTTCTCAATGACTTTTCTTAATTTTCTGTATTTCTAGGAAATCATGGGTAATATTGTAGAGACAAAAGAGCCTACACCAGGTTGAACTTCTTTTTACTGATTTTAGAGAATAATTTTTGGTGTGAACTATGTCCTCAAAGTCATCTTTTTGTGATTTGTTTTGTCTTGAAGAAAACTAGCGTGGATGCAATACGGATGCTGGATTGACATCATCATGAAAGACAATTACAATGAAATAATTTGACAGTGAATATATGCCTAAAGTTATCCCACCCTAGTTCCCTGTAAGCAGAGTGTGATGTTATCAGCTGGGGCTGATATTACTCTGCAATTCTAGTTTTCCTTTCATGGAATCAGGAACAGGGGAAAGAGAAATGGATAATGAAGATGTGGAGCCAGGGCATTACCAGGCAGTGGCAACACTTAACCCCAGTCACCTGGAAGTCCTGTGTTGGTTTGGTATTTTTTTGTACTTCAAAGTGAGCTTAATGCACAAAACAGATTTACAAAAACTACACTTCTTTTTTTCTTCCTTCATACCAGTAAAATCTTTGCTAGTAAATATCAAGCTGCTGCCTGAGGTAAGTCTTTGAGATTTCAGCAAACATTAGAGGACCCAGAAGTAAGGGTAAACATCATTCCAACATTGCTGGCTAAGCTGTGAGGTTTTCTGAATTATTTGATTGGTCTTCTAACATATCCCACAGGTAAGGTAGGGCTCAAGCAGCTCAGTAGGAAAGATAGTGTAATATATTCACCCTGTATCATTAAAACTTTGAAACACTGTATTCTTTTACCCACTCTTGGGCAGGGATTAGAAAATATGTTATCACTTCTGCAGATTCCAAGCACTGAAGCTACTGTTCTATTCTTACCTTGAAGCTTTCTATCCCTGAGGATACCTTCTTTACGGAAACTATTGATTTTTTTCCATCTGATGTACAGTCACTCACAAAGTATTCCAGTCTTCTGTTTGCCTGCATGACTTTTATGGAGGGAACCATTGATTTTATTTTTTTTGTAATAGGTTTTTAAAATAGTTCTTTTAAAAGTTACCTTTCTTCCTCTTCTGTGTCAGTAAAAAAGAAGAAAAGTAAAGAATATAGAAAGGAACTGTGTTGTCACTGAATCTATGATGCATGTGGGATCCATATATACAGACTATAAAACTGTTACACAAATTGGCTGCAGTTCTCTGGAAAACAGACTATTTTGTGTGGAAAATATTCACTATAAATAAAATTGAATTTAATAATTAGCAATCATTCTTTTAATTCTGTTATCTTGTAGATTTTGTAATTACATTCATAAAAAATACCTTTGTATAGTTAAGACATGCTCACTATAAATTTCTACAAGTTCTACATTAGGATTCTTGTAAGATAAAACTAAGAACTGTAAGCTTATGTTCAGTTTTATGTCAAGAAAATCACAAGTTTTTTTTTCTTGTGGGATTTTTTTCCAACTCTCTAGAATGTCAATTAGAATCAGTGACAGCACATTTGTTCTATTGACTTTATTCTCTCTTGACATAGATTAGCAATAGCTTCTTCTGAAGAAAGCTCATGTGTACACACTATTTTGTGTATCAATATGAATATAGGCTTTTATGTAATGATTTATTAGTTACTTTCTTACTTATGCATGTGTTTACATGGATGATTTAATCTGTACTAACTACTTTTGTTGATATATACAGATGTGATAGTTTAACAATATGTTGGGTTATGTGTGAAGAGGAAGGATGAAAAGTCAGCTGTTTCATATTTCTGAATCAAACCTCAAAGATTAATTAAGTAGGCAGATCAGGCTCCTTTTACACTTATCTCTAAGAGTTTTTTAAAAATAAAAAATGGAGGCTTTATATATACATTTACAGTATTAAAAATTGTTATTTATACATTGTAAATCTTTCCCTGACCACTCTGAAATACTATATTAAACTTTAAAATGAGCAAAAATATCACCATAAAGTAACATTTTTTTTAGAAGAGTGCGAGTTTAGTCTGACTATTTAGATGAATTATTGTGCTGCAGCAGATTACTGTAATTTACATTACAAGGCACTGACTCCTAGTAAAACATTGTACTGTAGCACAGATAATTCACATAAAGTTGCCTAGAACAGTATTCTTAGTTGGGATTGAATTCCTGATTTTGTTAATGGCAACGAGAAATTTCACTTATTTGCAGAGACATAAGAGTTTTATTTGGGGATTTGACCCACAGCTTGTTTATTCATTAGCTATGAATATGATCTGAAAATTCTGTTAGAGGGATGCATATGGCTCAGGTAGTTTTCAAGTTTGTTTACAGAAACTGGTAAATGTTAATATCTTCTGTCCATGTCACATTTTCCACTTTAACTGCAGAAAGGGAACTTACCTAGTCACACAGAATTGAGGTTTTTTTCATACTTACCTGAAACTTTTACATTAAAATAGAAATACGGAAGTAGATTAGGAGATTCTTTAAATTTCCTCCAAAAATAGGGTGAAATATAAATGAATAGATAATTTAAGTACATATATTTAGTCTGTTAAAAAAGTGCTTAACCTGCCAATGTAGTCAAAGGAAAGAGGCAGGTGTCTTTGATGGCATTTAGTGGAAAAACCTATCTTTCTATTTAATTCTTACTTATTTTATTTTTATATCCTAGGTTAGATACTTAAGGTCAAGTGAAATGGATTTTCAGAACAGAAATTGAGTTAATTGAACTACTAATTTTAACCACACGAAGCACTGGTTCAAGCCTTAAATGCTCTAATTGAAACATTTATGAGATGTCATAGTAGAAACAGTACAGTAAAAGCTAGTTTTCTCCTGGAAGAAACAAGTGGATTGGTATGGGTATGCAGTATTTTCTTTTTATTCAGGTTTTTTTATTTTTGCACTAGTAATTCATCGAGGTTAAAAGAGACGTAATTTGTCCTGTTTGTTTCAATGAAATTGTACACAGGTTTGAATCTCCTAGAGACATTTCTGTATTTTTGACAGTTCGTCACTGCTTTTCAAAAGACTTCAAAATAGGTTAATAATATCCTACAAAGATATGTGTGAGAGAAGTGACTGAATTTATTTTAAAAGCCATGAACTGTGGAAATTCATCTGGAAAAGACAACCACCTGCACATTTTATAGAAGGAGGCTAAAGCTATTTACAAAAAGGCAATCAGAAACTCTCCAGTGACGTAAGTATTACAGAGAATTCTTCAAGCCATTAAGACAACAGAAATTTAACACAATTCAGACTAGAAAGGCCCTTCTGTTCAAATTACTGTCTATCTAAAGTTATTTTAAATTGTATCGTGTATGTACTTTAGTCTTCTTAAAGATCCAGAGTCCTAGCACGTTAGGAGTTATTGGGAAAATGCACATGGCAAAAGATGCAGAAATAGCTACATTTAACAAAGTTGACAAATTTGAAAAGCATATAATCAAAAAATGAAAGAGAAGAGAAAAAAAGATCAGACCTCTGCTTCTACTTTATTTTATGCTTCAAAAACGCCACAATTTCACCTTCTCTTAGGTATCTTTTTGTAAGTTCTGTATCTGTGCTGTGGGATAATTGATCTCTCTTTTTACTAATGAGAATTGTTGAAGTCATTTGGCCCAAACTATTCACAGAAGTGCAGAAAGGCTTTCTTTTCACAGAATACGTTGAATGTCCATGAAAATAAACAGGTTGGTATGTGATGAAGAACGATTTACCTGATGATCTAGGTTAGATTAAAGACCTGTATACCATTCACCTGTCACATAGATAGGCGAGAAAGATAGATAGATAGATAGAACAGGAAGTCTTCTTACCTACAGTGAGCATTGCATAAAAGCAGAGTTCCATCCTGAAGTTTAGGACATACTCATCCAAATTACTGTGTGATCAGGGAATAAACACAGGAAAGGCTTAAATATTTGCTCAACTTTCAGTGTGAAAATATTTACTACTGACTGGAAAAAGAAGGAGCTGTTAAATGATGAAAGGACCATAGTAAAATAAACCTAATGATTGACTTCTAAAACTATATTTTATGCTTAAATAAATTGTATACAATTATAAAAATAGTATATACCCTTCACTATGAACGAGATGCGTCACTTTCTTCTTCTTTCAACTAGATAGCTGCACTATGTTTTTCAGGTAAAAAGGAAGGGGCATGCCTCACAACAGTTCAACAATTTTTGTCTCAGTGGATAACAGCTAAAAAAACCAAATAATTGAATAGATTAGATCTCTTTTTTGCTCCTTGTTCATTCATTTTATTTAACATGACTTGTACCATGTCTGATTCTTCATGACTTCTCAGGCATCCTCTGCCTCGTGGGCTTAAACAAATTTTTTTTCGCACTATTCTCTGTATACTTAGTATTTTATTTTATTTTTCTCAATATTTTGCAGAAAATTTCCACTTTGTACAGTCTCCTCTTCCATTCCTACTTTTCTGACGGCAAAATATGTGTGCATAAGGGAGAGTTGCTTCCAGCAGACCTTCTTTGTGAGAGTGGAACTGAGGCATCCTGAATGGAAACACGAGGGAATTTTTCTAGTGTGATTTGTCTTTGACAAGGAGAAAAACTGAAAATTAATATGTTCTTATCTTGATGTCACCTTTTCCTTATGTTGCATTCTTCAAATCAAATATATTGGTGTTTTTAGGGTGGATGTGGCCTTGCAAGGTCTGGTAGATCTATCACTATATTTTCACAGAAGGAAGATAAAGGTATTTACAAAAAGTAATCAGAAGCTCTCCAATTAAATAAGCACCACAGAGAATTCTTCAAACCATTAAGACAAAAGTAATTTAACACAGTTTATGACAGAAACACCCTAGTGAGGAAACTATTGACTATCAAAAGTAATTTTAAACTGTAGCCTGTATTTACTGTAACCTGCTGAAAGATCTGGAGGCATAATATATTGGAAATTCAGTGCATTTTCTAGTTTTTCCATGACTGAGGATTCACTGGTGCTCCTTCATGGCATGGTACATTATTTGAGGCCTTACTGTACCCAAAGGACATAAAAATCTGCTATTAAAACTCCCAGAGAAATGTTCACTTGAGGCAGTTTAAGGGGGCAGATGGGCTGGTGCAATGACTTCAGCACAATCTACTTAACCTACAAGTCTCCTCAGTACCCTAATCTCTGCTTGGTTTTTTCTCTGGAGAAACTGAATTTTCTGTTTTTCACTACCTTTCCATTTCTACAGTAATGCCAGGGTAGAACATGTTTTTTCCTCCTGAAGTTAGAGAAATGGTGACTGTAACAGATTCACAGAAAGGAAACATAACATGTAACACAACACACAAACATTAAATTAATGTGCCGTTCTTTATCTGAGGGTTGGATATAGGTCAGATGATATTTCTCTAGGCTGCTAATAGATGAGAATTCTGTCCTTTTCCTGACATATAGATGAAGATATGAAAAGTGATGCTTTTAAATATTGTAGTTTTATGGAAACCAGTTTGTACATGAGCGTTCCAAGTACTTTTTCTTAGTGGCTCTATCACTGGTGTTCTCAGCACTGAGGGTTGTCCAAGAGAACTGAAGTGTCCTGAGGAGGTCACCTTGGCCACCACTCTCTTTCCAAGAAAGGTTGCCATGCGGTTTCACTCTGACAAATTTTGTGTTTAGTCTTTGTGACAGCAACAAATGATGGCCAGGTCTTTGCAGGCAGTCTTGCACACACACATACCCTGGCCCTTTCTGCCACCTCTAATGGGCAATGTGGCTCATCCTAAGAGAGAACACCCTGTGGGGACTGAACAAAAAACTCTTTGGCCACGGTCTTGCGGCTTATTTGCTGCTTGTCTTTAAAGAAGTCCTGCTGTATCACCAAAACTTTAGAAGTTTCTTGCATGTCCTCAAAAAGGGATTAGTTTAGATACTTTTTGAAGGTTAGTTATCTGTTTCAAATCTGAAAATGCAAGGACTCTCTAATCAGGGACAGGAACCTTTAGTAGTTCTTTTTTTTCCCATTTGAGAAAGTTGTTTGGTTTTGGGTTTGTTTTTGTTTTTGTTTTTGTTTTTTTCATTTAAATGAGTGAAATCCCATCCTTATCTAAGTAATTTTTCCTCTTGACTGTTGAAAAAATTCAAAGCTAATATACTCTAAGTGTTCTCCAGGTATTATTGAATTTTCTATTATCTTCTAAAGGTGAAGAATCAAGTGTCCATGAAGTATAATATATTTGATATAGCATTATTTCTATTTGAATTGATACTTAACATTATGAAGACCTTTCCCTTGTGTAGTAAAAACCAGTGTTTGATTATAATTGCTATCCTACTGTGAATAATCACTTCATCCACTCACAAATGCAATTAGAATATTCATATTTTATTAGATATTTGATAAGTAGCACTGGCTTAATTTCATAGTCCTTAGGACAAAATCTTATAAATCATACAAAACAAGTAAATTAAGCAAGTTGTATGCAAAATAGTTCAGTACAAATGTCAAAGTTCAAACATTAGATAGTATCAGAACCCACAATCTAGATATTATTTTTCATCAATTTTTACAGTGTCCATATCAAAAAATTTCCCCAAAGAAACTTTTTTTCTGAGGGGTGGGTATAAATAGAAATAAATCAAAAGACTAAATATTTAATACCTTTTTGTTACCTTTGTGTAATCTGTTATTTAGGAACAAAAATAATATATGGAGGAAACATATAGACAACAAATGGCCATATTTACAAATACCAGTTCAAATATGACTTTACTGTAGATTTCTCCAAACTGTGGTTAATTTGTGTAAATTTTAACATTATTACTTAAGCAAAAGACTTATTTCAAAGGATATTTTTAAGGAAGGAAAAAATATGTTTTCCTGGGTTTGGGGTTTTTTGGTTGGATGGTTTCTTAATGGCTGATTAAATCACTGATGCTTTTCACAAACCTATCAGCTGCAGTTAAGCTTTTTCAGGTGAAGTACTACTAAACTATGATATTGTTGCTGTTTAAAATCAATCACATAGAGAAACAGGAATAATCAGTAGTACACAGCTATGCTACCTCTGATATGGTAAACCCACCTTTAGATCCACAGTTTACCTAACTCAGAGCCATGACTGCAACATGAGTTACATGAACATAATACCAAGTCTATTATTTCTGATACTTCAAAATACTTTGGGACTACCTAATTTTTTCACTAAAAATACTTTGTTTTTCAAATTGCAAAAGTTCTCTCTTCAGGGAAAACCATTTTCTGTTCAAGTCTACTGATGCCTTTTCCTGGTCTTGGAAAACGAAAGCCAGACATGGTTAAGGGATGAAGGGGTTTTACCTCGATATCTTTAATAGGATCCTATTGGTGCACCACTTCACCAAGGTGGAACGTGTCTCAATGCACACCCACTGTATATCGCGTATGCCATTTATAGACCTACACATCAACATATCTAACAAGGGGGCCCAATAATGGGGCTTGGGTAGACGGTGTGACATTTTCCCCATCCCTGGAATCCCCCCCTGGATGGGCTACTCTCTAGTTTACAGGATATGTTCTGGAAGGGGACCTTGACTCCCCAAGATAGTAGGATGTTTGGTCTCCTGGCTACGTGGCTTCTGGGGTGTTTGGTCTCCTAGCCTAACAGAACACTAGGACTGTACTAAATTATCAGACTTTAAGAATTGCAAGTATGCATGCTAATACTTGTGGATACATAAAACTATGTAAAAGGTATATAAAAGAAAAGGCAAAAATCACCTTGGCATCACTACTTTTAATCAATTGATCTAAAAGCCGTCAGACTTCTGAGCTATCAAACTTACAAAAGAGCTGACATCCACCTCTTCTGACAGTGTTGTTTACCGAAGACCTCTTCTACTAAGCTTCAGAGCTGCTCTGGGCAGACCATCTTTTTTTTGGAAGATAGAGTTCACCATCATCTTTAGACAACCTCCATTTTTCTGTTTAAGGATGCCGACTGAGGTAACACTTCACATTAACTTTCATATGCACAGCATTTCTCATAAGAATGTTGCTCCTCTAAGAAAGCAATCTCTCAACTTGTTCCTGCAAAATTACTGTTGTCTGGGAAAAGATATGTTAGATGGAATTTTGTAAGAGATAAAATTAAACTTCAGAAGCTTGATATCATTCTTCACTTCCATTTTTGGTCATAGCTGTTCCAGTCCAGAACAGCTCAGAACATTTTGTCTTCATCTTTTTCTTCAGATAAGGAAAAAGAAATAATTATCCAAAGGGTTACCAGGATATAGGTTTTGTTGTTTAACCTCAGCTGGCAACTAAGTACCAATCAGCCGCTTTCTCGCTTCCCACCCCCTCCCCAGTGCAGGAGGCGAATCAGAAAAAAGGTAAAACTCTTGGGTTGACATAAGAACAGTTTAATAATGAAAACAAGCAAACAAAGGATAACAACAACACTGATGATGATAACAACAATAGTAATAATGATAATAAAATAATAATTAAAAGGAATGAGAGAGGAATAAAACCCACGAAGAACAAGGGAGGCACAAAAGTGTTGTTCACCACGTGCTGACTGATGCTTAGCCTGTCCCCAGGCGGCTATTGGTAAACTTACAGAATATACCTTTGAGTCCTTCATCCAAGACATTTGTGAAACACCATTGGACCTAAAATGGCTTATCTATAGAACCTTCATTCACTAAAATGAAAAATACAGAAGATTACTTCCTGATGAAATTTCTGTGACCTAGTCTAGATCCTACATAGTGCTTTATTCTGTTACTTATCATATAAAAACTAGGAATAATAAACAAATCTCTATTTTTGCGCATTTTTTTTAAGCTAGTTCTCTATAAATATCCCTTAAACTTACTAATGTTAAAGAGTTTAGTGTATAACTAGACCTTAGTAAAACATTAGATACTTCCTCCAACAGCATTCTCCTGGAGAAACTGGTTTACCATGGTGTAGACAGATGTACTCTTCAATGGGTAAAAAAATTGGCTGGATGGCTGGGCCCAGAGTGGTGGTGACTGGATGTACATCCAGTTGTTGGCCAGTCACCAGTGGTGTTCCTCAGGTCTCAGTATCAGGGCCAGTCATGTTTAATATTTTTACTGACAGTCTGAATAGTGGATCAAGTGCACTCTCAGTCAATTTGCAGACAACACCAAGTTGGATGGGAGTGTTGATCTGCTGGAGGGTGGGAAGGCTCTGCAGGGGGATCTGGACAGCCTGGGTTGATGGGCCAAGGCTAGTTGATAAAATCACTATCCTGGGAACTGTTCAAAAAATACGTAGATGTAGAACGTGGTGAAATGACTTAGTGGTGAACATGGTAGTGTTAGGTTAAAGGTCTGTCTAAATTGTCTTAGAGGTTTCTTTCCAACCCTAAAGATTCAGAGTGCTACTTATCTCAGAATTCCTCATTCTGGAATTCCTGAGTGACGCACGGCGTTATACTCTCTGTGAGTATAATGCAACTTTAAGCTCTGATTGTTTCTGCAGTTATAGGTTATCAAGTTTATTTTACAGATACAGGTTAGTCCTGAACTAAATTTTTCAGTTATAGGTGACATATACTAACCTTCCTACCATTTCTGTCTTCTGCATCTTTGACCTTCTGCCAAAATTTTCTCTCTCTTTTCTATAAACAATCTTTCTATTTTTTACTATAAAACTCTCTACTTCATTTTATGATATTTGTGGAATTATAGGATACCATATTCTTCAGCTCTGTTCCGCATATACATTTATAATGATGTTATGAGAGAGATATACACTGTTGAAGGCCTCCAAAGGGTGATTTAATCCATCTAAATCAGCACTTCATCTGTCAGTAAGTTAAATATACCCAGAATTTTTTCTGGCACTTGGGCCAACAGCCCATATCTATTCTATTAAACTGTCTTCACCTCAGAAACAATTTGGCAACATCCAAACTGAATATGGAAGATGATCCTGGCACATATCAGCTCCTGAGCTGTGCCCAGAAATTGTCAGGCAGAGTGTTACTTGTTCCAATCCAAAATCATGCTAGCGTTTGTTCCACTTTCACCTAAAAAATATACATTACTAAATTATATTTCCCTAAAATGTTCCCCTCTTCTGTCAATATACTAACAGAGTAGATATAAACCGGAAAGAACAGTGTTTGTTTGCTTGCCTGGGAGGTGGCAATGACCAGAGTCCAGTTATTTGGACGGATAGCATATATGGCAACTTGTAAAAGCTTGTTCACTGGCACGTAGATGGAGGGCAAAATAGGAGAAAGGATATTTCTCTTCAAATAAAAGGATTATCATGTATTTGGGATTAGTTCTTTAAAAGCAGAATCCGTAACTAATTTCTGTTAGTTATCTGATTACATTATCTATCCCACAGTACCAGTATTATATCACATTGTGGTGGGTTCACATTGACTGGATGCCAGTGTTCCACTAAAGTCTCTCTCTCACTCCTCTCCTCAGCTGCATAGGGGGAGAAAAAATACAGCAAAAGGCTCAAGGTTCAGGATAAGGACAGGGATAGATCACTCACGAGTTACCATCATGGGTAAAATGGAGTTGATTTGGGGAAATGAGTTTAATTTCTTACCAATTAAATCAGAGTAGGATAATAAGGAATAAAAGAAAACATTAAAAATACCTTCCTCTCATCCCTCCCTTCTCCCCAGGCTTAACTTCACTTCTTATTTTCTCTACCCCCTCCCCTCCAGTGATGCAGGGGGATGAGGAATGGGGGTTGTGGTCAGTTCATAACACGTCTCTACCGCTCCTTCCTCCACAGGTGGAGGTCTCCTCACTCCTTTTCCCGCTCCTGCTCCAGTATGGGGTCCCTCACACAGTAGAGTGTCATCCATTAACTTCTCCAATGTGAGTCCTTCCTGTTGGCTACTCTTCTTCACAAGCTGTTACAGCATGGATCCCTTCCATGGGGTGCAGCCTTACAGGAACAGAGTGCTTGAGTGAGAGCCCTCCACAGGGTCACAAGTCCTCCCAGAAAACCTGATTCAATGTGGGGTCCTCTCTCCACGGGGCTACAGGTTCTGTCAGAAGCCTGTTCCAGTGCAGGCTTCCCACAGGGTCACAGCCTCCATCAAGCAAACAGTCTCTCCAGCCTGGAGTCCACCATGGGCTGCAAATGGATCTCTGCTCCACCATGGACCTCCACGGGCTGCAGGGGACAACCTCCCTCACCATGATCTTCACCATGGGCTGCAGGGGCATCTCTGCTCCTGGTGCTGGGGCATCTCTGCTCCTGGTGCGGGACCACCTCTTCTCCCTCCTTCTTCACTGACCTTGGTGCCTGCAGAGCTGTTTCTCTCACATGTTTTGACTTCTCTCTCTGCTGCAATTGCATTGTTTTTTCCATGCCCTTGAATACTTTAATCCCAGAGGTGCTACCACCATTGCTGATGGGCTCGGCCTTGCCTAGTGGCAAGTCCGTCTTGGAGCCAGCTCTGTTAGACATCTCACAGAAGCCACTTCCACAGCCCCTTTCTACCTAAGCCACAGAAAAACAATACAACCATGCAGTATTACCCCATAGGATCTCAGATTTTGAGAAGTCTGTTCGGAAATCACCAACTAAAAGAAAAGGTTAGTAATTCCTCCCTGTCTCTGAGAAGCAATGTTGTCCTTAATGAACAGAAGAGAGTGGCAAATATCAGCTTATGATAGCTCATATTTTTGAGTGGCAGCAGAAACAGATAAGGGGTTATTCACACTATTTCTTTGGGTACTTTAAACATGTAACTGAGATGTGATTGAGACTTGGAAATTAGTTCTTAATTCCCTATGTAGCTAATAGAGTGAAAGAGAATTAGCAGCAGAGGTGACAGTATATTACAACTGGATGATTAAAATTAGATGGTATGAGCCTTATAATTTCTAACAAAAGTCAGTAGAAGTCACTAACTTCTAAACTCGCTGTGAAAGAAAGATTTTCTACCAACTTTTAAATACATGAGTCATGTTCTATTAGTCATAGCACTAAAAAGGTGCTTGCATTGTGTAAAACAGTTTTCATAGTGACCACTTATGCAAAAGGGGTGAGTAAAAGAGATATTAATGAGAAGAGGTATTAATTTGCACTGAAAGTACTGACGTCTGTTGCATGGGTATATTCTATGGAGAGCCAGAAAATATTTTGGAGTGAGGGTAGTTCAGGCGATTTATCATTTAGTAATGCTGGCTAAAGCCCTGCAGCTTTTGTACTTTAGCTTTTGCTGAAGAAAGAGGAAACGGGGGAAACCACCTCAGTAGGTAACACCATCTAAGAAACGTATAGTATTAAACTATAATTAAATGTATTTTATTGTACTGAAATATACAGGATTTCTGGGTGCTTCTCCTTTCCTGGAACAGAATTGTGGGATAAGAAATGGAAACATTTTTCTTCTCATTATAGAATTGTCACTCAAACGTTTTAGGAAGATATTAACTTTATCCTGGCAAAGACTATAGTAAAGTATGATCACATTCCTTCCCAGCACTGGGAGACAACCAACATGTTTTCACTTTTTCAGTGGTTAAATACATGTTTCAGAATTAGTCCTGTAACTCAGAAATAAATTGATGAATGTTCTCAGAGTTACCCAAAAAATTAAGCTATCCTTCATACCATAAAAACTTATGGTCAATGGAGGAGATTTCTAGGAGGAACAAAAAGCTGATGAATCATCTGGGATTTATGAAGAAGTGAAACAAGAAACTTTTTAAATTTACTTTTTCAGGTATCAAGAATTGTCTGTATGAAGCATAACTTCTACAGATGTTATTTTCTTTATCAAAGGCGTTTTTCATATTTTTCTTTGCATATTCAACTTCCGGTGAAATGAGAGAATTAAAACCTTTGATTATATTCTAAGTTTAAATAAATTCTCAAACATACTTCTTACAAGCATTACTGAAATATTGCTACTTAAAAAATATTACTTCATATTAAGCCTATCCACGTTGTGGTGATCTTATGGGAAAGACTTTCCAAAATGTTAAATTACCTTTTAACAAGGCTGAACAATATTTTTTGATACTATCTTATTGGTATAACTTCAGTATAGGACACAATTTCTAGGGAAAGTCACATAGCCCATAACTGGCAAAGCTGTTAAGGTAGAAAAGAGGATTTAAAAAAAAATGGGCTGTGAATGAGACAACCAAAACTCTCACGAGAGTGTCTGCCAAAGACAGGCTTTTACATATGAAAAAGAAAGATGGGCAATCCACTGGTTTAAACAGTAAGCAGTGAATTTTTTAAACAAAAAAGGAGGAAACTTGAAGAAAAATCAGAGTTCAGAGACATTGTAAAGGAAGCAGCAGCAAACCTGTCTTGACAATGCTGGAAATCAGCCTGTAGTGGCCCAGCCCTCCCCATGCAGGACGGAGCAGACGTGGAGCAGTTTGAGCAGCAGTTCTCTGGCGAGTGGGGTGGCACTGCAGGATGCTGCACTCCGGGTGATACTGCAGGAATCACACCTCGAGTGTGCAAGTATGGGTGATTTCTCAGCAATACATCCATCATCAAGGTGATGATGCCAGCAGAGGTGCACTTAAAAACATCATCCGTTATCTCCCACGGGAAGGGTGTACACAGAGATGTTATAAATTTATTTTAGCTAACTTCATTCTTTTAACCGTATTCTTTTGTCTGAGTAAGTTTGGCACAAGATGGCAAAGTTGCTGAAGCATTAGGCAGGAAGTTCCCAGCTCCCACTAACTAATCTTGAGCTGTTATATAACGCGAGGTCCTGGAGGTTATGTAAATGGGGAGATAAGGAAGCCATGTTTGTGGTCAGAAGCTCAACCTGTCCAAATAAGAAACATACTTATCTGCCACAAGACAGAGATACAATTCACTCAAGAACAAAGAGCTCCACAGTCCAAAACTCACCACTGGATCAAGAATCACATGTAAGGTACATGAAGAGCCTGTGAGGATGAGTAGTGCAGACTGTAAGGATATAAAGGTCCAGGAATTTCTTTGTTCTCAGTCCCTTTCTGGAAGCACACAGTTCAAGCTGTTCTTATTGCTGTATTATTGAATTATTAGTTTTTTTCCACTGGAATCAGATGTCTGAGAGTCTGCTTTGGGAAACCTGGGGCAAAGAAATTTCTTTGACAGAGGGGACCCCACCTTCTGGTGATTGAAAATATAGTGCCAAAAAAAAAAGTGCAAAACAAAAGTGCTTCCATTTATATATATCTGTTTACACATTTTTAATGGTTTTTTTTCCCCAATGACTGAAGAAAAAATACCATTAATATTTTAATTTTAGAGTCCATAATTGTTATTATTATTATTATTATACATAGAATAGTAAAATAATTTGGGTTGGAAAGGACCATAAAGATCATCTAGTTCCAGTCTCCCTGCCACAGGCAGGTACACCTTCAACTAGGCCAGGTTGCTCAAAACCCCACTCAGTCTGGCATTGGAAGTCCAGATAGAAAATATCTGTAGCTCTTCCTTGACCACTGATACTGTCACTCCATCGTAGAAGGCCACTAGATGATTCAGGCACAAATTGCCCTTTGTGAAGCCATGTCACCTGTCCCTAACCACTTCCTCATCTTCCATATGTTTTGACATATCTTCCAGCAAGATCTGTACCATGATCTTGGTAAAAAAATAAAAGGACCTCCTTTTTACCCTTTTTGACATTGGGTATGATGTTTCCTTTTCTTTCATGATGCTGGTGACTTTGCCTTAGTGCAACAACTTTTCAAATATGATGGACAGTGAATTAGCAAGTGCATCAGCCAATTCCCTCAGGAACCTGGGATGCATCTCATCAGTTCCCATCATTCCTCAAGTGGTCTCGAACATGATCTTTGCTTATGATGGGAGAGACTTCATTCCCACTATCCTTGCCTTGAGGTTCAGGGACTTTAGAGGTATGGGGAAAGAAACTAACATTGAAAACTGAGGCAAAAAAAAAAAAAAAAAGCCCCAGCCTTCTCCATGTTGGTTGTCACTTGTTGTCCTGTCTTATTTACCACGGGAGAGCATATTTTCTTTAATTTTCCATTTCTGACTAATGTACCTTTAGAAACTCTTTTTATTCTTTGCATCTCTTGTCAAGCTACACATTAAGATGGGATTTTCCTAATCCCATCTCTGCCTGTCTGGGAAATGTCCCTATATTCTTCCCAGAGCACATGTCCTTGTGCATTTCATTCTTACACCTTAGTTTGACCAAGAGGTTCTTATTCAGCCATGTTGGTCTCCTGCTTCCTTGTCCAATTACTTACATGTGGGAATTTAGAGCTCTTTCACTCCAAGAATAAAGTTCTTAAAGACCTGCCAGCTCTGTTCAGCTCATATTATGGTGAACAGATGAAACAAGATATACTGTTGAAATGACACAAGCATAAGATGACAGGATTGTTCTATTTTATTTCAAGGTTAAAATTTGCTACATACAAATCCTATTCTTTGTTCAGAAATCTATAGATTTTTTAATTTTTTTTTTTTTTACTTTTCTTTTAAACAGAGGACTACATAGGTATTAAGCCTTTGACTTGCCTTCAAATCCAGTAGTAATACCAATAAATCCCCTTGCATTGCTTTGGAAATTTAGCAGCTAACCTTATGTCATTGAAAACTGAGCTGTGAAATAGCTAGCATCTGTATTCAGTCAAATACTCATATTTTACAGGTTTATGGTATTACTGGATATATATCCCAAATCCTCAAATTACTCTAAGCTTGTCATTTCCCCTCTCAAAGTACAAAGGAGTGATTTTGAAGGAAACAGAAGTGTAAGATTTTTCTTCTTTTACTGAACAAGCCTGATCTTATGACATCTGTCACTCCAAAATATGAAGTACGCCATTAAAGTATGCTCCTAAAAGCAAGCAAGCAAAATAAATTTTATACAAAAGACTCTTGATATAAGCTAGCTGATGCTAGTGATGTAAAAAGTGTACTTTCAGAGTTTTGGTAGGCATTGCCTAGTAACGAAGGAATATTTGATGCAGTTGCTAAGATTTCGAGCATCTCATAATAAAGAAAATATATTTTATTTTATTTTTCTGACATTTTATTTAATATCAATACCTATTAATGTTCTGTGCTTTAAAACTATTACTTTTTTATTGCATTCCATAATTTGGAAATAAGAAACATCTTTTACAATAAGTAAGACAAAAATTTGCACATATACATTTGAAATTGGACCATATATTCTTCATGTGGATTTTCCATTTTACCTCATAATCCAGGTGCCAGCATTAGCAACAGCTCTTTTGTAATTTAAGAGGAATATCGTAATACTAAAATATACTACTCCCAAATACATTTTAGCACAGATGGATTTTGTCTGCTAAAATATTCTGCTATCTTAATTTGAGAGACTTCTTGAAATATAGGGAAGGCTGAATTAAAATGAGCTGAGTGCATTCTGCATGTGACACCTCTACAGATACAGAAATAACTAATTATTTGTGTGAGAGAATTATTCGTGCTTGACAGAAACAACCAATAGCAATAAATTTCATTTCCAAATTCATCTATGAAATGAGGCTGATATTACCTACCTTAGTAACTAAGCAAAATATTTATTATGTTTGGCTTAGGGTTTATCACTAATAAGCCTACTCTAAAATAACTTTTACACTTGAAAACCTGAAGAATAATTGTAGAAAATCTTGATATGTGATCCCACTAAAACATTGAAAATATGACAGCTATGATGGCAATTAATCACACTATCTTCACAAGAAAACTTGATTTTCCAGATTATATTTCTATATAATGCACTTCTATATTTTATCACTGCAAATGAAAAATGAACATGGTAACATTTATATTTACTACATTGTGTATTAATCAAATAAACCTGTTTTGTCACAAGAATTCATTTGCACTGCTACAGTTTGGGATTTAAGTGTGTTCATTAGTTGAAGGAAACACATTACTAGCTGCAAACCCCCATTTTTATCTTTAATTTATGATTCTTTTTATCTATTTAAATACTTTCCACATACTATCTAAATTCCCTGCTTGTCTCTCTGGACTGCAGTAGCTGTGGATTGCTAACTAGTTTGGCGTCACTTCTGACTCACTGTTTTAATCATGCAGATGCAGAGAGCAATGTTTGTGTAAATTGTAAAGGTCTGACTGAATCTGATGGACTGCAGGACCTGTATGTGTGCTACCACACACATCAGCCCATGGGCCGATAAGTTGCAGTGCCTTTACTGATAGCACATTACACTTGAACACCACTGACGTAAGGGTGAGCAATAGAAATTGTCTGATCTTTCTCTTACTTGCTGCCTGGTCAGATCTCACCATGTCCTGAGGCACACACACAAGCATGGGTCCCATCAGTGTCTGGCTGTGACCTCTGGTCTGTCCCTCCAGCACTAGACTCCTGCTCTCTGGACTGTGCAGCTCTGGCTTCTCAGACAACTCAGACACCCCAGTTTGAGTCCTCTTTTGTACATCTATGCCAGCTAACAGGTGGCATCAGTTCGTGCTTACGGTGTAGCAAGGAGGCAGTTCCTCATCTATCGGTGTTAGAGAGAGACCAAAGTAAAATGCAGGAAGAATAATTTGTTCTCAGAAAAGTTCCTCAAATGGCTCCCAATTCTACTTGTCCTCTGTGTGGCCAGGGCCATAAATATAGCCAGGCCTGTCAATTTCTAGAGGGATCTCACTATAGACATAAGTATCTCAGTAGAAATCCTCTTGGCCACACTATTTACTCTTCAAATTTGGTTATGAAATACTCTTCCATCCACATTGCTCCAGGTGGTGAAATTTGAGCATATTCTCTGAGCTGGTCAGCTACAGCCTGGCTTGTATGCAAAGTTACTAGAGGATCTAGGGCTGTAGAGTCCTTGTTTGTGGCAATATGCAATTTTATCACGCTTCAATCTTTCAAAATCTCGCTTACAGAGCATGTTTTCATTCAACAGCTATGCTTCATGCTGCCTCTGACAATATTATCTTCACCTGTCACATCCTTTTCCCTCCCCTTTCTGTTTCACTTGCTGCCTGTTATAATGATCTGTCTCACTGGCAGAAGGGGTAGCAGAAGAGGTTAAATGCACACTGTGCACTTGAGATCATTCTCTGCCTGCACTGTAAACGTGATGGGGAAAATCGCAGTAAGGTTGAGTGCACAAATAATCCAGGTCCATTTATTACATACTTGAAATCATGCTTTTCCTATATTGTGCCTTGATTTTGAGTGGGCTTGTCAAAAAAGGGGTTTTTGGTGCAGGTGGTTTTCTTTTCCCTAACTGCTCTGTACTTCAGTCAATGTGATGGATCTCTGCTTGGGGGTTAGTGGGTTCTAACTCCTCCCGAGAATCAGGAAGATCACTTCTGAATACACATTGTTAATAAAAACATGCTTTGCTCCCCCTCCAGTAGCAGCTGAAGTATATTGAAGCCAGCTACCTAAACAAAAGGCTAGTTAAATCTTAGCTGTGCCCTAGAGGATTGGCATTTCCAAAGGAGATGTGTCTTCAAAAGTACTGTATATGGAAATTTCACTTCAGGGGGTTTGAACAGACTTGATGCTTTCTAGAGATCACTCTTCCCATCACAAATAGTAGAGATCATACTACTTTAGATACAGCAAGGTTCCACAGGAATAAAATATGATCAAAGACTTCTTTTTTTTTTTTTTTCCTTAGCTTTTATAGTTCCTTTCTGTGGCAAATAAGGAGTAAAAGTGAACTGAACATTTGGTTTGCCTGAGGCAAGCTTATGAGCATAGCTCCACTCTTTTGCAGTCTTCTGTTTGGATTTGATAACTCTTCAGAATAAGCCTGGGTTCCCTTCTCTAGTGCAACTGTCAACTTCTGTAGTGATCCTCTCTGAACCGATTCTTTCCAACACAATAATGCAGCACAATTGCACAAAACTGAATGTTCTTGAAAGAAGAAAGAAAAATAGTCAATTCAAACATAGAAAAAATGTATTTCGCATCCAGTCTGTTAACTTTTAGCCACCCACTTGAAATGCAGCTTGGTAGAAAAAGCCCTGGACTGCTGTGTCCATGTCTGGATTGTCCAGTACAAGACAGGCATGGACATATTGTAAAGCATGCAACAAAGGGTGACAAAAATGATGAAGGCACTGAGCCATAAATGATAAAACTATCAAGGAGATTTTAAAATTTATTTGGTTTAAATGATTAGTATCTCAAGGCCTGCTAAAGATGAAATTAGCAGTAGTTTCTCATTTAAGATCTAGTCCCTAAAATCTACCAAGTTACAAAGTACTAGATTTCAAAACTTTGATATTTATTAATTAAGTAAATAATTTTTGACCTAAGGTAGCACTTTGCTGTGATGAATGCTTTCTCACTGGAGAGAATCTTTTCAGCATGAAAGCAATCAACTAGAACAATAAACTACCAAATAGTATTCAGAGTTTAGAAAGAGTCAAACACAATGTTCCAGAGGTAAGAAAAAGATTGTGACTAATAATAGCAGCTGCTTAATCACCTCATCAGTAGGCTTAGGACATTACAGCTTTCATTGTTGCACTCAAAATAAGCTGGTATGCCAAGAAACATGACAGTAATAATTTTTGGTGCAAGACAATAGTTAACATTGTTGTCATTGTCCTAAGACTGGAAAGGCTATTCTTGTTTAGCTCAGATTCTGCAGGGCAGCATTCTCATTCTTACTTGTCAGGGGATTCTGAACTTTTTGACTGTCTAAACTGTGCCTGCTTAACATCCTTTCTCTCTATGCTGTTTTTACCACCTCGTTTAACATGTATCAGAAAAATCTTCATATGACAGGCTTTTTGACTTGGTATCTTCACCATTCCTTTTGTAGCCACTATTTCTGACAATTACTGTAGGAGCCAATAATGATTTTCTCAGCTTTACTACAGGTCGCTTACAATATGTAAAGTGAACCACATATAAACCAAAACAATGGGATTCGACTGGTGAATTAAAAATATTACAGGATATACAGTGTAGGATGTTATATTCTGTTTTAGTTTAAAGTGCTAGGAAGAAAAGATAGTAGCTTGGAAAGATATTATCATATGAAATATGATATTTTAATCAAAATAATCTAAAACAATGCAGTGAAATGTACATCATTATATTTAATGAAAATGTTTTACAGATTTTTTGCCTAGGTATAGTGAGCTTAAATTATATAAGACATAAAAGACTAGCCTTCTGAGAATTGGGTTGCAATATATCTTGTTAAGATTGTTCAACCACTACTTTTACATATAAATTTTGATGAAGAGATGAAGAAGAAAATTTTCATTTATGACAGTGAAACCCGCTGAGCTTTATGGACTTCACTGTCTTAGTGACTATTTAATTAAAAATTATATCAATAAGTATATAGAAATGGGATAAAATGAAAAAAAATCCAGAGAGATCATAGATATTAAAAATATGTCAGATTCTTTGCTCCAAGGTAATTATTTTACAAATCCATTAAAAACAACAACAAAAAAAATCAATAGCAACTCAGACCTTGCAGAGTTTAAGCCTGCCTCTGGTGGACCTGCCTTTCTCAATAATATTCACTGGTCCTTTAGAAGTCATGGATAGCCCTGTGATGGGACACAATCCCAAGGTGCAAATGACTGCACACAGGTATGAAATGCAACAGCACATCCTTTCACACCAGGCTCCAATATGGCTAGTACAGTAAGTCTCCTCTATCCTCAGCCTTTCTTACTGCATATGTCACGGGCTTTCCCTGAAAGACTGATGACTTCCACACAACAAATGAAAAGTATTGGAGCTTTACGGTTTGGTAAACATTTCTAAAGATGTGTTGCTATTTAGTTTTCACCAGTTATTTTATAAAATTTGAAATATTTGAGAAAATAAATTGTAATTTTTATGTGATAGCCTGTTTATGTGCATTTCCAGTTTACTGCAGATGCAAAGAAGATGTGTAGATTAGCCAACAAGTATCCTGAGACAAACGTAATATATATTTTAAGGAAAACAAGCAAGTAAACATAAATTTCCGATCCAAAATGCCCCAAACAAACAAACAAACAAAACAAAACAAATAACCCAACCCTAAAGAAA
>VZTG01003218.1:727106-737520 GCA_013397845.1 Melanocharis versteri | reverse complement strand
AAAAAAAAAAAAAAAAAAAAAAAAGGCCGATAATAAATCCAAAAATAAAAACCCTCTTCTGCTTTGAAATCTCTACAAAATACCAAAAGTAACATATGGAAGTAAGTTTGTTGCAGATTGTATAAACATTTTAGAAGCATCTTAAACAAACATTAAATTACTTCATAGGGTCAAGAGCTTAACAGACTTGAAATAGCAAAATTAATGTCAAATGTGAAAGCTTATGAAATTTTAATTCACTGTTTTAGTGTCCTGCTTCTGCATTAAAATGCAGTCTTTACGTACTTAATTTACTGTATTTCTTCAGACAAATCTTAACACAATCAGTGTTTCATGTGCTAGCATAGACATAAAACTGAACCTTTTTTTTGTCACACTGATTAATATTTAACATAATTTCATATAATTTTTCCAGTCCATATTGTCCATAGAAATTGCTCTAAAAAATAAATTGCAAATTTTCTTCTGAATTTTTCTGTTATCACCATGTGACTAGAATCTATTAACATATATTAACTACACTCATGTATTGTCCTGTAATAGCATTATTCCCATTTTTATAGAATGGTAAATGAGCTGCAGAAAGATTTAATTCATGGGTTTCCACTCAATTTGGGTGAGATTTGATAGAAGATGAACATTATTTTTTCAGCACATTTGTGATTAATAGTGAATGAATCAATGCAGCGGCTTTCAGCAGTTTTAGCAGGGATTGGTTAGAATTCAGACCTGAAAGAGTGTTCCAGAAAAGAAAGATCATTATGCCAGGGAAAATCGATTAAGGAATGTCTGGAGTGGCTTGCTGCATATTTGGGCAAAGAAAGAGAGAATACAAATCAGTCAGGCAGCAAAATATCACCCATGATAACTTGGGGACACACACAACTTCTCTGAGCTACCTGTTCCTATGTTTGGCCATCCTTTCATTGAATTTTTTTTTTAATGTTTGAGTGGTATCTTTTATATTTCAATGTATGCCCCTTGTCTCTTATCCTGTTGCAGGGCACCACTGAGCCTGGCTCTGCCTTCTTTAAACTCTCCTTTAAACTCTCCCACTAACTATTCATACATATTGATAGGACCTCCTGAACCTTCTCTTCCCCAGGAGAAAGAGTTTCAGCTCTCTCAGCCTCTTCTCAGGTGACAAATGCTCCAGTCCTTAATGATCTCAGCGTCCCTTCACTGGATCTGCTCCAATATGTCCATGTCTCCCTTGCACTGGGGAGCCCAGACACGGACCCAGTACACCAGATGTGCCTCACTAAGGCAGAAAGATCACCTCACTCATCCTGCTGATGACACTTCTCCTTATGCAGCCCAGGATTCTGCTGGCCTTGGGTGTTTCTGGGGCACTGATGACTTATGTCCTGGTATCATCTTAAGAAAAGCTCTGACTTCTTTTCAATTCAGTTGCTACCTTTGAAGCATGGAAAAAATGTGGGTACATGGTTCTCAACCTCCATCATCTTTGCTTCAAAAAATGGGTCTGGCATCTTACTGAATTCCCCATTTCCTCCAATCCCCACGGATATTAAAATATTAATGATCCATAATATATTGAATTCTGCAGCAATTTTTCAGTGTTGCAAGTGGATTTTGAACATGTTAGACATTGTCCTGAAATCTAACAATATAGGATTGCTAGATAACAGTGTATCGTTCATGTACATGATCACATACCAATATAATTAGCTCCTAAGATGTCATTGTGATCTGAGTGGTGGAGAGTGCTTACACAGACACATTTATCATTTAACCAAATTTTCAGATTAAAAAAAAAGAACAACAAACAACAACAAAAACAAACAAACAAATAAACAAACAAAACCCACAAAACCCCTGCAACAACAAAAAATCCCACCTGGCATGAACACTGCTTTAATTTAAATAAATAATTTATTTTTAATACAATGTTAGTCGATATATGGGGCCACTACCATCATATTGCTGCTTAACAAGTAAAACTTTAATATTTTTACTTCCCTCTGTTAAAGTGGAGATGAATTTTCCCTGCCAAAAGGCATTCTCTGCCTTTAGGGACTTTAGTATTTGTGAAGATCTGATTTATATTAAACTTTGAAGTTGCACAGCTGAAGTGATTTTTTTCTTTCACTGTATGACTCTCAAAGTATCTCCTCCAAACAGACCTGAGGCATGGGTGTGGGTGTATTCCTCTGTGATGAGAGATTTCTTTTCCAGTTGCTATGTCTGAAAGCTTTGATGCACCGTCTATTGGGAAATCCTGAGACTAATCATACTGCATTCTGGGATGATGATTTTTTGGTGTGTGTTTGATTAAAACGAGCTTGAACAATTTTAATAATGAAAGAAAAGTGGTATTTCCAGAAATATAATTAAGAAATTCTTACCCAGGTAATCATTAAAACTTTCACGATTCTTTGAAAAGGGTTTTTAATTCTTATAATGCTATGAAGAAGAGGAAAACCAATAACATCTGAAAATCCATCAAAATATCTTTTTCTTAATAAGTATCAGCCACAAAATTACAGGAACAGAAAATGAGAAAATCGTATGCAAATATTTGTATGTAATTCTGTTTGTAAATCAGCATGAATAGTTCATTTACAGTATGAGTCAGAGACAAATGATCATGGAATCATAGAATGGCTTGGTTTGGAAGGGTCCTTAAAGATCATAGAGTTCTAACCCTGTTGCCATGGTCAGGGCCATCTTTCACTGAATCAAGTTGCTCAAAGCCTCATCCAGCCTGATCTTAAATGCTGCCAGGGATGGGGTATCCACGCCTTCTCTGAGTGAACTCTTCCCATGACTCACCACCTCATCAATCATCAATTATAGACTCATCAATCTCAATTATAGATTCTTACTTACATCCAATATAAATCTCTTTTATTTAAAACCATTGCCCCTTGTCCTGTCGCTGCAGGCCCTGGTGAAAAGTAACACCAGTATTTTATGGACAACTACCTTGTTTGCTCTTCACCTTTTTTTTTGAGACCAGCATGGTGGCAATATCAATATGACAGCTAATATCTTTATTTACTCTCCTTGTGTTGTGTTGTATTCCCCAAAGGAAAGAATGAGAAGGTCAGGTGGAACTCCCTGGGCTGTCTAGGGGAGTCTGATGAACTTTTATAGCTATTTTAGCACACTTTGGGAAAAGGTGTTTCCTGAGGCAGTGAAAGGAGAAAAAGTGATAGTTTAGCAAAGAACAAAGAGTTTTTGCCCATCATGCACACACGAAGACATTGGTTAGGAGGAACAGAGAAGACAACAGGGCTTTGGACAAGAGCCCACAACAAACAGATGTTTTCAAAGGAACCAAGTGGAATTGTGTAGAGGCAATGATACTGTTCTGCAAGATATAAATCTGGACACCTACGAAGGTTCAGAAGAAAGATGAGAATTATGCCCAGAAAAAAACTGCTTATCTCTAGATTGGTCAACCACCTAAATGGAGTCTATCATGGACTTCAGAATTATACATCAGGAAAAAAAAAAACCCGACCTAAATTTCAGGTATCTGAGATTAATAGGCAGAAGAAGAGGTCACTCAGGATGAAAAGTAAAAATCTCTGACCTGCTGTAAGGTCAGATGAGATGTCCAAATTCTACTGGCAGTGGAAAAGTCTGGATAACCTTTCATAAATTTGCAGTATATTTTGCTTAGAATAAAGATAAACGTTTGTTCTGAGAACTTCATGCGTCATTTTACTGCAAAAGGAAAAAGGCACCCAGAATAAAAGTTCATGAGGCAGTATTGTCAGACATAGTAGTAAAATCCTCTGCAGGAGTATTAATCCATCCCAGAAGTCATATGTTCTTGTCAAAGTACAATTATAATGTTTAATCCTTCTTTTGTCTCCTCAGTGAATGTCACTCCTGTGGAAATATATGTCCAGCAATGTCAAAGTCATCACAGTAGTCTATGTAGGGAACATTTATTTTTTTGGATGTTCAGTGAACTGCAGCAGTATTAAATCCACATTTATATGTAGGGCTATGCCCAGGATGATCAGGAACTCACGGGGACTGTATTCAATTTTTACTCCTTATTAACGGAGAATGTGCTCGTCTACACAGATAATGGTTCTGAAGGACAAAGGTAATAAAATGTAAATTTAAGAAAATTTATGTGGCAGCAAATGAAGGGAGATGAGGACAGAGCTGCAACCAATCCTCTGACTGAGATCGCACTGGTTTCACTATGTTTTACTTTAAAGATATGATGTATTTGTGAGCTATTCTCCTATGTAATTCCTTCTGAGCACTTACTAAGAATAATACATACAGAAGGGACAGAAAAATTCACAAAATTAACAAAATCATAACTGAAGATCATGTATTCATGTTGAGAAGCATATTACTCTGGCAATTGCCTTACTTCAATACACCTTGTGAAAGACATGTAGACACTTTTCAGTCTAAGTACCACAATTTACTTTTCTCTGTCGTAGAGAATTATAGTATTCCTATCTGTCATTAGAAAATTTTTCATTTTTTGTGTGTGCTGTTCCTGAGTTCATTAATCTTCAGACAATGTGTGATACAGATAAAACATCTTATCTCAGGATGTTAGAGAAGAAAAACGAACACCCTCCCCAAATTATTACAAATTTTATTTGTCTTATTAATTGTGAGTTCAGAAACTCTGAAACTTGCACAGCTGTTGTCAAGTTAATCAAACTATTGTATGCTATGTGTGTGTGAACCCAAAAGATTGAATGTGTGTCATTATGAAAATATTGCCAGGTATTAAGTACCTGCTAAACAAGGTATTTTACTTACATGATATATTTGAGTTAAAGGGCTTCTAAGATAATTCAAATTAATAGAGCACTGTAAATATGTGGTCTTTTTCACAGCAGATGCTAATCCACGAGTTTATTTACCAAACAAAAGACCAAGAAGAAAAAATCCATGAAGTCTTGTATCATAGAATTAAATCAAATTATTTTTCCAGAAAAGCAAGATTTGGCACTTATGGTTAGTCATGGGATATCTTCCGGTAAATTATGTTCATTTGTTTCTGGGATTAAAGACAACAAAACTGAAGATTTTCCTTAAAAAATTCTTAGGACACAAACATTGACTGTAACTTGATGAAATTTGTGTAAGAAATTATTGCGAGAAATAGACACAGCCCATCCTTTTTAAAATACTTATGACTTTCTGTTGCTAGAGTTTATAAGGTTGCCTACTAGGTGTCATGGCAAATTAATCGGGACAGTTTTATGTCTATACTTATCATGTGGTGTGTGTTAGTGCATGGTCTCCCTCAAAAGTGACATAAGTAGTCATGTGAGACTACCCTGGAAGCACAGCTACAGGTATTCGAGTTTCAGCCAGCAACTTGGAACCAGTATCATCTGTATTTGTATTTACATATGTGTACAAAGAGTAGGTCTATACAAAACAAACAAACAAACATCTATAAAATTGCATTTAAATACTTCCTAAATCTATAAAATAAAAGTGGGTCTTATCTCACCAAGATTTAGCTATGGAAAAACATTTATGAAACATGATATACTTGGCGTTGATTGAAAGCATAGGTAAATCTAAGCATGCTTTTTTTCTTACCAACCCCTACACTTCTCATAGAAAATTATTTATATGACCTGCACTTGAATTCTGCAAACAAATTACTTCTTTACTTATGTTTTTTTAACATTTTTCTCTTAGACATTGTTTCAGCAATGTTAGCAAACAAAAAATAATCCCAAATAATATTTGTTCATATTTCATCTGACTTTTTAGGCTTTTCGGAGGGTGGTCATCTGACCCCTATTTCCAGCTCCTACTTAAGAAATATCCAGGAGGGCCTCCTGTATTATGTTGCACAAAATTTTCAGGGTTCTAGTCTTACGGGCCTCCATAATAATACAGCAACAAGGAGAATGCCTGAGACTGTTACAGTTCCATTATAGAAGTTTTGTGTCTGCTTTTCAGACAGTTTCACATAAAAACATTCTCATCTTGCTATTAAGGATGAGTAGCCATGTTTTAAATCCTCCCCTGTTGGTTGTCGTATCAATTCTCCAAGTGAAAACTCAAACTGTTGTAACCACAGTCTAAACTGAAATTCCAAAGAGGGCCAAAGCTATCAAACTGAAAACTTCCAGTTTCCAATCAGTGTCTTCTTCCTTGAGTAAAACTGAGCATCACGATTCTTCAGAACCTATGTGGATCTCATGCATCTGCATCTTTTAGGTTTTCACTTGAGAATCCTTGACATAATAGTTTCCTTCCTCTTTCTTCCCAATGGGATTCAGTTTTTTTCCTTGCATGACTGTCTCTATGAATGCAGATTTTCCCCGTAGTGGAGTCTGACTTCTTAAGTCTGTTTTGCAACAAGAAAAAGGAACTTTTTTCATCCATTCTGTAACAAAGAGATACAAGACAATGTTCCTGTTATAGAAATATAATAATATTATATTGTAGTTTTATTTTTAAGGTATATAGCTACTATTTTAAATACTGCATTCTCATACAATACACTTCGTTGCTATGGAAAATTTTTCATCAGGAACATTTGTCATCCAAGTGGAGCAGATGAGCCATTCATTCATTGGAAGAGGAAGTAATATCAAGCAATACTGGGTATAAATCATAGAAGAATGAGTTTACAAATCACTGCACGGAAATTTCCAGTTGTCATTATCTTACTGTAGAACATTTCTAGAGACTAATCTTATGACTGTCAGTTTTCATTACTGTAAATGACTCAAATCAGAAGCCGTTCTGAGTCAAGAGGTCTGCTGTCAAATTTAACAAATTTAATTATTAAAGATTGCCACTATATTGTTTTTGAATTTGAACCCTAGGATAAAAGTTGACATTTATGCTGTATCCATCTCACTAAAGTTTAGTTGTATGCATCACACTTCTGTTTCTGAGCTATTTAATTAGACTCCCCTCATGAACAGTAAAGAGAAAGAGAAAACTCCGGTATTATTCCTTTTTCCATAACTATCTAAATTAGTTCACCTTATGCAAAATATCAGACAGCCTTAAGACATGGCTAGATCCTATGAAATATTCTTATTAATTCTTCGTTTTCAGCCTAAGAAAGTCTTTTGCTTTGAGGAATAGTTTCCCTCAACATTAATGAACTAAAACACGGCTGAAGAGAGTTAAAGTGAAACACTCTAGAATGGAATAGGACTAGAAGGGAGGGTTATTGTGGAACATGGAGTTTCAGAGGAATTTGAATACAGTAACTTTTCCTTCAGTGATAAGGAGGGACTGAAGAATTGGAAGACTGAAGAACTAGGAGAGGAAAGGACAGACATCACGAAGACAAGACTGAGAAGGACTGTGAAAAGGGGTGATCTGCTGAGGGACGTTTAAGGATTGGAAAGAAAAACAGTCATTGAATAAAATGATTTAATCCAGTATTTTAGTATCCTCATTTTTCTTTTTCCTTTTTTTTTCAATAAGACTCTCACCATAGAATTTTATCAATGGCAAGCACACAGACTAATGCAAATTTAATTTATATTTTACGTACTTTATTATATTTATACAAAACAACTTCCCTTTTTTTGGTCTATAAAAAAACAGTGCCCCATGGCTCCCCATGGCTGACATGTCTAAAAGGTCTAAAAAGAAAAGAATTTATTATATATTTTAAATAACCACATTTCCTGATAGCTTACTGATACTCCTACACCTCTATAATGATTTCTCCACTGTCTGTACTTGACACAAAGTTGCAAGAGAGACTCAGTCCTAAGGAAACCCCATGCAGAAAGAATTGTGGTTTTCTTAGATCTACTATGGTTTCCACAACAGTATGTAGTAACTGTTCTAATGCTAAGACTTCTCTTTTATCCACCAGACCCACTCTCTGACCAAAAATGTGAGACATTTGAATTTTCTCTATTGTAGTACCACCAAATATATCTCTATCTGATATCTTACTATTCATTTTAAGAAACTAGCCTTGAAGTTTTAAAAATACAAGCTCATCTTTATGGCCTTATGAGTTTTTATGTAAGCATACTTATTGAAAAGATTATGATCAAACTTTCCACATCCAGCTCATTTTCATGCACAGAATAAGTAGTGAGTTTGTCTTACTCAATTTACATTTTTTCTTTTCTTGGTTCAAGGCAACTGACTGAAATGAGATGAAAATTCCATATATTGTGTATTTCATGCATCAGAAGCCTGTTCAATATTCATTATTAGCTTTGATAGCAAAGGTTGTCATACCACAATATTTGTCTTGTATTACGGTTTAAAAGCCTTCAGCCATTTATCTTACATTGTTGGCATATTTTTAATAATTTCTGCTTAAATTAAACAAAATTCTTTCTGCTTTCTGATAAAATGGTTTATGAAACCATTGTGATCATTACAGTGTTCTGTCATTGGAAATCAACCTGCACTTGGCCTGCTGCTGAAAATTTACTTTTTCCTTTGAAATGGTAATTGTTATTGCAAGGATTAATGTCATTAAATTGACACATAAGTTTTACCACATTTCTGAAAGTAAAGCTTAAAAGTGAAAGATGACATATGTGAAGCTATACGATATTTTCAAATATTTATCATACCAACTTGAACCAAGCATTATCTTCCCAGTGCTACAGGAGAATTTCACACAATTGAAAAGAAAAGGAAAAAAGTAACATGTCTACTACATGACTTCACAATTTACACCACGCTGAGTAAATCTCAGGAGATAAATATACAAATCACCTTTTCCTCCAATTTTTGTTGGCATTTCTTAGGTATCTTATAGGTCATATGAAGGAGCATCCATTAGTCTTGGCATTTGTCAGCCCTTTGTGGCAGAATGAAAAAATAATATTTTCATAAAAGACTTTGCATTGGCCTAGTAACATATTAGTGAGAAGCAGTTATGTAATACGACCATTCTTAACCAAAGTGAAGTGAAATATATTATTAAAGATGCTGTATTGGAACCTTAATGGAAATAGTTGCCACCCATCAAAACCAACTCAAAAAAATTTAAACTGTTGGAAAAAAAGGAGATTTGTATGTAAAGTAAAAGAAATCTTCACTTGGTAAGAGATTTGATGAAACAAAGAAAACAGATGAGATAAATATAAATCCTTAATGAAAATGGTCAGAAGAAAATTTGAGAAAATGCTTCCTCAAACTTATTAACAGAAACAAACTTCTCAGATTCAGAAGAATGATAAAAGAATTTATCATGTGCACAGATGATCATGATACAAAAGAACACGCAAGAAGTGTGAAAAAACTCCGCATTTGTAGAAAATGGAACTATTTCAGTAGTTTACATTTTTTGTGGAGGACTTCTGGAAATTTGCCAAGTTTAATTTTTCCTGTACTGACATAGAACTTTCATTAAATACAGTTGTCACCAGAAAAGACCAAGTGCTAATCAATAAAGTAAAATACTCAAATTTCCAGAAGCAAATAGTATTCACCCCAGAGTGTTAAAGGAAGACAGATACAAAATTGTTAAATACTAAGATTGGCTTTAATTTACCCTTGAGAATGACATGTGAAAAGTAATACATGAGTTAATAAAAAGATTTGGGGGCATATAAATATCTGCACAGAATTAGGTCTGAGTTTTACATAACTGTGACTGCTAAAAATTGTGGTAAAGAGTAAAATTATTAGCTTAAAAAATATCAGGGAAAGTCAATATCTTTTATTTTAAAGGAAGTCACATTGGAAAAATAAATTAGAAATCTTCGAAAGACTTTTTTAATAAAGTGCTCCTTGAATTCCAAAACCTTTCAGACAATGTTATAAAACTTATTAAAGAAACGAAGTCATCATGAGACGAAACCAGGATCACAACGGGGATAAAAAGAAAATGGGTGAAAGATGATTACATCTGCAACTGATAAAAAATTATGCTTGACTGTAAAACCAAATCCTGAACTGAGAGTTACCAATAAATTGGTAAGAGGCCAGATAAAATTAAAGGTCAATATATATACTCCTGTGAGGAAAATGGTCTTAATTAAAAAAAATTATAAATGTTTATAAATTAGCTATTCTTAGGGAAGACATCTTGTAAATAAATCTAATAATCTTTATAAATAAATCTATAATAACATTATCATAATGTGCAGCCATGTGAGAGGTAAATATCTCACAACTTCCTACTAAAACAAAGGAAAAAATAAACATACTGATGCCACTGACCCTCCAGGACATATTTAAATTTTGAATACAGGATACAGTTCAATAACCATGATACATAACATGATAGAGTAAAATATCCATAATACAAAAAGTAGTAACAGGCTGACAAAAATAACTGAAGCTATAGAGTAAGTATTGTAAAATGAAAAGAAAATAAGTCTCTTTAGGTAGAAAAAAGATGCCAGGGATGAAGGATAGTGAATTATGTAAAATAATGAGTAAAGTAAAATGAAAAGAGATTGAGAGGACAAGGAAAGATCAGTCATTCTTT
>VZTG01003218.1:680074-726852 GCA_013397845.1 Melanocharis versteri | reverse complement strand
TTGAAGAAGTGTTTTTGCTTGAAATAAAAACAAAAAAAAAAAAAAAAAAAAAAAAAAAAGAGAGAGAAGAAAAAAACACCAATTTTGTGTTCTTTAATGTTCTGAATTAAACTAACTGGCTATATTTTAAAACCAACACCAATAAAACCCGCATGAGTGAGGTACATAGGTAGTTAGGCTATATAATGCAACAAAAATAAAAAATAACCCCTAGAGCTGCTTAATTCTTTGACTCACCATGGGCCACAGGCTGCCATTACAGACAACTGCCATCATAGATTTTTATACAAGAAACTAAAAATTTCCATTTTGCTATCTAATTTTTTTTTTTCCTGTTAGCCATGTTTTATAGTTCAAATTATCTTTCTTCGTTTTAAAGATTTACCAGTTTCCTGATCCTAGTAGTATAGGTTAGAAAATGCATGAAAGCATACTCAGTACAATACATTCTTATCTTCTTTTAGTTTGGATAAAGTCAAGGAAATTTATTTCCATTGCTTCAAAGATACCATCTTTGTTTACCCATAGTTTTTTGGGGTTTTTTAGACCTTTAAAATTCTGGAAATTCCTTTAGATTCACAGTGGAACTTCTTGTTGTTATGCCACTTTTATGCTATGCCTATCCATTCAAGAAATTGTCAGGTGACTTAATATTATATGAACTTTAAACTTCACATCTACAGTGAAAATGTAGGAGGGGGAGTTATGTCATTTGCCAAGAATAGATTTATACCATATGTATTGGTTATATGTGAACTTCCTCTGACTACGTGCAGGTCTGTGGGACTGTGTTAAAATGACTTAGAACTTCTACTAATATATCTCCTGGAAGTTAAATATCTGGGTTTATGTTCATCAATTTGCTCTAACTAAAGAAGGTAAAAAAAGAATATAACTGTCCAGAGAGTGTAAACATAAGCTCATGTACCTACAACTGCCCAGGACCAGGAATCTAAGCTACAAATGCAGGGTACAAAGCAAATCAGCATACAAGTGATTAGAACTACCTAAATTAGCTGAGAGGAAATACTGAAAATGGGAATATCCAGGACTACATTTCATTGATGGTTATTTTGCCTAATATCTTTTTAATGTTAAAGGATCATAAACTACAGAATGTAATATATGAAACATTTTATGCAGAGCTAAACCCCAGAAATTTTGTATGATGAATGCCCAGATTAATAGATTAGAAAGTCATATTCCTTCTCACACTGGTGCTCATGCTCTCTTCCTCTGGCTCAATGAACCTTTCATTCTTTGCTGCCTAATGACACATTTGCAGCAATGTGGAGATTGTGTTCTGTGAAATCCCCCCATCATAGTTTGGGCGCCAGCTGCAAGGTGGATGAATATAGCAAATGAAAAAGTTAAACATGAGGCTACAGAGAGGGTATAGCATCATGAACTCACAAAGTAACACTTTTTTCAGTCTTTGGGCCAAAGAAAATTGTGGATCAAGATACAAACATGATTTCTTTCTGCTCTTTTTTCCAGCAGAAATAATACGTTGTTGTAAAAAGAGGACAAGAGAACTTTGCAGATGTTATTAGAAAAACAGCTATAATATTGAAAATCTTCATTTACACTTACAATTTGCAAGGAATGACATCAGCTTTAGGTACCTCTTATTGCCAAAACTTACTTTTTGAAGATGCAGAGTCCTCTCAGGACAACTGGGTGCCTGACCAAAATGTGATAGCATGATTAAAGTGATCTGATATAGGAATAATGTAGGGTTTATGTCCTTTGGAGTTTGTTAATCAATTTTCCAGTTAACTTCTAAGCACTTTTGTTAAAAGGTAGTTCCATAAATTTAGTCTTCTCCTACTTAAACATCTTTTTTTAAATTTTCTGCCTACATTTTTCTCTTAACTCCTCTAAATGTACTTTTTCCTGCCCAGTCTGACCCTGTAAATAATGATTTTCTCTTTGTTGCCTACCAAGTTTTCTTGACTTCTCTTTGCAGCTAGTGGTTGTAGTTCTTAATTTCACTGTGCTTAACAAGGACCCCTTGTAGAGTCTGAATTCCCCTGTCGAACCCCTCACAGTTTAACTGAACACAATTATCAGAGGAAAATGAACAATAATAACTGGTTTTTACATATATGAAATCTTTCTGACAGGGAAATTATACAATGTATTGTGCAGCATGAGTATTTTACCTCTGGACAGTATGAAGAAAAAGAAAGCCTTTATGACTGCATAATTAGCAATTATTTTTCTTTTGGGTTTTTTTTGGTAGGTCAATACTACTAATAATTAATCCTCATAAAAATAAATATAATTTCCCAATACTTATAATAGGACAAAAGGAAAGAATTTTAAAGGTAGATGGCTGTAATATAAAAAAATTCAATGCAAGCAGGACTCCTTGATGATGTATATGTACACATGCAAAAATAGAAGAATTTGAAGGAAAAGTACTGAGAGGGGGAACAAATCTATGAGGTCCAGCTAAAAGTGACATGGAGAAGATATTGCAACCCATGATAATAAGAATCACTAAGAAAAATTAAGTTCCCAGAGATTAGGTAGAATGCTATAATAAGAAGAAAATTGGGAAAAGAAGGGAAAAACAAAACAGTAGCACTTATTAGAAGGAAGAAAAGAATCATATGAATGGGACAGAAAGCTGGAATTGAGAGTAGGATGAAACATGGGTAAAAAAAGAGGAGGAAAATATGCATAAAAGAGTAATTAGCAAGAAAGCACGGATGTAATTTCTTCCCAGCTCTTACATTTGTGAGGAGTCAAAACTGAATCTTGCACCACAAAGAATTAAATAATTCAATATCTCTGTTTAATAAACAAAACTTCCCCTCCTATTGGAGAATGCTTTTTGATTCTAAGACCCTTGTTATATTATCTTTTTTACGATATGAAATACAGTGATCAGGGCTCAAGCCCCATTGTATTTCTTTTGGAAAGTTATGTTAACAGGTCAGACAGGTTTGGCCATGTATTGTATTGGCAGATCAAAAACTACATGAGCGAATAGGATGTATTTTTTTTTTTTTAATGCTTTTGACAAGCTCCTTTTCATTAATTTGAATCATAAACAATTACCCATAGTTTGACTGCATATTAGTCAAGAGAAGTGTTGAGACCACGAGAAAAATAAAGTATGGGGCAAAGGTTCATTGAATACAAGTTAAACTCAGCAGAACACAAAAAGAATTTCTTGCTGAAATATTTTCTAGCATCTCTTATAAAAAAGAATTTTGACACTTCAGCCCTCATCCAAAATAGGTTAAGATAAATGTTAAAGAGAAGTACATTCTCAGCAAAATTTCTCCATTTAAACTGTCCACAATAGAAATCTTGATATCAGTTATTCAAAATTTGTGCTTATTGATGCATTCATGTCTAATAAACATCTCTCTCCAAGGAGTTTGAAATTACTTAATGAAAATTCTAGTACATGCATTCTTTATGCTTCAGGAGTCTCTATTCAAATTTGACTTTGGCAGAACTTTCAACCTATCTGTCATGCATCCCTCTCATATCTTCCTCAACATATTCTAGTGTATCTTCTCATAAATCCTGTGTATTTTAAGTATATAATATGATCCATGTTTCACAGAGTGAGGGAATGGATTTAAAGAACAGAGAATACATGATTCTCCCAAATTATACATGACAACTGGGAAAACAAATTGATTGAATCTCAGTCGATCCGAAATGTCTACCCAGACAGTACAGTGCAGCTGGATCTCACTCTAAGATAAATTCAGAACAAATCTGGAATGCACAGGTGAACCCAGGAAATACAAATCACACCTAGGTCCTATAACAGAGATTTATTTTATACCCCAGGTTAACATTTTGGACACTAAACCATTCCAAATATGTGTGATTCAAGAAAACTTTTCAAATACGTGTGACTCAAGACAGCTGTTTTGCCGAACAGGTATATTTCTTTCCACTGAAAATTAATTTTCTTATTGATCATATTAAACAGCATCCAGACTCACTTGCAGTTCATGATCTTACTTTACTTAAATCACATAGCTCTGCATGTAGACTTTTTTTCTTTTTGAGGGAAAGAAGTTCATTCATTATGTTTCCAATAAAAACCTTGAAAGTCTGAATTTTTAATGATGTTTTTTGTCATCCCATTATATTCTTCATAGCCTGACTTAAGAAAAGGATAAACAACAAATACTAATGTTTATCAGAGTCTTAAAATTCTTGCCCTTTGGTTCTACACAAATGAAACTGCATATGGGCAAGTTTAAAATATGCAAACTAAACCCCTTATTGTGTTATCATATTCACTTAAAAGAATCACCTCTGCAACACATAAAAACAGGCATGTTTATTTTTGCACAGTGACATTTTCAAGATTCAAATTTCTTAGAAAGAATTTGTGTCAAACAAAGTCAGGTTAAGAGTTTAACATTGTGCTCTATTGTCTTCACTTGCATTCTATACATACATGTCCATGACATAACAGAACCATGGTAAAAGCATAACATTCAGTAAACTGCTCTGCAAATATTGCAAAACTTAGGACAGCTTAATTGAATGTATTTACAACCATATTTATACATTTTCTTGATGTATTTGTCTTACATTGCAAAACACTGTACGCTTTTTCTGCTCTGTAGTCCCTTTCCATACTAAGTAAACTCATATGTCAACATCCCAAGATATTTCCTCAGTATTGATTTTGTTTTTGACTAAAGCTTCAAAACTTCTGACCAGACCCATTTGATGCAAAAGTCCTATGATACATCTGCTAATAGTTGCATGCTCATATGACAGCACTGGAAAGTTTATGACATGCTGTTAACCACATCATTCCTGCTTTAACAATGTGCCTCTTGCATTAAAGACTCAGCCCTCATTTTCCAGTCTCTTCCTCAAAGCAAGCAGCCATAATCTGATACAAGCTCTTTTGGTATGCAAGGTGAAGGCAGAAGCATTTTAGTTAAAGAACAAGTCATCCATTAGCATAAGTCTGCTGACAGTGCATGTTGACCAGACCATTCTAGAAAAATCACTTTTTTTCCCCCAATATATGAAGACCTTCGATCTGTGTGTAACAGTTACTTCTGTGCCATTTTGGTTGCAGCTCTTCCTCTAATTCTAATTTTACAATTAATCATAATTTATGACAATATAAATTATTGAATGTACAGTGAAATTAAAAAGGACATAGAACTTATCTGGGTTTTTTTGGTTGCTTTTTTTTGTTTTTGTTGTTGCTTTTTAGGAGGGAAGAGGGGAAAGATAGCAGTCAAGCGAGTAAAGTTGATTGAAAATCTTGGTTTTCTAATTTCTTTATAAATTTTTTAAGAACTCTGAGTCAGTTCCCTAAAGTCAACGAAACACAACCAAACATATGTTAAGTACCTGACACAGAATATACATTTTTAAAAGCTTGTGTGTTTTGTAATCTCATTCCAGCAGAATCCTGACATGTATTTTTCTGCAAGGTTCCAGACACATAAACGTGTGTTGCATAAAAATGTCTTATGTAAAATACAGCCACAATTTTGAAAAATGGAATAAAAAAATAAACATCTGATTTTAAAGAGCAAAGAAAATGGTCTGTGATTTTAGAAGGTGCTAAACAATCACAATTTATAATGAAATGAACAGTTAATCCAGTGCTTTTGCACTTGTGCAGAACTGCACAAAACAGTGAACTTTCATAAAAACAAATTCACCTACAATAGCTGTACAATGGATGTTATTTCAAAAGTTGCATTTGATCACAAAAAATATATCTCTTTAATTGTCTATATACATGGAGCTGTTAAAGGACATGTAGTATGGTGTAAACTACTTGTGAGATAAATGATAACGTGGATAAATCTATAAGCAAGTCAAGCAGATTTACAATTTCAGACAGATCATACTGTTGGCATTTTTCTACACTTCATTGCTGGTATTTCTACTACTTTAGGTGCCTAAATCTGGGTTATTCTCACTGGCACCTTTATAAATCAAAGAGGAAAACAATGCATTTCAAGCAGGTGATTTTTCTGTATGCCTACATTTGGATGACATGACCCATCTGGTGGGAGGCGTCTGCTTTTCTCCAGTTTTTTTCTTCCTACACAAGTGCCTGGAATTATGATGCCTATTGATTACAGCAATCCTAACTTTTTAAATAATCCTATTTCATGTTCTGAAAGTTTCTAAAGTTTAATTACATAGATATGTTTTGCAGATTACTGTATTAAATTGCTCCCTTATCCCTAAAATCTAGGATATCTAAAATGTAGGTAACCAGGAGCTGCAGCTGCAACTTTCTGAAGACTTTTTCTCCCTCTAGGTTAACAAAGAGATATCTTTTGCTTCTTCTGCACATCATTTGAAAGCTCCAAATTATCCACTCTCTGAATATCATAAGAGTGTTTGATTTCAGAACAGGGAAATTGTTTTTTGTTCAATGCATAGTTGAGACTTGCAGTTATATTCTAAATTAAATTCCTGTCATAGTTATTGGAAATAAATGTTTGTGGGGCCAGTTCCTTCTAGACATTTATCAAAGGGTAGAGATTCATCTTATCCAACTTAAGTATTTCTGTCTGAACTAGTCACTTTAGCACTTTTGCAGTCAATGGAGAGAAACACACTTTTAAAATGTGATTTATTTTACCTTATTAATGAGATTAATCATGTCCTGGAAATAGTGATTTTTCTACTCCGGCTATAAGAAAATCCTTTGTATGTATAATTCTGATGTGAACATTTACATAGTAGAACCCTCTTTATTATGAAATGGATATTTATTCATTCAGCCTGCTAGAGCAAGTCTTCTTTCTCTTTTACCTTTTGTATGGGTCAAATGACCCTTTAAAATTAATTGATATACTGGAAAATATATAGATGTAGAAACAAAACAAACAAACAAACAAACAAAGAACCCCCAAAAAACTACCTCTAAGCCTAATAGTCTTGGTTTTCACACTATAAGTGAGATTTTCCACTATGTGATTGAAATATGCCACCCAAACCTTTGTAGAACTGCACTCAGAAACATTTTACTGTTAAATAGAAAAACAAACCCAAAAAGCCTACATTAGGTAATAGCAACTACTGTAGGTGATTTTTTTTAATAACTGCTGAGTAAGGGTGATTTACTCCTGACTTGCTTACAGAACAAATTTTGACTGAAGTGATGCACAAAAGGTTATTTTCCTTATAAAGAGGATCTCTCCAAATTAGCATTTCCCATACTTGCAAACATTAATGAGTATTAATGGATATCACACCCATGATCACTATTTGTATCACTCATTGGACAGCCAAGGTTAATATTTTCAAGCTTAAGCAGCCTGAAGTAAAGTACTTTTAAATTCACATCACACAGGTGGGTTGTAAGATAATAACTTCAAATAACTAGTGGCACTGGGTACATATGCATACATAAATATATGAGGGATCATGGATTCTATTTGCCTACAGAAAGGTATCTAATATCATCTGGGATACTTTACAGCCCACTCAAACTTCTGCTACCACTCCAAACTTCGTCTGTGTCATACATGCCAGCCCAGTGTGGATGACTTAGATAATTTTGGGCATCTCACATGGTATCAGACACTTATGTGTGGGTGACTAAACAGAATGCTCATCTCTTTAATTGAAACATCTCACCTTTGGAACATAATTTCTTCCTGGAGGTCATCAAAGGCAGCCCTCTTCAGTGACTTTTGTTGGGGACATCAGAAATAGTTCACTAAAGATGTCCCCAGACTTAACACACAACCTAGGCCACCTAAGCGAAGAAGACTGAACATGGACCTGGTTCACAGACCTAATTCTGAGCAATTCTAGACTTCTGCAAGAAAGGATTTATTATCATCATTCTTTTAATTTTTGTGCATTTTTTAAGCATCATGTCATCATGGGAAATCTGGGAAAACAGGCGGCGATAGAAGTGTAAGCTGCTTATACCTCAGCTTTGACTACTTTTGCAACTCTTAGCAGGTGATGAATTTGGCAGCTCCATAGATTCCCCAAGGTGAGGCTGTGAATAGCCAGTGATTCAGGGCTGTATTGTTCCCTGTCTCTACAATTCTTACCCGTGCTAGTAATTTTCTTTATGGTTTAATGTCCAATAGCTGTAGTCCTACATATGGAAATCAAACTTTTGCTGATTTAACGATTTTCAGTGGTTTCTCTGTCTCAAAGTGTACCCACTATGAAGCAGAACTTTAATGAGGGAATTTGCAATGAAACACAAGGTTATGCCATTTTGAGCAGCTTTACACTGGATTTTTAACAAGGCTGAAGAATAATTATTCTGCTGAATATTTTATGTATTCTCATTTAAGTTAGAACAGATATACTGCATGGATGATCTGTTTTTAAAGAAATATATCTGGAGTTATTTTTACATATTGAGGTTATGAGCTGGCAGTGAGCCTGCATTACCTAGTGTATGCAGATTTTCTTGGTACAGTAAATGCAAAAAATCTAAGAATTCATTATTTCAAGAATTTAAATGATGCAATCTATCACTGCTATTTGATAACAGTTACAAGAGCTTTTCTGAAGCCTTTGTAGAAATGCCTTCTCTATTTATTCCTCATGAAATAACTAATGCAAATTCATAGATAACAGAGGCCGTAGGTCACTTTTTTTTCCCCCCAGTTCATTGTGGGCAAAATAATAAGGAAAGCTTTCCAGAATGTAAATTCTGTTGTGGGAAAATTGCATTTCATTCATAATCACAATGCACAGTGTTTCTGGTGTTTGCTCATGGACATCAAGGTCTGAGCCATTAAAACTTGCATAACCTCAAATTTATTTTGTGATTTATTTTTATTGAAGTAATAGGAAAGTGTTAAAGTCATAAACATGTTTAAGGGAATTTATATGGGCCTTATAAACATATTGAAAGTATCTGAAAAATATATAGAGCTTTCTAGATGTATTTTAACTTTAGTACTTTTAAAATAATGGTCAATTTCTGGCAGTTTTCTGTAGAAGAGAATGGTACTCAAGGAAATGATCCTTTGTCTATGCCAAAATGGTTCCCTTACATCAATTAATGTTAGCTTAACAGAGTAAAATTATGAGGCAGGCAACTCCCTGAAAGCATCCAAAAATTGCCTTAATAATTGGACAAGTTTCATATGAATAAAAGTCTGCTCTATATATAAGAGGATTTTTTAAAAATTTACTTCTGATTTTTAAACAATATTAGTATTTTGATTGAAAGAACATATATTAAAATAATTATTGAACAATTGTAATTAAAGCCAATGCAACAACATTCATACCTTATTTGTGACTGATAACAATGAAAAACTTTTCTATAAAATTGGATCACATAATGTCAATACTAAAGAGTAGCTATTAATTTACATTTTTCTATGTAGATATTCCCTAATATGGATTATATTTCTAGTATCCGTCATTGTAAATAATAAAAAGACCCTGTAAATATATAAAATGCCTAAAAGGAATAATCCAGAACTGCAAGGTAATCAACAGTTCCAGAAACAGTAGAGAATCACAAGGTTAGTATTTATTTTGTAAAATTGATTTTTTAACACTACACTATTTGTAGAAACACATCAAAAGTGTAATAAAAAATGTACCTATTTTTTTTTATTTTTTTCCTATTGAGTTCAACTTGAATTATTCCATATTTATACAGACTCAAAGAGTGTCTAGAAAAGTATACTCTTGAAGTTTAACCATCTAGAATTTTAAGAGAAATTAAATCAGAATGATCAATTTGAAAAACAGAGACATAATGTGATGTAGGATTTTTCTTTATTTTGTTTACTTAAATAACTAATTAAAGCCCTGCAAAAATGTAATTTCTTCTATGATTTCTTTAATGATTTTATTAATAAATATTAACAGCACTGCCACAGCTATAACAATTTCCTCTTCTGGGAAACCTGCTTATTTTGTCTTTTAGGTATTGCTTCTATAAGCACCTCAAGAAGCAAATTTGGCCAGTTTGGACAGGGCTCTGAGCAACCTGGTCTAGTGGAAGGTGTCCCTGCCCACAGCAGTGAGGTTGGAACCAGATGATCTTGATTCTATGATTCGTTCTATGATCCTATGATTTCTTTGCCACAATCCGAGAATGATTACTTTCTGACAGTATTTCTTTTTCTAACTTGCTATAAAAATCTGCATGGACTCATCCATTTAAAAATAACTTTTCTAGCATTCACATCCTTGGCCTTCTTTCTATCTCAAAATCAGTATCTATCTCAAAATGGAAGTACTAAGATTTCTAATAAATCATGAATAAATGAAAAAGGACTTTTTGACAAATACAACAGAGAAATGCAAGACTTCTCAGTAGTCCCAGTGGGCCTTAATTTTAATTACTTCAGAGGACTGTAATTTTAATTACTTTTACTTGTGTTTGATCAGTTCAAAAGATGTTCACATATAAAGATAGACAAAAAGAAGAAAAAATGGATCTAATTCCTACGTGTAAGTCCAGGCCAATGTGAAACATAGACATTCTAGTAAAACTGGTTGATGTTCTTGAAAAAAAATTTGAAAGCCAACATTTTAGAACACAGTTAGAATATTGAATCAGAACATTAATAAAATATTAGACTATAAAACTAGAACATTAAGCTAGTAAATTTAAAAGCAGCTTTTTGAGGAATTTAGTCATTGATTTCACTAAAATTAATGTTTGTCACAGCTCTGATTTCACTGTGATTTTTATGCTTTGAAATCAAAGAGATTATGTGAGACAAAAGAAACTATGGTAGATCAACAAGGTCACCTTTTTTTTAAAAAAGACAACAGCTTTTCCTGTAAAATTAATATTGTTCAGCACAATTCAGTGTATCAGAAGTGATTTTACCTCTTATACATAAAAAATGAGTCTTAATGAACCACAGAAATCAAGGCTACAATTATATAGTACTTGGATTTAAATATATTGCCTTTGAAAATGAAGGTAAAACTATTATTATTTTTAGTAAGAGTAAACATAATGGTAAGAAAAAAAATAATTTAAAATTCTTCATAAATTCTCCTTAGAAAAAACTTCTAGCAGTTGTATAAAAAGAATATGAAAGCAAATTTTGGCTCTTATTGTGGCTAGATTTTACATAATCAAAATTAAAAAAAATACTAATTTTATTCTTTCAGAATAAGAGAAGTGGAATAGACAGAAAAATTCATGTGAGCATCATTTTGGTAAAATAAAGGCAAATTGAAAAAGTAGAAAAGGAAACTGAGAATCAAAAATAAAATTGAGGATAAATGGAGGAAAATAATGATCAAGGTACAGAAAACAAATTTGGCACAGAATGAAATTAATAGGACTAATACAATTTTAAAGATCAATATATAGGTACAGAAATCATATTTCTATTGTGTATGAATTTAATGAAATCAAAAGAAAGTTCTGGGAATAGAATTAAAATACAATTTCTAAGTTCTTTAGGTATCTCTGTAGGAGAACTGAATGCCAATGTCCATATTTAATTACAATTATAATTCTAGAATCTTCTTCATTTGGTCTCTAAAGCTTGTGCTTATGTGAAGCAAAATCTTTAGAGAGGTAACATCTTTTATTCAACAACTTGTTGCAGTTGAAGAAAAATTGACATGCTTGTCTGTGAAAGACTAATTGCAATTCAAAAGGCAACAGGCTGTGGAAAATTAATATTGAAGTGTTTTCAGCTGATTCAAAATTAGGACAGAGAAATATTTAAAAGATTTAAATCCATATACTTAGGCTTCAGAATTGTAATTCAGCTTACATCATTACTGATGATGTAAACAAAGATCTCCATGCATACTGACACTGTTAGAAGGAAAGACACATCCTCAAATCAAATGTCCCAAGATGGAAGTTCTACATATTTTTTCATCTCAAATGATTGCAGAGGTTTCCACTAAGAAAACTCATTTTAGTGCAACCAGAATTCCTTCACAAAATTGCTAGTGACAGAGGATTGTGAGGTTTCTGCTTTTGGGCCATGAAATGTCTCCTGTAGGATCAGCAAGGCTTTAGAGGAGTGTATTTGGTGTCCTGTTCCCAGAAACTGTGCGTCCCTGAACAGCAGAATTTCATATTCCAGTAGTGGCCTTAGGTTCTAACTGATTCAGCTGAGCAGACAAAAGCATCAGCATCAAATCTACTGTCAAAGCAAAAGCTCAAACTACCATTACTGGCAGAAATTATCAACCCTAAAGGGAAGCACAGATGACACTAGTATATTTACCATATGAACTTTATTAGATCAAATAGTCTAATTTTCCTCATTCTACTTGCATTTATTCTGATTTCCTGACTTGCAGTTATTCTCAGTCATAAGTGGAAAGCCATAAATTGGCAGCTCTAATTAGGCAAAATTTTGTATGTACAAGCATCAGAAAGTAATAAAATGGAGGATTTTTCTCCCTCTTGAAATGTTAGAAGAGGCTCTGTAGACTGTTCTTGTCACGGTTCATCCGTTAACATGATGCAGTGAAATAAGGAGACCAATTTTCCAGCTTGTCATGAGCTTCCAACATGCAGTAGATGCATTAAAACAATGAGATTAGAGCCCACATGCTTAAATTGAATATACGATTAAGAAATAATTAGATAACTGTTCCTTTGACTCCCATATTTGCATCAAAGCCCCAGTGCAGCCACAGCACTGCTTTATGTAGCAGTTGATTAAACACACAGGCTTCCCCCTCAACAGACTCATTTATAAGATGTATTAACACTGGTAAGGAAATACAATTTGAAGTTACAAAAAAAGTCTACTTTTAGTTTTGTGTTTCCTACTCTAGAGTCACAGCTCAGTCGCTATGACTATCCAGGCCATTTGACCTCTTCCCTTCAGTAAAAATCAAACTGCTCATTAAAATAAGAAGGTCATAACCATTTGAAGACAAGACCTGAACAGCAAAAAAATTATATTACTATCCACTTTTCTCTTTTAAAAAACACAGTTTAAAATTGATTAAATATACTTTCATGTTTCTGCAGTTCTCTTGCAGCCACAAAAACTGTTCTCATATTCCTTTCTGCTCTTTGTGTAGAGATTTCCCATGATTATCCAGTTCTCCAGGACACATTCATGAGAACAATACCTGAACTTACTACTCTACGTTCACTTATTTACGCCTACAATACTCTGGGTTTTTTTTCTTGTTCACCAACTGTGAACAGTTTTATGATTTTTAGGGCATAAATACTTAATCTTTGTCACTTCCAAACTTCTTCAAGTTTGTGATCAACAGTGGATTCACTGTGTAAATCCTTGTTCTTGTGAAGTTATCATCCTCTCTGTCTCATAGAAAAATAATCATTTCACAGTCAGTAAAATCCTAAGCAGCGCTGACAAAGTCATGGTTGTTTGATGACTACAACACAGGCACCAGCTCTTCCAATATTTAAGGAGGCCATCTGCAGAAAAACAGACACAAATTAACTGAATAGGAACAAACCATGCAAAAGATTGCCAAACAGAAACAAGCCATGCAAAGACTGTCAAAGTGCTGTGTCAACATTACTTTTAAATGGTCAAAACTAATGGGAGTATAAACTGTTAAAAGGAAATAAAACCCACATTATCCTACTATTGTAATTTAAAATTACTTACTCACACCTGACATCTTTCATTTGAAAGTGTGAGAACAGAAAACAGGAATTAATTTTAGAGTTGTCATCAATTTCGTGAACCGTTGATATGCAAGGGGTTTCTATATTCTGTAGACTGTGGCTGATGCTTCCACTTTAGTCCTTGAGGCAAGGTGAAAGCTACCAATACAGAAATGTATGGTTCCAGTATTCCCAAACAGGTTCAAGTGTCCTTTAGAATATGTTTGGCAATTTTAAACACTATTCAAGGCAAGACAAAGATTAAAACCTTTAGGGGACTGAATCTTGCTGAAACTATCACATTAGAGTCAGCTTATATGTATGTAACAACACACTGTAATTAGTGGCACAGTATAAATCACAACATTGTTTACATGTCTCCTAATGACCTCTCCAAGCATGTTTATTAATGGCTTTTAATGTGAACTGGTGATTTTGTGAAAAGAATCTTTCCAAATTAATTTCTTATTTCCTACAGAACATCATAAAAATGCTCTCCATAGTAATTCATAGTAGATTAAAAAAGATGGGCTTCTGCACTAACTTTAAACCATTTGTGTCTGCATTTAAGCTTGTCCAACAGAAGTTCCTCCTTGCAATCATAAAAAGAAATAAGCATTCTTGAGTATACAACATCTCACCTATTTTAAATACTTATTTTAGGATAAGATCATGATTTCGAAGTATGCACTTTTCTGCACTAAGTTTAAAGGAAACTTAGAATAGCTAATTCATATATATATATGTGTGTGTACATGAGTGTGTGCACGTGTGTATATATAAAATAAACTCTATAATTACCTGTGTCCACTCATTAGTTTGAGGGTCATATGCTTCCATAGTGTTCAGGTATGACTGACCATCATAGCCACCTACTGCATATAATTTGTCACCAAGGAGACAAACACCAACAGCATCTCGAGGCATACTCAGTGGAGCGACCATTGTCCATGTATCAGTTTTTGGGTCATACCTGAGGAAAGAAAAATTAAACTGGGTATCTGGAGAGAAGACAAGCATCAATTCCTGTTGATTTTCACTTGAATGTAGTCCTTTTATTCCCTGGGGGAGAAAAAATGCTTTAGCATCCTATCCAAAAATATTCTTCCTAACAGCAAAAAGAAAAGATACAGATTTATTGTGTTCCCAATTCAACCCTCTAGATGTTGATTAGAAACTTTTGCTCAGCTAACTTTCTAGAATAAACTAAGATGTTTGTAGGATAGTGTGTCATAAATAGATCTGAGAAAGATATATGAGCAATATCTGGATGGATGACTGTGTAATTTTATTTATATATTATGTGTGTGTATATATATATATATATATATATATATATATATACACATTTTAAGTAGGGTATTTCCTGTAGCACATCAAAAATATTAGAAATACTGTTTCTAAAATAAAATTTCACTATATTTTAATTTCTAAAATTATACTATACAGTAGTAAAAACCTCCCTATGTATTCAGGGAATACAATTAACTGCATTAGTGTCTCCTCCTGATATTTGCTCAAGTAAAGAAAGTTATACTGGTTTTAAGACATAATCACCACTGAGTTTTTAAAATCGAGGGTAAAAATCCTTTTGTATAATGATGTAAATTAAAAAATTAAATATTTAACCTAGCTATTCATTTAGATATTCCTTAACAAGGTAAAATTATTTCATTTCAGAAGTCTTTCCATTGTAACTGTTTTGGACATCCATAAACCAGAAATTAATTATCTTTTGACAGTTTGTTACCAAGAATGTCTGGAGTATTTGGTTACACTAGATACCTCATTTTTAGATCTCAAATATTACTAAAAGAGAATATTGTATCACAGTATAATAAAATTAATTTCATCTGTCCTTAAGCAAGTCTACTATGTAATAGAATCATTTGATCAGTGGAGAAAATAAGTAATTTTAGTCTACAAATCCTTTGTCTGACTTTATTAATTTGCTTAAAAGTGTAATTATTTTAGTCAGTCATTATCAATAAGCAACTTGTAGGGATACTGTCTCAAGTCCCACATATCTGAACAATGAAATATTATATTTATTTATTTGTTTGTTTGTTTATTTATTTTAATACAAGCATTGAAGCAGCAATGTTATAGTGTTTTGCTAGTAACAGCCTTTTGGTCCATAAATATGCCTGTTAAATTGGGCAATAAAAAAATTGTCTGTAACCTTGTTCATATTGTCCTTGACAGGTAAATACATTTTTAGAAAAAAGGCTACTCATCTACTAGCTGCTAATCCTGGCATTTGGGGGACTTCTCAGAAAATAAGATGTCAAATATCTAGATAGATGATAAATGTCTTTCCTAATTTTAGAGGAAAATACTGCAAAATATTGCTTAAATATATATGGAAGGGAAACAAACATGTAACAAGCCAAAAAAAAAAAAAAAAAAGGATTTTTTTCAAAGACTGTGTGAGTTTTTCAACAACAGCATCATATGCCTCTGGCTGAAACAGTTTCCCATCCAGTGAAATGTACCAGAGTGCATTGTATCTTTGCCTGCCTAAAGGTAATAAATGATTAATAGACTCCTTCATACACCGCTCTTGAATTACAAGGCCCAAGGTGAGGAGGTACAGAAGTTAAAGCCGGAAAACAATACAATTGACATCATCATTGGACTTTTTTTTCTTCTTCTTCTGCCAATAAGCAGGTATGCAAGGCTAAAATGAATCCTTATAACTCAATTCTGTCAACAAAATAGAACTGCACAATAACTTGTTGGTTTTGTAATTGCCAGGAAAATACCTGAAATTTCTTACATCCTTTTTGCTGCAGAAAGCAACTGCATATGTCATCTTTATAATAACTAGGTATGCCCCAGGCTCAGCAGGGTTATGACAAAAGCTCCTGAATGTGGAAAGAAATCAATTTTGAAATCAAGGTGAGACGAAGGGGAAAAAACTATAGGTCAAATGACTACATTTTCAGCATCTGTCAAGTTTTGAGTAACATTTGAAAAAGAAAGCTGCTTTATAAAATCTGCCAAATATTTTGAAAATTATATAATTTTTATGAAGAAAATAGTTGTTCTGCCTTTAAAAAGGAATATTGCACTTTGCCAACTTGTGAAGACAAGAGAAATAGAACTATTATTTTATCACAGAATGCTTGATTCCAGATGAAATCCTTTAAAATTGCACCTACCTTAGAAGAGACTACACTGGAAAACATAATTACTATTTAGCAGGATTTTAGCAGTAGCATTTAAAAAACACTTATCTGCTGCCACTGTATTTGCACAATCTCAAAAATAAATTTTAAAATATTGTATCTGGTTTGACAGTCTTCCAGGACCAAATTGGTACTGGAAGAAAGTACATCCTACCAGGCTGTATCAGAATGACAAAATGACTGAAGCAGGCCCATTCTTGAAGAAGAAGAGACTTAGTTAAAAAAAACAGGCCTTTGATATTTACAGAAAGAAAAACTTTCAGAGTGATATAAAATAACTTAGACTAACAGACCTCCTCATCACGTACTATTCTTTGTTTTCCTAAGATATTGAGGGGCTTTTATTTTTTGAAAATGATGCATTATTTTGGAATAGAAAACCAGACACATTAAATCACATTCCAGTCATCTTATAAACTAATCAATCACTGTGAGAGCCATGAGAGTTTCTTCATATTTCAGTGGAGTCCACCAGCTAATTCGCATCCACGCTATGCAAGTTAATAGTCTCAAAAGTTCTTTTTGTTAGTACCAACTTTTAGTCTCAAAGTTGACTATTGATGACGTACATTATCTACACCTTTTGCTATCAGAGGAAAAAATATTTAGACAAGGGACACTATATATTGGCAGTCTAAAACCAGTACATAAAACAGCATAAGGATATGTGGTTTAGCTCACTGTTGCTGTCTCCCCTGAGAAAGATAAATGCGATGGGATATGGTTCATCTTCAACACCAGAAGGGTTTCCTTCTCAGAGAACGGAAAATGAAAGAAAAGCTCCCTTATGAGTACCAATAAGAAGAAGTAGCTGAAAAGATCTCACACTTATTAAGACTCTCACTAACAGTCTTAATATAAATTTATGTCACTGAAAATTCTTTTAATTATTCCTTATAAACAGAAGTCCACAAGGACAGGCCCTGCAAGTACAGGCATCATGGGATTTCTCTGATTAACTGTCCCTCTGTTGGAGGTGAGATGTATTTGGCAGTCTATGATCTTTGCTTACACACAGTAGAGATGGCAATGAGTCTAAGATTTGAGCAAAATCATATGGATAACATAAGGAGCTCTAACTGATAATTTTTCAATTAAATATTGAGTACCAAGCTGGATTCAGCAGAGGAAATAACTGACATTTAATTAACCCCTTCAGAAAATAAATAATGAGATAAATCTTTCCCAGCTTTTACTTTAAGATAAACCAACTACTTAAACACATCTACCTTAACTTTTGCAATCTGTACATATTTAAAGCGAGTATTTTCCTTATTCTATTTTATAGCATTCAGAAACAGAAAAAAAGGTCAAACATTCAAGAAACATTTGAAGAATACCTTTAAATTAAATGCTATAATCACTTCATCTGTGCTGTACTGTCCTACTAGATATTCTTGAATTTGTAGAAAATCTACTTGCAAAATTCAGAGTACTGTAAATAGGGTGTATAAGGCTTATGTCAGCATCTAAGAAAGTGGCAATATTGCTATAGGAAGAAACATATTGTACTGTGAATATCCATCACTCAAGCAGTTTTTAATTTCTTCTTTGCTTAGCTATGCTTTTAGAGTTAGAAAATACTTCTAAACACAATTCAATTTTGTCTTATAAAATTATTTCAAGGAAAAATTTTTATCTTTACAAGTTTTAGTTTGTGACACTGCAATGTATAATACAGTGTCCTAAAATTACTTAAATGGGATGTGAAAAGCATGGATTTTTGTATTTGTGATAATAAATAATGGAATAAAAAGGGATGACAATAAGTTTCAAAGAGATTGTCTTTCACAGACCTTTATAGAATTTTTCAAGGAAGTACTAATTAGACATTTCTTGGGTTAAAAACATCTGTTTATTTTCCATCACTAAGCTAAGAAAATAATGCTTCCAGATATTATTTTTTATTTTAAAAAAGCATCCGTAATTTGATACCTTTCCACGTAGTCCAGCAGTCGAGAACAGTGATTAGAAGCAGGAGCATCATGACCTCCAACTGCATAAAGAAAGCCATCACACGTAGCCACTCCCACACCTCCTCTTCTCTTACACATAGGAGCACACATATTCCACTTATTTGTGTGAGGATCATAATATTCCATTGAACTCAAACATGAACTTCCATCCCGACCTCCAACTGAATATAACCTAAGAAAGTCCACACAAATAAAAATGTTGATAAAACAAGAGCTCAGAATTGGAGAAATAAAAACAAGGAGTATCTCTTCTTTTATCTGACATCAGAAAATAATAAAATAAAGAAAATATATTCTATTTTTTAAATCATGTGAATCTCATATAAGGAGCAAAGATTGATGTTTTCAATATTACCAAACTCACATTCTATTTAGTGCTTTGTCCACCTGAATAGAAAGGAAGATATTTCTTTCTGCTAATGGATATTTTAATTCTTTCATTACTGCGTATACAGCTAAGAGCACCACAAATAACATGCAGATATGTCTCTATAGGTTTAAAAATCATGTAAGCAGGGTTGCTGCCTAAGCTCATCATCTATGAGATGGAAGTGGAAGTGCTAACTTATAATTGGCAATCCAGACAAATATGAAATATGCAATCCATATATTATAGTTTCTCGGTGTTTTTGCTGTGCAGCAACATATTAAGAAATACAAACAATGTAGAAAACTAGATCTGGTAGTCAACAAATTCCACATAAAGATCTACCAATGGGAACCCATGTTCAGAATGAATTTTACACTTACGATATAGTAGAGATCAAATATGAAATGCATTGCAGATAGGAATATCACTTTATGTTTTAAACATGGATTTTCAAAAAGTACTACCTCAGTTTCGAGGCTCTCGCTTACGCTGAAGAAAAGTCTTACCCACACTCACAGTAACATGTCTGCTTTGCAAGAAAATTACAACCTCCAAGCACTGTGCGTTGCTTTTCTTCATCAGAATGTTTTATGAGGATTGAGTTATGTAGGAAAGTCATGGACAACTTCTGAAGAGTATTTTAAACTTGAAATGATAAAAATGTGGTTTAACAAAAAAGATGTGTTTGTAAGTATCTGCAGGCAAGAAACTTGTTTCATTCTACTCTTTATAATGAGTGCCAGGAGGAAATGGTTCTGATTGCTCTTTCCCCCTAATGCCACGCTGTATTCATTCTGTATGAATCTTTTTGCAGTCTGTTGCCTTTTATACAGTGCCTGGAGATTAACTAATAGAAACACAAGCTATTTTAAAGTCCAAGCACCAAGCAATTTTGGATGTGAAAGCTGTCTCTGTAAAGCAATTACTCATTTGGAAGCTTTTACTGTCCTAAGCACTCCATGAATTCAGAGCCATTTAAATGTGCATTTGCCATTACATTTCATTGGTATGGATGCTGATGAATAAGGAAGTGCTGTACCACCACTAAATATGTCACTGAAGCCTGAGAACATTTGGGTAGTGCCTGACAGACACACTTGTGCTCTGACTAAAGCACCCAGGAGAATCCATACTCCTCTATGAGAGATACTAAAGTAAATACACTTTTTTTACAGCTATTTCTTTGGATCCAGACGTAATACATTTAACTTTCTTTATGATTATCAGGTATCTACAAATAAAATCAATATTAAGGCACCCAAATGTGTTAATCTGTGAATGTCTACAGTGTCTAACTTGCTATTATGCTCTGAGTAGTGAGCTGAGCCTAAAGAACAGCACTTAAAATATTTAAAGAAATATTTAAACATGTGACCAAAAACATTTACATTAGTATAAACATAAATATAAGCATTTACATGTAGGTGCCTGCAAGGATGTTATCTTTATTTTCAAAGATGTGACTTGGTTCAGCTACCCACAGACAGTGATGAAACATTTTTTGTGACATTTAAGGTATGTTGACATTCCTTCCAGGCTGATAGATACAGAGAATAGTACACAGTAGAAAAATCATGACTGCTGGCACCCTGAAGAAATTTAAATGGCAATAGACAACTACACGTCAGTAAGTGAACTGATCCCCAAAAATATAAACCCTGATTATCGCTTCTGAGATTTTCAAATATATTTCTAAGTAGATATTTGGACATGTAAACACTGAACACCATTTAAAAAATGCAAAGAACCAACACTTCTGCAGACTTCAGTGCAAATAATCTTGTGTACCCCTAGTCAGAATACCCACTGCTTTGATATTTCTTCTGGCATGAAAAGTTCTTATTTATTCCATTGTCTTTCAACTGAAATAAACCAATAAGCTGATATCTGCACACTGAAAGTGAAACATACTTTGTCATTCTCTATTCCAATTAAGACAGCTAATAAAATATAGCTGAAGACGCTCTTGAGTTGCTGGTAAAAAGATAGCAGATGCTGTCCATAAGTAGCCGATAAAACTTTCATCCAGTGATTGGGACCACCTAGTCTTTTGCTAAACCGCTCTCTGCTATTCAGAACAAAATTATTTTTCAAAATCGTATTTTAGAACTAACATTTTAGATTTTAATTTTGTTTCTATCTCTGTAAGCAATCGTTAATAACTTTTTTTTTTTTAATTTCACAAAGGTGAAATAAAAGCTCTGGTTGTGGCTGAACTTGAACACTTCAGTCAGGAATTCCTTCCAGTCTTCAGCTAAATTTACAAATCCATGTTCACAAAAGCCCAAAATGACTGGAGAACAACTCTGCAACAAGCACTGAATATTCAGGATACTGTACAGCTATCTGAAAGAAATACTTATAACCAAAGTTATTTAGTAGTCTTACTTCCTTCTTAGTGCTTAGGGTCCTATTTTATTAGATGACTTCAAATTAATCCACTTTTTAATCTTTGTCTAGCTTGGCAACAGTTTCTAATAAAATTTCTAAAGGGAAAATGTATAATATATTTCTTTGAATTAGCTGAATTACTCTTCATGGTGTATCCCATCAAAACTAGAATTATTATAAAAATAATAATCATATATCTTTGCTTAGAGAGAGAGACGAACAAGGAAAAGAAAGCATTCAGTACTGAGCACTTTCATCTTCACAGTGGAAGTTCTGCCTGTGGAGATATTATAGACTTCTATTCCTAAATGGTCTACATTTCAGCTGATTCAGGCACTGTACATAAATATCTAATTAGACCAAGCTCAGCCTCTCAGTCTTTTCAGGGTTTTCTCACTTCTTGTACTAAGATGGAGAGACATTCCTGAAAATTCATATATATATATAACTATATGTATAATTGGCTAAAAAAATGAAGTAGAGGTTTCAAAGTAGGAAACACTAGGAGAAATCATGACTAGCTGGATCTAGAGTATTTATCTCAGTTCTGTCATTACGAAGCTTTGATAACGACTCAGAAAAGCCGGTTTTAAATTCAGTTTGACAAGCCAACCTCAAAAGACCAGACTGCCTTTGATGTGAGGTGGTACGGCTTATGAAAACAGTTGAATCATGCCCTTGCTGAATTTCTTAATGAGGTTTTCCCTTTCAAAATTCTTTCATTATGAATATGAAAGACCTTATCCAGTCTTTTGCTTAGGCCCTTTTGTACCTTTTCTGGCCTTCCAGTGTGTCTGAAAGAGCAGCAGAGAATTACTCTGGCACAAAAGATATCTGCTTGGTAGAAGTGAGGGACAGTAATAATTTTCATCAGTGCTGTACTACTGTGTTGCTGGATTAGTTCAAAGCTGGCCTATGAATCAGACTACAGGAGAGGAGAGAAATTTATTGATGCTACCTTGATTAAGCCAATGTACTTCACTGGCAAAAGTTGAAAATATACATTAATTTTGTGAATGGAAAGCATTAATGAAGTCTTATTTCTGTGTGTAAATTTGTAAGGGGATTTCACGTATTTGTAATGCAGTAGTGAAGTAAATTAAAAATAAATTTGACCTCAAAAAAAGGAAAAAAAAATAAAGTCATAGAGTAAGTACTTGGAATTAAACCAATAATTACTACTGACAAGTTAGATGGGGATCCTGAGAACTTGATCTAGTGGTGTTTCTGCCATGGCAGGGGAGTTGGAACTAGATGATCTTTCAGGTCCCTTCCAATCCAAGCCATTCTATGATTCTGTGACACAAAATATTGAAAGAAAAATACCCTTTGCATAGATAATATCGTTATGACAAAGCTTGACCTCCTACCCTGGAAATTTTAGTTTCCTAATGGAAAAAACTTGCTTCAAGCAATTTGAATTGTGATCAGAATTATATGGGCTACATTCTCTATTCAAGACCATTGACTCAGTGCAGACTCTACCAGTTAAAAAACATTCTTGACTTTATCAGGCTATGAAGTAGGTAAGGCAAAATAGTCTTTGTAAATTAATCATTTACTACAGCATATGAATGAGGCCGTTCATTTGCTCTATTGTTTATTTAAAAACACACAGTGAATCTGTCATTAAATAAGAATTTTTAGTGAACCCATAGAATTACTTTGTGCTAGACCGAGATAATGTTTACGATACTAATTTTCTTTGTGAGTGTAATAATTTAAGACCATACAGTTGTTCCATTTTTTTGTCTCTGTATCCATTTATTTCATAATTTTGACTAAAATATTTTAAAATATCTACACCTTTTTGTAATTTCCACAGTTGAGGAAGAATAATTTCAATGTGTCTCATTTTCCCTATAGTGGGACACAGAATAATTATTTTTTGAAAAAAAAAGAGTTAAACCAGAAAAGTTGATTTAAACCAGAAGTTAATAAATAGCACATTTATAAAACAGCAGCAGCACAAAAACTGTTATAAAAGAACCTGAAATAACTTCTCAGGATTCAAATTAAGTTATAAAACTACTTATAGGTCAAAGTACATTTAGAGTAAAACATAGTAAGAACAGAGACAAAATTTTAAACAAAAAATTTCTAAGGCCAATAACTTGTGAGCTAGTATTTGAAGTATGTTTGTTATTCTTCCCTTTGCAAAACAGTTTCAAAAAAATTGTTAATAATAGCTAATAACTTCCTAAGACAAATTTGAGATACTATCTGGTTAGGTAAATGATGTAGGGTCTGTTATGAAAGCAGACATGATTTTTTTTTGTGACAGCATGAATTTTTTTAACAAAACAAGCACTGCTGTATTGAAGCATCATGCAAAATATCTACGTCATACTTAATATATTGATTTAAAACTATTTGCTTGTAGTTAGTGAGAATATTGTGGGCAGAAAGCATGCAGTTTGAAACATTTTTTTCTCCTCATATGACAGTAACTATGTATGCCAATTAAGGTATTTTTCTTAGTTCAAATGGATCAGTAAAAGAAAAAGTCAACCACCAGTAAGGCATAAAAGCAAAGAAAACCTCAAGCAACAAAAGCCATGAGAAAAAAATGGCACTGATGGGAAATATAATGGTTTCGGTCATACTTTCTTGTCTTGTTAGTTTGGCATGAAATTTTTAAGTGTTACTTCAGCCTTAAAAAACACAATTAAAGCATTTTAATACTTCCTTTATTTAAAAATATTTAGCAGTTCCCTAGTCTTTGCTGAAATGTGAAAACTATCCATGCATTGCAATTATATGGATGGCTTGCAAAAAAGTCTTAGGTCATTTAGCTTGTGATCTTCAAAATGAACAAACCCTTCTCAGTTCAACAAATTCAACCAATAATGTAAGATTTAGCTGAAGCTGGTCTACTGACTCAAAAGAAATTTCATCTTACTCTAAATATTAGTTATTAAGAAGTTAATCAAGTTTCAAATTGGAAAAATAGAAAGTTAAGAGTGGAGATGGCTTGGTATCCTATTCTGCTGAGTACAGTAGATATTTGGTAGCTGTTTTAAGGGCTGTTGCTCAGAAGGATATTTAGTTGAGCATTAAATTAATATTTAGATTTCTTTAATTTCAGTCAGATGTGTATATTGAAATATCCTTCCAGATTTGCACATATGTGGAAAAAAGGAAGTACGTGTATACACATGGTAATGCACATGGGAATGCACATGTGTATACATGTCTGTGTGTGTAATCTAAGCTAATGCCTACATTTGGCCAGGGGAGGGTATCTAGACTTCTCCACCCGCACTGCACAAGGGCTTCCTTCCTGCCCCAGTATATGGGTACCAAGTACTATTTGAGACACGTTCGGATTCTCATACTTCATCTCCCACTAAAGATAATAATGAAAAGCCAAACTTTAATTATAATCAAGAATATAGGGTATTAATACCTTTTGCAGTCTTGACCATAAGAGAGAAAACAGTGATTGCTGAATGTCTTTTTTAAAAGTCTGTGCTTAATTGTGGAAGCTGCACAATTAAAAAATAGGCTGTGAATTTTTCCAGGCATTATCCACACTGCTTCCCGCTGTCTAGATTGGTGCATACGCGGCATCTAAAGCTTAAATTAGATGGAGTGACCCTATTGCCTTTTTCTGTCAGGTATTAGGACTGAGTAAGTTAACTCACTATGTCTGTTTGGCCTGAAGTACCCATACATGGCCAAATTAATTCCTACCATAGTAGATCTTATGCATATCTATGCATATGTATACATATCTATGTAGAATTTGTTGTTCTTTACAGAACTTACAGAAAAAAAAAAGAATTATGTAGTACAGACAAAACGTTTCTTATTACAAAACCTGAATGACAGACCTTATCACAAATTACAGTCATGCCAGCTGTACAACAGTCAACAGTCAACTAGTCCAAAAATTTTGTTGTATGGGTGATGGATGAAGAGAAGGGCATAGTGGGGGCATACACACTAAAAGATGTAGATGTGCAGTGAACATTCAAAATAGAAATGTGGTCCAAGCATCTGGGACCCTGACCACAGTATAGCCAGAGAAAATAGGCTCATCAGCAGATCAGCAATGTTTTTAGTATCTGCTGTGTCTCCTACCAATCACTTAAAGAGGAAGGCATCCTAGCTGCATATGCATCTGCCTTGGACCGTAGGAAAAATAGTGGCTTTACAGTAAAGTTTCATGATTTTTCATTTCTCTCTTATGAGAGTGACATATATTTATCTAGTTTGCATCTTTTTAAGGCTAGCCTAGCCCCACAGGAAAAAAAAAAAAAAAAAAAAGAGAAAAAGAGCAAACCTGTGCAGAGTCTCTTATTTTACGGGATGGATGTAAAAGAACAAGTTAAACCTTGCTTGAAAAAGAGAGAATATGATGCACTTTGAATTAAATGGTACATTCACTGATCTGCATGAGACCCCCATGTAGGAAATACGAATTTGTGTGCAAAAGTACAAAAGATCAGACCAGGGCACTGAATTAGCAATAAGCCTTAATGATTCTGCTACGAGAAAATGCCGCAGATAGTTTATTATATGATGCATGAAAGCCAAAGGAGCAGAACTCCTGGAGGAGGTTGTAATCAGCCACACAATCAAGTTTTGTAGGTGGTTATATGAATGTAATACATTGCTAATTCTCTCGTGCCAAACACTGAACTACTATTAGGGACTTTGTGGAATTATTAACCTTTGTCTCTCCAAGGTCAGTCCAAAGCAATTATATTCCTGGTGAGTGACTAAATAAAAGATGATTTTGAGAACCTTTCTTGTGCTCACACTAATTTGGTTTGAATTTCGTTATTTTTCTTAAAAATGAAGGTTCAGCAGGCTAAACTTTCTGATAGTCACTTTGCAATAGTGCATAATAATCGTAAGGGACATATTAAACTAAACCAACTGCTATTTACAGCAGGCACAATATTGAGCTAAATAACACCAGTTTCTTTCCAGTTTTTCTCATTAAATGACCTGCAAACAAAACATTCCACTGCGCATATGCCAACATCTCTATTGGCTAGCTTTTGTGTTTCTCGTTCAAAATGAAACAGAAAAGATCTGGGAAAGCACTGCTAAAACAATAATCCAATTTACTAAAATGAATCCAATTATTGCAAAAGTGGTGGAACTGAATGAACATAACCGAATATAAATAGATAAATAACTATTAAAAAACGATCCTAAAGCTACATGGTTATTAGTCTCTCTTTTTTTACCTAACTAGTAAAATTGAAAATGTAACAAATGAATTTGCATGGATGTGAAGGGAAAAATAATAAATATGTATATACAAATGCATTTTTAAAAAATAATCATTAGTATATTCTGTCAGTGCTTAAGTAGAATTAATAGAATGTGGAATCTGATCTAAATTCTATCTGCCACAGTTAAGTAAGAGACAAAATTTGACATTACCAATTGATAATAAATAATTACTTAAAGGACACAACCTGAAAATCCCTTTTTTTAATGTTGGACTGTCTTTCAACAAAAATATGAAAAAAAAAATCAGTGTCTAAGGCAAACAGGAGAAAGGAAGGAAACATAATCGATAGAGGGAGATGAGGCCTGCCAACCAACTCCAGTTTTAAAGATGTTAGATTGGATTAAGAGGATCCATGCTTAGGGGTTTGTTCCTGTAAAAGAAAATATTTCTGGGTCAGCTTATGCATCTTGCTTGTATTATTGGCATTGCATTTTCCTTCTTAAGATAATCACCAGCCACAGGCACAGCAGCCTATGGAGGACACCACACTGGAGTAGGAGGTTATCTCCCAAAGGACTGCAGCCCATGGACAGCCCATGACGGAGCAAGGGAAATGTGTGAGGAAGGAGTCGCAGACAGAAGCAATTATGGTCTGACCATAATCCGCATGCCCCACCCCCCTGCACCATTCAGGGCTGGGGCTATAAGACTATATGAGACATAAACTGAGCCTGGGAAAGGTGGGAAGAATGGTGGTATTTTAAAATTTGGGATTGCTTCTCACTAGCCAGGATCTATTTTTATTACTAATAAATTGCATTAATTTTCCCCAAGTCAAGTCTGTTTTGCCTGTGACAGCAATTGGTAAGTGATCAGATAGATATTGATGGGGAATGATATTCTCTTGCAGCATTTCTCCCTGCTATTTTACTTTCCTTCAGAGACAACAAATACTTATTAAACTTTTTTCCTCAAATAAAAGTAAAATTTATTTAAATGAATACTTATACAGTTATATTTTTAAAAGTTAAGATTAAACAATTCCTTGCTTTTTATCATCTATCATATAACAACAATAGTGTGTGGTATTTAATAAAAACAACGGCAGCAGGGGGAAATATCAAATTCACTATAGCACACATTTGAGGATATGGCAATCAATAAAGGGCAGGACTCCCTTCTTTTTGACCCCACAAGATGCTACCAAGAGATTGAACTGCCTGCCAGTGTGTGTCAAAGTCATTATTTTTGACACTTAAGGCACTGCTGTGATGTCCTACCATTTAAAGTCAGCCTGTGGATCACATCAACAGCTGAGTATCTTATCCTTTTGCAACACAGATTTACTGATATTTGCTAAAGGGATCAAAACTAAAAGGCCAGGCATTCTGCCATGAAAGCTACAGTTGCTTCCAAAAAATACTGATAATTTCTAACATATCAGTAGAAACCAAGGAATATTTTTTATAATGCAGTCTTTGTGGCCATATAATAAGGCAATATAGAAAAACTGCAGTCATGTTAGTGACACAAAAATATTTGGAATAACATAAATCCATATGATACAGAAAAGGTGTTTGAGGTGTATGTATTCCTGATGAAAGTGCATAAACAATTTCATTTTTACTTAGAGCTACATCACTAGTATAAAATATGTTCTGAAATTAAATTAAAGTAGTGTAACGGTTTAGTGTTCTTAGGGAATGCGTGGTTCATGTATTAGAGAGTTTTTTAATAGAAGGCTAATAAATACCTATGGTATTAGCTATAAATTTGGAGGCATTTACATTTGAAGTTACCAAAAGGATTAGTATTTATTGGATTGAAGGCGTCAACTAGATTTTTTTTTTCTTCTTGAGTTTAAAATTCAGAAATTAAGAACAGACTGAAATATTTAAATGATAATTTTAAAAAGTTTCTGAGAAAAATAAGACTTTTTTATACTTTTGGTTCCTTGGTGCTTCTAATTTATACTGCAGAAAGGTTCTATTGCTTCAGCACTATCTGCTGACAACCTTAGAATGCTTACATAGTATAAATTGCACACTAGTTACACACCACTTACATCAGCCTCAAAGAAGAATTCAAATAAATCATCCCAACTTCTGACTCATTACCTGCATATAAAAAGTACTATCCTCTCCCAGTTTTTTCAAAGTGCAAATCTCCATCCCACATTTAATATTTTAACACCCATATCTATTGCTGATCTGAGGAAATTCATGCCCTCTTTCTCTTCCAGTCTGTGCAACAGGGTTGTTAACAGTAACAAGGCAGAAAGGATGATGCTGTTTCCATACCAGAAGGAATTACTGACCATGTTTCATCCCAGGAAATTCTACAGTCATGGCAAGTCCTACAACACCTACCAAAGTACCTTAAAAATTGATCAAGACATAAAGTTAAAAATAAATTTTGCATATATATATATATAAAGGATAACACATACACTGTTGCATTACTGTTTGACTATAAGAAACACATGAAGATGAAGGAGATGGCATCTTCAAAGCCTCAGCATACATTGTTAGTGGTATCCAGAACCCATTGTTGACTTGGGAAAATAAAAATATTACTGAAAAGGAAAATTCTCAGATTCCAGTCTTTGGTGTTGAATAAAAACACATATTGCCCTTTCTACGAATCAATAAACAGGCATTTAGAACCTGATGAGAGCTTTGCAGACACGATCTTATTGTTCCTGCATTACTTTTATTCCATCTCTACTTTCCCAGCTGAATTGTAGCTATTTCGTGCATCTGTTTTTTTGCCAACTGTAACAGTTTTGTTGCTTTTCTTTGGTACGACAGGCATTCTTGATAGTCATGCACACTATATGACCTTTGCAATTTCACTTGAACTTCCTTCAAAATGTATGACCAGAGTAAGCCAAATGACCACACAGTAAGCCAAATAACATAAATATTTCCAATATTAATAAAACTTTATGTGTTCTTCAGTAGCATTTGCTTTTTTTCCCCACAGATTTCTTCTTCTGTTCTTTTTCTGTTCTCACAATGTACAGAGCTTTTTTCACCTCTTCTTTCACTACTTAACATTAATTTTCTTCAAACACAAGGCTTGTTAATTCACATTTAAACTACTAACTATTCTATTTGTGTTCCTTCTTAAGGTCATCCAAATATTTCTGTATTCATGTGTCCAACATAAACCATGATATTGCTCCTTTTGGTGCCACTTTGAATGGTCAGGAAATTAAACTAACTTGCTCTTGCTGTTATACTCTTTTAAGCCAGGATAGATCTTTAAAGAATTCCAGGCGTAACTGTGACATCCTAGTTATCGCATACAGTCCTTTTCTTCTTCAAAGCCCTGTACTATTCACCTTTTTTTTTCATATAAAGTGTTTCTTTGATATGTAGCACCAGATAAATTGTTCTGTTGAAATTCTGGTAAAATAAATTTGTCATGTGTCTTTCTTTTATCTAGAAAAACACCTTTATCTTTTTTAGTTGTTCTAGCTCCCCTTATGACTAGAAAGACATTTAAGAAAATGAATATTGCCTGTGTTCCTCATTGAAGGATAGTAACTATTGTATCCTATTACTCTGGGAAATCTGGAGGTAACAACCAGATGACCTTTGTGCTGAGAGAGGAAGATACTCCATTAAGCCCTCCTGGGTGAAACAGTCCTGCAACTTTGAAATGTAATAAGGCAATGTGATTATAGAAAAGAACCCTGTAAAATGGATTAGGTCTAAAATTTTAAAAAAAGTACTTCAGACAGTTATTCTTCTGAATTTCTGAGAAATTCAGTAGGATTTTATTGCTTCAATAATTAAATATTTTTCAAATTAGAATATGATGCACATGTCAACACAATCCTTTTCATGTTTTAGGAAAGATGTTGATATAAGAATTTCAATTTTAATTTAAAAATGTATTTCAGTGAAATAATATTCATTTCTGTGCACCCTGTTTTGCCAAATTCAGATAGCATTGTTTCCAATTAGTTTGAGCAGCAAAATAATTGATAATTGACTTTCATGGTCTGTACAAGTGAGCTTCAAAAACACTTCAATACATTGGGAACTAATAAGAGGTTACTCACGTATCAGTCACCTCTCTCAGAGCCTGAGGAGATCAGAATATGAAAGCTTTAATTTTTTTTTCTTTCCATCATAAACTGATAGAAAAATACAATTTTCATTTTTCTGTTTAAAATTAATTTAAATGGAAGACAAATTAAGACAACCATAGGGCAGTGGAAGATCACAACAGAATAGTTTCTCACATTAAAACACAAAAGAAGCAGCTATACTTTTTCAAGTTTTTTAAGAAACTCACATGTGAAATATTTAGCATCCTGTATCCATTTTATGTAAAGTGCCCAAAGTAGTGTGAGAGATACACACACACAATAGTTTGTAACTCTCACTTCAAAGACCATCTAGTGCACTTCATTTATTTACTTATTTAATTCACCGCAGAAAAAAGAAATCATAATGAATAACCAAGAAAAAACTCCTCAGAACTTCCATACTAAAACATTTTTTCCTTTGCTTAATGTTAAATCCAGCATCTCGTTTCTCAATGCTTCTCAATCTCATTTTCAGTGTCCTGAAGAATGCAGCATGTGTCAGTTGTGTGAAACAGCAATGTAGCAAGAATAGCACCGGGCAGTTGAAAGGTTTGGTCCTTACATATGTTTTCAAGTTGCAGTTCTCGGCATATGGGATATTTTTAAAAGATGGTTACTTAGATAAAAAGAATAAAAATCAACAGCATATTTCTATTTGTTGCAGTGAGACCACTGCTTTTTGGTTTTCTGTCATGTTCATCCTACCTTCCTGGGACACAGATAACATCTCTTTTAATTTAAAAGTGTTTCATATAAGTCATGCAAAATTCAGTTGAGTATCTATTAACTGGGAACCATTAAATATATGGTCAACTGTGCAAAAGAAACAAAGCTGGAATATATATGCATAATCATATGCAGCTCTTCATGACTTTAGATCAATGTTTCCCAGTTTATTTGTCTAAATGCTGCTTCTGCTAGTCTGCTGCATGGCTTAGGCACCATTGAAACCAGTTTCTTGTACAGTAACGGGGTTATTAAAGCAGCTTTGACCATTTGATCTACTCTGGAACATTTCAATGCCACTGCAACTTAATAAGGGAAAGCAATGACAATTAAGCTTCATTGGTTTTCAAAAGAAGTGTTTCAATTGTGTAAGCATACCCTACTCACTTGCCATTTAATGCTGCTACCCCAACAGTGCTTCTGGCAATTGACATACTTGCCACAAATGTCCACTGCTGACTTTGAGGGTCCCACCTCTCAACTGTGTTCAAATAACTCCAACCATCATGTCCTCCCACTGCATAAATAGGCCCTTCAAGCACTGTAACTCCTAAAATGGGGGAGAAAGCGAGAGAAGATAAAAGTATGTTTCCTCTGCCAGTAGTAAAAAATAAAAAAGTTTTCCAAAATACAACCAACAAATGAACTTGTACATTCAAAATGAAAATGGAAGTACCAATTTGAGATTTGATTAATTAAGAATTAACAAACAAGAATACAATAATGCCACTCTACACGGCTCTATGAAAAACAGGTCTTGTCAAACAAACAATTTCATTTCTTGAGAAGAGTGTTTGCTTCACAGAATAACCTGTCCCATGTGATCCTTTTAGATTTCTGTATTCCCTTCAGTATCTTATAACATTCTGATCATGAACTAGCTCTTTAGAACAGCAGTAAAGCACATCATAAAGTAGGGACTGGATATCTGGTAGATCTCAGATTGTTGTCCACCTAAGGGGATTTCATTGAATGGAATTGCTTCTACAGGGGTTGAAGTATGTTTTTTCACCATTTTTATCAATCACGTAGAAGAAAATAGACAATTTTTCAGTAGCAGGAAGCTTGATGGACTGGGACAGAATCAAAAAACACATTTGAAGGCTTGAGCAAGTAATTAGACTGAGAAATTTAAGCTGCTTCCTCTGTTTTATTCCATCAAAAAAAAAAGAAAGAAATAATCACACACCTTCACAAAAAATAATGTTGTATATATGAGGATTCTTTTATCTACTGAAGAAAAGTAAAACAAAATGTAATGTGTGAAAACTGAAGTTGAAAATATTTCAATAAGAAACAATTTTTTAACTATGAGGGGTTTGAATCACCCAGTCGAAGGAATTGACGAATTCTCTATCTCACAGTCTCTTCAGTTAAGCTTAGAAGGCTCTGGAAGATAAGTTATAGCTAAGCACCATTTGTCACAAGACAGTGAGCTCAGTAATTCCATTCTTTGAATCCATGATCCCAAATGAACATCGCTCTAAAAAATCTCAGGCTAAATCCAGTCCTATTTCCAAGCCAATGTCTTTTTTTTCCCTCACTCCATTTCACACGACTTGAACTCATCAAAAAGTCAGGAAAGAGTAGATCATTAAAGTTTCAGAGAGTGACATTATTTTTCCTTGCAGAAAAGTCTATCTTTAATTTAAAACAATGTGAAGTTTCCACTTTTTGTGTATGAATGTTTTATTCTATTTCAGAAAAGTAATTCATTAAAAGCTTATTTGACTTTAAAACTATATTTATCAATGAATTTGAACATGTTTTATCTCAGTGTTCACAGAAAGTGTTCCTGCACTTTGGGTGTTGATTTTCATTTGTCAATATTCTTTAACTGAAAAAAGAAAATAATCCAAAAAACTCAACTAGCCCTTAGAAAAATTTTCCTCCAGATGAAGGTTGAACCTCTTCATTTTCTATAGCACTCATTCTCCAATTGTTTTCATTGCCTTGCCTAGAAATTCTTTCTATTCAATCACATGTTCCAGTAATAATTTTTTCCAGAATATTAAAGTGGATATTAAATTGAAGTCATGATCCACATAGCTCAACACCTTATCTCAGAACACAACCAGTAACAACATGTGGGAAAATGTGTCAGTGTTCACATAAAAATTAGGGGATTATATGCTAATATATGTAGTTTGGGAGTGGTTTTTGTTTACTCTAGTATCTAATATTTTAAAATATTTTTAAATCCTGAACAAACAGGTTTATAATTATTTACAATGATATGTTATAATAAAATGGTTCTCCTTAGCTTTTCCTCTATATACTCCTCATTAAACGCAAAGTTAAATGGAAAATCAAATTCTTTTTGGGATAAAAAAATTAATTGTATTCAAAGAAAGTTCAGGGGGGTAAATGTTTCTGTACACATACATGTACACCTAATTGGCGTCTAGACAAACACACAAACCCTCTCTCACTTCCACAGGTAAACAGAGTTATATTATTATGCAGTGAATTTCACAAGGAATCTATGATGCACCTAAAAACACATCTCATCAGTTTTGAAATTTCCAGCTGTTACTTCCTGAAATAACTTATTTGCACTTTCACTAGGATATAAAGAGTTTTCCTCAATTACTCTTTTATCTCATTCAGTAATTCATATTTTTTTCAAGTCCTTCACATTTGAGTTTTATTCTCATCTATTTCCTGCTGGAAATTAGGCCATTACAATTATTTAATTCCCTTTTTGTAGGAAATTTGATTTCCCCTTAATCAAAATACTGTTCATCCTGCATTCTCATGGATTTTTACTTTTTTTTCTTTAATGACAATGAAAACTGATAAGCTCATTGCATTAATATGTTATTTTCTCTCTGCATTTCTTGTCCTGCTCTTGTAACTGAGCTTTACACACAAAATTGTCTTCGTTAGATTCTCTGTTCTTCTCATGAGAACTTTTCTGAGGTCATACAGTGCAGATAGAACCCTGTGAGATGCACAGTTCCTTCTGATTTTTTTACACATTGCAGAAACCAATATACTGCCCTCAGTAGTTTCTGGTGCCCTTTTGTGGAAGCTGCTGCACAAACTGTTGCACTTGCTGGATGCCTCTGTTACCTGTGCGCAGACCCACCTATCTGCGAAGCTCCACGGTCTGATTCCTATGGTTTCTAAGAAGCCAGGTTGGCAAACTTCTAAGCAACGCAGAAATATTTTCTTTCCCCATTAGGCAGTGCTTGCACCATATGTTTCAAAATATTCTAAGGAGTAGTAACAATAATATAATCATCTCCCCCAAGGAAATATATAAATACACGTTTAATATTACAGCACAATGTGTCTTATATAAAGAATTCAATATTCAAGTTCTGAATTCAAGCATTTGAATTCATTCAAAGCTTAGCTGCCAGAACTTCTATGTGATTTTTATATCACACATATGGACTAAAGCGTAGTCCCAAAGGTGTTGCTTGTAACACAGGATGGATTGCAATACATCTCTTCTTTGACTGAAATTACTGAACAGTCCATGATAACAGCAAATGGCAACACTGCAATCAAAATCTTAAGGGATACATTCCCCAAGATCACAAAGCAAAATATTTTCCAGTAAAATTGATGAAACAAGACTATTCTCTTTTCTGAATGTTCCAGGTCATTTGTTTTAATAGAAGGAAAAAAATTAAATTCATTGTAAGTAGTGTGTGTTGAAATGTCAGAGTTCCAATTCTATTAACACACTGTAGAATTCCTCCTCCTTAAAGAGCAAAGGTACTGAACTCTATATACCTTTTATTTTTTTCTTTAATGGTGCAGCCAATTTCTGCTTGATCTCTTGAGATAAGATTTTTCATCTTTTTGTAGTCAAGATACCAAACAGTATATTAGAAGATCAGAGTTCATTTCAACTTCATGAAACAGATTTTCGTGTTCATTGTGTGTCCTAGAGTAAACTGACATCAGAGTACCTAATTTTGTTTTCTGTCATCTATGTCCACAAGATAATAAACATCCATCTAGATTTACCCTCAGAATGCAGATAATGTTTTTTGTGAGAGAACGATCTTTTCTTGCTCCTAAATGAGAAAGTAACTATTTCCAGCTGACACTTAAACTCCTTTTTGTCATTAAGCAAATTGCACAGAAGAATAATACTATTAGTTCTTGCAGGACAGTTTGCTAAGAGAAGAAAAAGGACAGAAGGCCCTCACAGCTTTTCTTCCTGTACCTTATCTTCAACAATTTGACAAAACTAGTTTAAGACACAAGAAAAGAAGAAATCTTCTTGGATTTAATATTCCACATGATACTAGTACTCTATTGTTTTTTGACAAATGCGATAATACATTCAGAAAGGAAGTATTTTACTGTAAGAGAATTACATTAAATAACCGAAGTTATTATTTATCTGAACAAAAAACCTGGAAATTGGTGGAATCAGATCTTACTTTTTTAATTTGTAGAACATAATAATTCTGGCATTGAGGGAGTAATTTGTTCTACCCCTCTTTTGATGAATTACTTTCATTTACATGACACTGTGAGCAGTTTGTCTTTCCTAGTTCTCATGCAGTTGGAGAGCTGAACCAACTATGAACATCTCTTTTAGGAAAAGAAGCAACTTATTTCCTTAAGAGGAGATATGTTTTCAGCAATATATTGAGTAGTTAAATGCAGTAAGTACAGTGCAGAGAAACTTTAATGTTTTCCTGAACAAAAAAAGTACCTGGAAAATAATTCTTCTAAGCATTTTGACTTAGGAATTTATAAAAGCAAACAGTATTATTTTTAAACTAAATGAGATCTAAAAAATTAATTGTCCAGTTTGCAATGGCAGGCATTTTCATTTTGATTGCCTCCACAAAGCTATGCAGCAGAAATGCTATTATGCCTAATTAGGTGCTAAGATCTGTACAGTTCCAATTATTTATACTTGCAGACTGGAATGCAATTTTAAATTGCTTTTCTGTAATGTTACAAAGTAAAGGAACACTGCCTATCATATTTTACTCTGCATTTCCTCGTCTGCCTGATGGACCTAATTTTAGAGTGAAATTTTAAAAAGTGTAATTTTTTTATAAAACAACTGTAAATTTAATTTCATACAGACACTTGGATACAAAATGTCAAAGAAAAAATATCTGTGGTGCTAGCTTTACTGTAGTCTCTGCACTTTGATAATTGTAGAGACACGAAATTTTAACTGAGAAGGATATACTTGTATGCAACAACTTATTTTTTAAATAATGACATTACCTTTCAAGAAGATGACAGACATACAGTATATCATCACATTGAAGGTGAGAAGACAAATCAGTGGTTTGTTATCCAAGTATTAAACTGGATCAAATAACATCCAGACTTTATTCTACCCTTTTAAGCTCTGCATTTATTTAGTGTCCAGGTAGAAGCACATATGTAACAATCTCCTTTCTCACCCACACCCACAGAAGCATATTTATACAATTTTGTATTAATTGCAATTAATATTGCTGCTTTTTCTTACTCTGTTCTATCCCCCTTTAAGTCTTAAACCACTTTTATTCCATAATAGTGGTATCAAAGAAAGTAAAGTCCAATTTGCTTTAAATTATGCATCATTAATTAAATGATGAATTAAACCTCATATTTAGTTCTCAAAGCCATAATATTAACTGAGTGTGAAATACAAATACTGTTCTTTGGATGCTGCATATAGGACTGCCATAGGCCAAGCTCGGAATTTAGTATATCATTAATTGGAGAATTAGACCTGACCTACCTTCCTCAGTGAATATTCAGTGACTCAATGTTGAAAATACCTATCCCTATGTAAATTCACAAGCAAGTATCAAGGCTGATTTAAAGAATTATACCAATATCACTGCCCTCTTGGGCAAGAAGATATTACACTAGCATGCTAATATATTGCAAATTTATAGAAGCAAAGATCTGCCTGTCGACCCTTTATTTACATTCAGTTTTGTAGATAAGACACTCGGTTCTCAACTCTGCCACACTACTGTCCTGAGAACATGACTCAGAAATTATTATAAGTGTTGCTGTTATGATTCGTAACTCTTTAATGAATTGGGTCGTGATCAACTACTTACTAAAGGTACAAAGTACAAGGAAAGGTACTTAATAACTCAGAAAAAAAAAATCCCTCTAATGATTAGGAGAAAAATCCAAAGCAAAAATCTAATATACATGCAAATCAATATTGCAGAGAAAAGACCTTAAAACGCTCAGGCCTTATGTCAACCTACAGTGAAAGCAGCCAGAATGACTCATATTTTTCTTAAGATTTCACATGAAAAATGTAACTATCATTCAACTACACAGAGGCAAATAGAACTAGTCAATGTTGCCTAAAAGAAAGATTCTCAAACTAGTCTCTTAACAGCTGCTTCTGGGGTAAAAAATACAGCTATATCAGAGCATTGGTGTCCTCTGGTAAGCTAGTCTGTTGAGGAACTCTTCTACTCAAGGCTTGGGTGGTGATAAGTTTGGGCATTTTTGTTTGTTGGGTTTCTTGGGAGGTTGTAGGGTATTCTGTGCACAGAAATTACCACATAAAGATGGAGAACACACATCTCAGCTATAGCATCACTTTTATGAGATGCTGATGTACCCAGAAAGATCTACCATTGCAGAAAAATAAGATATTTACAACAGGATCTTGAGTTGAACCTTTAGGGAACATGAATCTTTTTCAGCTGACCACAATTGACCAAAATGATATTCCATACTGTATGGCATCATATTCTGGAAATCTGGAATATTGCTGCCCAGTGCAGTAGAATTTGGTCAGTATCGTATATGTGATAGCATGAAGTGCTATCATATTTTCAGTTGTCTGCATGCTTTAACAAACCAGTATCTGGAAAAGTTTCCTTTATCCAGCATTCTAGCTGTTTGGCACTGTAATAAACATTATTCAAAAAAAAAAAAAAAATTCAAGAATTCTTTTATTTATAAATAGTTGCTCCACAATACTGGGAAATTAATTAGTCATAAATAATTACTGTTTTATCATACTAATAGTGTATGACCTAATCTCTTGGCTTCAATGCTAATTCAATTCTCTTCATTTTACAGACATTTCTTTCTTCCTGCCTTTTGTCTCTGGCCTCCAGGTTCATATATGCCCTGACATCCAGCATGGAATCTCAGATTTTCATGCATCTGTCTCTGCAGCTCTGCACTTTTTAACCTCCACAGAGTGGTTTCTTTTACATACAGACAACATACAAAAATTTGGATTTATTATGTTGTAAAATTAAAAAAAAAAAATAAAAATCCAGATCCAGAAAAAATCCCTACTTATTTTTTGTTGTATGTTAATGGAAGATGTAAATTTGGCTTTTTTGGCTCCTTGGTAGCCCAGCAATAGAGATACATAAAAAGAAGAAGCTATCATGCAAGATAGCAGAGAAAGAATACAGATCCCTTTTATCTTCTACATTTTTATTGTTCATTTTACAGTTACCATGGATGGGAATGTTAAGGCTATATCAAGCTTTTATTTATATTCCTAGTCTATTTTAATGGTTTCTGCTCTTCCTGGAATGCTTTCTGACAGATCGTAACTCCATAGACAAACATGTATTTATAGGGGCTTAAGCACTATCTAAAATAATATCACTGCTCAACTGTCATAGCAAAAGTCTTTAAAATGGAAGATGAAAGTTCAGCTCTCACTGACTTGAAAATGATCCTTCAAATGAGGTCTAAAGAGAGGCATCATTCATCATTAGATTTTCGTTATTGAGTAAGCAATAACCTATGTTATATTATGTTTCATGAAAGAGGTAAAAGTCAGAAAGCCTACCAATGGTTTTGGTACCTTGCTGTGTATCTCATCTACTCAGCTCATGAATCCTATAGCCTATGTTTTCCTGGTGGAACTGTTTTAAAAAATCTGTTAGTAGCACTTATTCTTCAAAGTCTTTGTTTTCAAACAAAATTTATTTGGCATAAAATAAATTAGAGGTGATCACTTTCCATACTCATCTCATAAAATGCATCTTTAATATACATAATTTTTATTGCAATGACCTGTTCATTATAAATCTGTTTTATCAAATATGTGTTACCTATGTGTTTTTTCTTCACTTGTTTCAGTGTAATCAGATATTGGTTTTGCTATAATGGATCTAGTAAGGTTTCTAGCATCTCATACTTTTTCTGATATCGCACTGAAGGCTTATTTTAAAAAGCTATTGAAATTTTACAAATTTATTGTTAGAAACTACTTAATTTACTTCACCAAGGGAAAGTAATGGGATTAAAAATATCTGCTTCATGTCAATATTTACGTAGAAGAATGTTTTTACACAGAATAATTTTTTTCAACTTATTGCTTTATGAAGGAATAATTCCACCAGAAATGACTAAACTGGCAAGCAGTTCCATTGATGCTACTTTGTTACTGCTAGCCCTTTAAGAAATTATGTACTTCATTACTATGCTAGCTTTATTTAAATAGAAGTGTTCATAAAAAATTATTGGTTTTTTTTTGGTTTAGTTTTGTATCTTAAATAGTTTTTCAAGAATCTATATTTTTGACATCTCTCAAATCATACACACATACAGGCATAAGTACCCAATACAACATCTCTGGCTTTCTTTTTAAAAGTGTTAGTGCAACTGGAATCTAAGTTATTATTTGTGTTACCAGATACTCAGTTTTCAGTTTACTCAATAGTATTTGTTGTACCTTGAGAAGCAGGAACTGCTCCCAAGCCACAAATCATTTAATCCTAAACATGCTACACTTCTTTTTCCCACAGAAATGAGTTTATGCCATCTCAGTTGCTTTACTCCATTGTACACATACCTACTTAGGCAGCTGAATCCTACAAAAATTCTTAGATCTCTGACATTGTGGAGCTGTAATTATGCCTTAAGCTTTCACACAACGTAAAACTATCTGATAAACAACAATTCCTTTTGAAAATACAAACATTACTTGAAAAGCATCTCATTAATTTTGAATCAATGAAGTAGTCAAAAATGGAATACTTTTAAAATCAGAGAATTTTTTTTTCTAAATTATCATTTAGTGATTTTAAAAATATACCACGTTATAATAATTAATTTATATGTCTATATTTTTGTATTTTTATATTTTTAAAATATTATTTATAATACTTATATTCATACATGTTTTTTACTTCTGAGATTTACTATGTAGTAAGAATACTGACAGCTCAGTTTCTCTACAGTCTTTCCCTCTATTAGTATTTCTCATTACTACTTGAAAGGTACAGAGGCAGTCCTGTACTTTTCCCAAGTAAATTTTTTCCCCTTGCCTCTGACTCATGAGTTGGACTCTAGAGCAGTAAGCATGAAAGTGGAAAATCAAGCTGTGTCTAAGAAGCATGGTGGGTCATTCCCTTTCGGTGAAATATAGAAATAGGCCTTCATGCAAACACTTAGTGCCATTTGATATTTTGTCACCAACATCTAATATTCTGGGATATTTTATCTTATAACTCCCTAACTTCATCTATTCTCTTTCCACTTCAGATTTTTGAACTTAGTCTTTTAGATATTCATTCCTGCATATACCAGTTTCATGACAACCACATTATAAGCAAGTATTCACTCTAACTTCAAGCATACCCCTCAGGTCCTTTAAAATGCATTTGTATTACATATTTTGCTTCTTCAGAACAGGTTGAAGCCTAATCCAATGTGTAAACTGAGACTTGGAAATTCTTTAGGTTTTTTATAGCCATTCACTCTGGGTAGAGTGAATTCTATCTACCCTAGGCCTATATCCTACGTAAATAAATCTAAGGCTTTCCTATCAGCTATTAAAATTTTTATAGCATTTATAGCATTTTCACTCAAATGATAACAACTGGCAAGATTCTCTCTTCCAAGAGGAGAGGAGGAAAAATATGTAACTTGCCTCCACTCTAAGCTGTACAGGATTTTACGAGGTAATACCATGCCCTGTCAGCCTCTCTTCCACGCTGATCACCTTGCAGATACGTGTTTGACTATGGATAGTGAGATCAGTGTATTTTCAAAGCCAAAACCTAAAATAGAAGCTTAGACATACTTTACATAGCTCATGGAAAGAACAAGACAATTTAGAACACCTACCTGAAAAGACTGCTGCTCTCCCTTAATTATACTGGAAGCCTAATTTTCTCACTGTGGCACTTAAATTGTTTCTTCCGGAAAGACAAGCCAAGTATCATTTCTTTTAACTTTTTTTTTTTCCTCTTTAAATCACAATTTCACTGGATTTGACATCTAAAATTCTAATTTGTCTATCACTGATTCCATATTTCCTTTCTTTCTCCTCCTCTATGTAGACTATGAAGTTCATCAAAGAAACTGGAAAAGTGGATACAGAGTTGCTTCATGAAACTGCTGAATTTATAAACTACAATCTGTTTTACATTTTCACCTGTGTTCTTTCAGTCTCTTTCTTCCTTTTCTATATGGATTTTGAATTGGTCTTTCTGTTTGTCAGGTTTCACCTTTCCCACATTTCATTTTTGCCTTTCACTGCCTTTCTGGTGTATTATTGCTCTTTCATATTCCATTCTGGTTTATGGACTACTCAACAGGGATATTAGAATCACTATTACTTTAAATAATAGTTTTGGATCCCAGAGTCTGCCCTTTCTTTTTTGTACTTTAGCACCACTTATTTCAAACACTGCCATTAAAAGAGATTTCACTCATCTTCAATTGGCAGCTTTGAAACTGCCTAACATATGATTTCCTACACTATGGACTTTCCCTACAAGGCCTGTCAACTTTTATTTCCTCATTTCTACATGTATCAACTTCTACATGTATCACAATGGTTCTATTGAAGATTATATGAAGACAGGACAAAGTGAATTGTATCACCTGGTTGTGACCTTAGTTGCAATGGGGCACATACGACATTTTTTTTGCTATGTCAACAAAAAGACATCCATGTAAAGGATGGGTGCTTATTTCTATCCTGTATCCAAAATCCAATTTAAACTGCTCTAGCATTATTAGTACATGGATATAACATAACACACAGTTAAGAAAACAAATTAAAAAAATATATATATATTACTTCAGATTAATTTTCCTTACAAAGGGCATTTACTAAAATAACTTTATGGGATACTTAGAAAAAATTAAAATAAAATAGAAATGAAATTCTATTAACTAAGCTTCTCAGGTAATAATATGATTAGTACATAATTCCAAACAAAGAACACATTTCTAATGCCTCCCAAACAACTGCATTTAATCATCCCAGTTTAGAATTCTTTCCTCATTTTACATGGTGTTTACAAAAAGCCTGAATTACTTCAATATAAAAAATTAAAAATTATTTCATAGTAAGCCAAAAACCCCTCAAATGGTCAAATGCCTAGTTTGTTTCTTTTTTCCTACTATAGAAAACATACCAGTTTTTCTCCAGTCATAACCTCAGCATTCCTCAACTTAAAACTGTAATGGTATTTTTTAAATCTGTTGATCAAAAGCATCTTCAAAATTACAGTCTAAAATTATTTTTTTAACTGATCACCAAGGGTTTTCAATCATAGGTTCATCTCGTTTGTCACTGAGACAAGTATTTTCTCTATCAAGAATACCCTAATGTTGTATTACTACTTTCCTGTAGTTATAGCTGAAGTCATTGCATTTTTACCACCCTTGGGAACAGCACTGATTCTGTCAAATTCTGGAACACTGGCAGAAGAGACATGACATACATTTCTGCATGTAATTCACGTATTTTCACATGTATTTTCTAATTTACAATTAAATTTAAACTTAGGAAACTATTTTAGATCAACGAGATATTTAGTGTCATGATGCCATCGGACATAGATTCCCATCACTACTTCCTACTGTAAGACTTGTTTGACAGCAACAGTACATATGCACATTACAAGCATCCAATGATACGAGTGAAGGGCAGGAAAGGATGGTCATTTTGTGAGGTATTGATGCAATAGTACAGTAAAGGCCTTGCTGATCGCAGCTCAGGGGAATGGACAGGATAACAGTGTGTTGTGTGAGTTGACGCAGGCAGCTGGAATAACCACAAAACCACTGCTGAAATTCCTATTTATTATCTTCCTAACCAGAGGAGGCCAAAGCAACACCCAGGCAGACACACAAGCAGGAACATGGCAACTTAGTCCAATCCTAGCAGGTGGCTGGGCTGCTTTTTGCACTCATTTGTCAAGGACCCATGCACACAAAGTTTACTAATGTGCTGCGATCTCCTCTCTGCTTTTTCTGACTTCTGAGCTTTCATCTCTTTCCCAAAACAGGGAGCTCAAACAGGTCCAAAAGAGCGCCTTCAAGTCTCTCCAAACACCTATGTAATCTCTACATAGAAATTTTACTTCTCAAAACAGAGATAAAGAGCAGTAGGCATAAAATATATATGGGGTTCCCACATGGTTATTTTCCAGGCCTTGGCATTTCCAGCTGCAAGGTCACTTGAGCAAACCTGCCATCCTCCTCGCCATCCTCTTGCTTTTAACACTTTCACCCCTACACGCGTCTGTGAGAGTTTGAGATGTTAAAGGCTAATGGGTCAAACATCTGCCCATTTGTGGAGGTAGTAGGGTGCTTTGCTGGGCCAGGGTTTGCACCTCCCAAGGAGGAGAAGCCGAATTTTTGGGTGGGTGCTGGTGAAGCCCCTGGTCCATATAAATCAGAGGGGGTGACTACCCGCCACGGGAGGCCAATAAGAAGCAGATCTCATGGAGGCAGGATAGCTCTTTTTATCATGCCAGTGTCCTCCCTTACAAAAGCTTGTTCAGTTGTAAAACTCATCCTCCCGCCCTCTACCCACTTTACCCCCTTGGAAGATCAGATTCACATGGAACATTGACATTCACACATAGGCCTGGGAGTATTCATCCCTTTTATGGCTCAACTACGCTCATGCGAAAGGCAGCTGTCATGTCATAAACCATTAAAGACCTGCCCCTGAAAGCACCCCCAGTCTCATCTCAGCGTGGATCAACACATGATCTACAGTGCTGCAAAGGACAGTGTAAAACTTCCCTCTACTGAATTCTGTGTTTCGTGGGCTTCCCCCACTCCTGACTGATCAAGACTGTGATCACTTCAAACAACAGACATTTAAATTGCAACAATCAAGTCTCATCATTAGATCAACAGGTGGTAATATCTTCCTACTCATATCCTCTCTTTCTTTCTTTTCCGTATACATTTTCTTAAATGTTATTTTTATGCTTTTATATTGCTATATTACTACAGACAATAATAACCAAAAAGGCCTACATACCTGCTTCCCATTGCAACCAAATAGTTCTAAAATAAACCCTATATGTGTGTATTTACAAACACCAATCATTCAGTGCTGTCTAACCACCGCAAGGGATCTATTAACAAGAACCAGGGTTACCCCCTCCCTCCGGAGCAGGTCATAGCAGTGTCTTCCATTTCTATTTTCCAAGACGTTGTAATAATTCTATCACACCAAGTGTTTCTAGCAGAACAGATAACAAACAGTTCAGTTTTCTATACCCTGTAACAATGATACTGAAAAACCGAGTTATTGTTACCGGTAAGAATGCTACTATAGCTTAAAAGTTCTGAGTTTTCCATAAAAAATTACATAACCAAAAAATGTGGCATGTTTTAAAGATAGTTTTTTTCTTACCTAGGCCATGTCGATGTGTTGACATAGGTGGTAACACAGTCCAAGCCTTGGTCTTTGGATTGTAACATTCAACAGTGTTTAAAGTCTTTAACCCATCCCGGCCTCCAATGACAAACAGCTTGTCATCGATGACAGCAACACCAAACTGAAGCCTCCTGCCATTCATTACTCCAGCCTGAATCCATATGTTTGTTCTGAGATCATACTTTTCAATAGTTGTAGCTCCTGATGAGACATAAAAGCAGAACTACAAATATCAAAATTATAGGTGCATTTAAATTATTGCTTAAGAGAATAAGTTAATAATTCATCTGCAATGTAACCAGTGCTTTATTTTAACATACACATAACAGTGCTTCACTTCCAAAGTTTAAATATCCTACAGAAAAAAATTGGCATAATTATGAAGCTTTTACTCTTTGGAACTAACTGTTTGGATTATAATAAAATGTTATAATTCCATGGAAAATAATTCTTTTAGGATTCATTCTTTCTTTGGAACCAAGTAGCAATGAAACAAGTGCAAACAAACATCATGAATGCAATAGTTCTGTTAATTGGACAAAAAAAGACATAATTTAAATGCAATTTGTATCTAAGTGTAGCAGAGGAGCAACAACGTACACTACAAATGGATGTATTAAATTACCTTCCAGTTTTATGAAGCCACAAGATATACGAAGCAAATTTTGCATTCAGAGAGACATACTTATTTATCTTTTTGACCCTAGTTTAAAACTGAAAGCTGTAAATTCATTAATCCTTAGTCTGAAAGAACTATATACAGTTTATTTGATACAGTTTTTTGGAAGTGCTGCAGGGCATTTTATAATGATGCATATTCATAAAATTGTAATGATTTATATAAATAAATATATAAATATTATAAATTATATGCAGATTTATATAAATATATTTATATAAAAATGCAATAATTTATATGCTGAATCTAGTCATGTTAAAAGCTAGAACTGTAGCACATGAATTCTGTAAAACTGTTTACTTCAGTGGTAGACTACAGTTTAAAAGCTTTGTCATTCTGATTTCAGAAAATTGTACTTACATAGCAAATACTCTTTGAATTATTTTCAGCTACACATTTTCTAATATTGGCTAACTCTGAGTTGCCAAAATATTTTATTATATTACATACTGAGTATCTAGTCCAGGAGTTCCTGGACTGCTCAAATTCTGTTTATCCAATAACGTGCCTTGCTAATTTGCAATGATGATGATGATGAGGATGATATAATAACAATAAAAACAACGAGAATAATAACAAAAATCAACAACACAAAATGAAATAGGTGTCAGTCCTATAAAATCATTATTATCAAGAACATAAATATAATACATTCTGGACTGCAATTCAGACTAGAAAAGATCTCTTAAATTACAGTAATTACTTTGATTGCAATGACACTGGGATAGTAACATTCAAACTAGAAAAATCTTTAAACAAAAAGGTAGTGGAATGACTGAAAGATACCATCAGCGGAAGTTTTAGGCTATCTTTAATTGCAGATTATTGAGAACTTCTTTTTATAATATTTAGACTCTTCTTCATTCCCATACATATGGTCAAATATGCACACATCTTGGACTATAAGAAAGAATAAGCTTCTACCTTTCCTAGGAAGAAAACTGGGTATTTCTGACAAAGGAATAGA
>VZTG01003218.1:529571-680021 GCA_013397845.1 Melanocharis versteri | reverse complement strand
TTTTTTTTTTTTTTTTTAGGTCAAGTGTTTTGATTTTTAAAGTAAAAGGATTTTCTGCACCTAGGAGAGGAGGGAAAATCTTGATACCAATAGGATTTTACTAGACAAATTAGTTTAGCTATTTAAGAGTCAGGTGCTCTGGGTATATAAAATCAATACCATATTGGAATATTTATTTTTCATCTATCATATATTTTATGGCTTGAATATAATTGCATATAATACTCTCAGAATGAAAGTATTATTATATCGCCAAATGTTGACATCACAAATTAGCTCTGAAACAGAATAAAAGCAGAAGCTCTAAAGTGTCCAGGGGTGCATCAAACACAGCACAAACAAAGCCATATCTTCATCTTGATAACAACATCTTTGAGCTACTTTTGCTAAAATCTCCTGTCACTGACTGAAGACTATGAAACATCTGTTTTCCCATTTTTTAGAATTCTTAATTCAAAAGGAGAGCATTCTTAGATTCTCTCCCAGTTTTTTCTGCTAATTCTACATTGACCTTAGAGATTTGACTTAGGAGCTAAGACATCCATAAACATCAAGGTTTTGGAGGAATATTTTAACATTTTAACTTTCAGCATTTGTTAAAAATTTGTAAAAAGCTGCTCTTTTAACATTTGAGCAACTGATTATATTTTATGACCTTGCGTAGTAGTTCTGTCTTTGCCAGAAGTCTAAGTGGATCATAGAATTGTAGAATTGTAGAATCATTTAGGTTGGAAAAGACCTTTAAAATCATTCACCCTTTAACCCAAATCCTCCACTAAACCCCAAGTGCCACATCTACATATCTTTTAAATACCTCCAAGGATGGGGACTCCATCACTTCCCTGGGCAATTCCAAGGCCTGATAACACTTTCAGTGAAGCATTTTTTCCTCACATCTAATCTAAACCTCCTCTGGTGCAATTTGAGGCCATTTCCTGTTGTCCTATCACTTGTTACTTGGGATAAGAGACTGACTCCCACCTTGCTACAGCCTCTTTTCAGGAAGTTGTAAAGAGTGGTAAGCTCTTCCCCGAGCCTTCTTTTTTTCCAGGCTAAAGAACCTCAGCTCCCTCAGCCACTCCTCACAAGACTTGTGCTCCAGACCCTTCACCAGTTTCATTGCCCTCCTCTGGACACACTCTGGGAGCTCAATGTCCTTCTTGCAGTGAGGGGCCCAGAACTGGACATAGGATTTGAGGTGTGGCCTCACCAGTGCTGAGCACAACGCATATATAATCAGTAGTTACGCTGCAGGACGATGAGTCACTCTTTGCTGCCCGATCTGGAGGGAATACAGAGTACCCCATATGGAAATATTGGAGAGAGTGACAGAACCCTATCCCCAGTCACTTTCATCACTTCTAAGGAGAGATTAGTATCTAGGGGTTTTAAACTGTGGCGCAGTGGAGGAACAGTCTGAGTGAGTACTCAGATGCTGGTTCCAGAGACAAGCAAAAATTGGTAGCATCATATGCCAGCTGAGATAAGGAAGTCCTTTCCTCTCTGCCATTACAAGTAGATGGCAGCCAGCACAGCCAACTCCTAACTGAAGCAACTTCCAAACTACGCACGCTCAAAGAAATGAGCTGTGTTGGTTAATACTGCTTACCCCAGGCTGTGAAAGGATGTCTTAGCAATGTCAGAAATCTGTAGACAAGGATTTTTTTTCTAATCCCCATGAGCAAACCAAAGTCATTCTGATTACGTGTTTCAGAAAACCAGAAAATCCAATTTCCCAAGAACATGAGGATGGAAGGAAGAAATTGGGAAGTGACTGGTGTATTTTTTTTATGGAAATTGGATATACAGGCTTAATCTGAAGATATGAGTAAAATAAATAAAGGAAAAATTCATTATTCATTTTGAGCTGAAGCATATCTGCTGCTTATGCAGAGACAGACATATTTTCCTACAAAACAAAACAGACAGAATACCACAGAATAAGTAACACACACATGTTGCAGCGGCTCACAGCCTACCTGCACTCCCTGAGCAGGGTCAGGCAGAGGTCCCAAGGGAGCTTTGTTGGCCGGACCTCAGGGCATCTCCCTGCCCTTGCTTAGGGCGAGAACTTTTGAAGCTCCCAGAATACCTTTCCCCACATATGTTAATTATGTAAATCCACACATCCCCATTGGTTCCTGTTCTCTCCTCCCCAGTTTTCCCAACTTGGGTTATGTTCCAGAGAATTTGTTGTTACACAGTTCATGGTTGGCTCCCAATTATTCCTCCCCACCCTTTGTTGTTATTGGTTATTTGTACTTATCCCCACCTATGTACTGCCCCCTTTCCGTGCCCTGATTGGATTATTTGAATGTATCCCCCTGCCCCACTTTAGGGGTATAAAACCCCTTGTAACGCCCTGATCAGGGCTCTTCTACCCCTGCTCTTTAACCCCCCCTCTTTGCCTGGAATAAACCCCTTCTTCCCACCCTGAGGAGCCTCTCTTTGCTTCCTCCGGTGCCTTTACCACCAGTGGGTGCAGCGAGCCCTTTGTGAGCTCTCTCTCGCCCTCCCGCCATCGAAGCAGCACCCAGCCACCCACGGCAGCAGCCAGGGAAGGATGCGTGCTCCCAGCCACCAAGCTAGCCATCCTGAAGGCCAGAGAGCCACATCACACACACATAGACCCAAATAAAAATACTAACTATATTAAAAAGTACATGAAATTACATTTAAAAATGTATTCTATTATTGTTTCCTTCACTTGCATATCACTAGAGCTTTTTGAGTGATCTAATGTTAAAAAGGAAATAAATTACTTGTTAGACTGTCTTTAAGATAGTGGGTATGAAACTGTAAAGATGAAAGAAAAACAAATACAAAGAATATTGAAGATTCTACAATAAAAGTACTACCCATCCAAGCAATTCCTCTATACACACTGACATGCACAAACTCCTATTTTTCAGATGGACAGAGCTCTAATACTGACTAATTTCAGGAGGCAGCACTGAGAAGAGAGTGTATGAAAAAGACATAGTGAGGTGAAACAGAATTCATTTCATAGCTATTTGCATGATAAAGAAAAGTGTGTAGTAAATTAAAAAACTATTCCATGACTGTGGCAGCACAAATAATTTCTGGTAAGAACATAAGGATGTTTCTTGATGTTCTGGATACATTTCAACTTTTTTTTTTTTTTTTCCTAACTTAAATTCTACTTAGGATCCAGCTGGGCATTGAATGAAATTAGTTCTGTGTATTGTGCTTATGGGCATTATAAACCCTGATTAATCAAGGTCTATGAAGTAATGAGAGACCTACAGAGAAAGAAAACTTCAGAAATGAAATGCCGTAGATGATCAGGGTAATTCTGCATTAATGTCCAACTGCTGCTGACAATTCCTCCGTGTATGCAGCAGGGATGAAAACAATCCTACCACCCCATGTTTCTGATGCTCTTACAATTTCACCTTTATCTACAGAGCAGTACTCCGTTGCACTAAATATAAATTTATATTTCTTTGTTTCAGTTGTCATTTTTAAGCACATGAATTTGTGAAATTGTTTTGGTGAAACCTTTCAAGTGATCCTCAATTATCTTCTCTTAAACTTTGCCTTTTTCTAAAATTAAGCATATTTCATTTCCTTGCTGATCACTTATAAATCAAGATTTTTGTAGAAACCCAATCATCATCCTTATATTTTTTGTGTAGTTGATGACTGAAAACTAATAATATAGCAAGGTCATTGAATGAAAAAGAATTTTGGAATAGCAATATTATTTGCAACCCAATATTTTAAGTCAAACAGAGAAATACCTAGAAACCTGTCCTTCAGAGATATTTTTAAGTATTTTTGAACAAGCTGACATAGGCTACATGAAGTAATGAAGATTGTCTGAGACTATGAATGCAATGCATTTATTTTAGCTAGGTATAAATTCAAGACTTTTCATATAAACAAAGTGAAAATTACTTCAGAAGCAGATGAAACATGTCCCCCTTGCCAAACTATTTTTGTATTCAATGTACACTTTTCCACATGAAAGTACCTTTTTTTTACCTCTTTGGTAGGATGATTCGGTATTTAAACCCATGAAGAAGGGTAGGAGTTCTACATTTATCATCAGAAAATTTCTACGTTTTTTTTTTCTCTGTAAGACTTTCTGCTGATTTTGCTATTACTAAAGCTGTTGCTGACATGTACTCTGATCATTTTGTTCAAGATTTAGAGATGCTACTGGGAGTAGGCGCAAAATGATGACCTTGATCTAGTGATCTGCAACATTACATTTTGAACTGAAAAGATGGTGACTCAAGTGGAACGAATGTGACCTAAGGAGGTTACTGATGCAGATACCAAGGAGAATATTTTGGTAAAGAAATAGCTATACAGAAAATGGTAGCATAAGGTAGCAGTTCATTACTCTGTCATAAGACTGCTAGAAATTCCTTTAAGCACTCCAAAAATCTGTAACATGTACACAAAAAGAATGTTACTTTTTTTTTAGTGAAAAAATGTATTAAAATGTCAGAAGGATTTGCCATATAGTGATAGGAAAAAAAAATCAGAAAATCTTTGGGAATATTCAATTATTCTATATGAGCAGAATTCTCTAAAACCAATACAAGTTTTTTTTCCATTAATCTTTATATTTTTGAGAGTATCAGAACTGACAGCTTTTCAACAATGATTTTAGGCAATGTCTTTGATGTTGTGCAGTTTGTTTTATAATACAGTGTTACATTTTATTACATAAAACATTCATGGTTTATTTTTTATTTTTATGTAATCTAAAATTTACAGAAAATCCTTTTATTAATGACTTATATCATGCAGTATAATAGTCTGCCTTTGCTCAGCAACAAAATACATGCCTCTTCTTTAAAAACAGTTCTGTTCCCACTGAAAATTGTGCAAATAATGTGTTAACAACAAAAACAAAAGCTCTACATGTGGACAAAACCAAATTCTAGGGGAACTACATATTCTGCAGGAGGGGTGTGCACCCACTGGAGATGCCACCAGTGGGGAGCAGGTGATGGTGACCTACACAAACTGTGTATCTCTGTTTGTGTGTCTGTGTACATGTGTGTCTGTGACGAGAACCTTGAGGGATTTGCTCAAGAAGAATATCGTAGTTTACCTACTACATGACTGATATTGATTCTAAACACATGGTTCATCTGATTGGATGTTCATTATGTACCATAACAAAATCAATAAGCTACTTTGATCATGATTTGGCTTAAACAATGTGAACAGAGCAGTTTGGTGCTGCAACAGTACCAGTTTCTCATTGCCCCCAGCCTTCTTTCATTATTTGTCATTATAGATGTAGAGATGTTCATCCACACTGCTTAGCCCATAGCTCAGTTCCTGGGAGATTCTGTTTTGCTGCAGTTACTTCCTTCTAAGGTAAACCTGCTGCAAAGGGTGCTATTCATAATCTACATGGGTAGGACCCAGATAACGCTGATTGGATTCTGTATGGTGCCATCTGTAGTTCAAAAAGACAATTGTGTTTATTTGGTTTTCTAGTTCAGAGTGTAAAAAATAAGGTGAAAGCTCTACTGAAGATTACTTGGATGTTCTTGTGCTTGAAAATAGAGACTTTTGGAGAATTTGGCAAGGAGATTTGTGAGGTGACTGAAGGTACAAGATAGAGCTGGAGGACTGCACTTGGAAGTGCCACTATTTTTTAAATCTCATCCACACCAGCTATTGAGGGTGGTTCCAGCACTGAACTGTTTCCAGAACAAGATTCAGAATTTGGGGTGGTTTACTCTAAAGCCAGTACCAGTAAGTGACAACCATTAATGAAACTTCGGTGATCAGGGAACAAAAATTAGCTAGTGTGTAGAAAAATATAGGGTTTCTGATAATATAGAAATTCTCTAAATTATTCATACGCCAGGCATGTGTCTTCTCTAGATCACATACAAAGTTGTGGGGGGTTTTTGTTGTTTTTTGGTGTGTTTTGTTTTTTGTTTTGTTTGTTTTGTTTGTTTTGTTTGTTTTGTTTGTTATTTTGTTTGTTTGTTTGTTTGTTTTGTTTTTTGGGGTTTTTTTTTGTGCATTTTAATAAGTAATAATGTATCTGCACTGGAAATGTCAGACAACAGAATAAATTGCAGAGAAGTAATGAGGAAGAACAGGGGGTTGTTCTTGGATCCCCCTAACACACCCATGATGCAGACGCCTCTTGCAGTGTCTGCGTGATCCCCTAGTTTGTACCAACAGGTGTAAATTCCAGGAAAACAGATTGACAAGGTAAGAAGCTTTTGGGATGATAAAATTTATCTTGTGTGTGATAACTTGGCTCTTCTCTTACATTTGAAGCCATGAAGGCTTCAGAATAGATCACTTCAGGATCTTCTTTTCATTTCAAACTGTAACTGAATCATCAGTTTCAGAAGATAATTACACTAAAAAAAAAAAAAAGCCAGAAATTTAGTGATATAAAATAAGTACTGAAAAAAGTATCAGATGGTGTTTAAATATGGGTTGGTTTTTTTCTATTCTTAAATGCACTGCTAAATCAAAGTACTTTAACTGCTAATTAGCCTATGAGACTGAATGTTTTGGAACATATTGAAAATCATAGGAGTGAAAAGAAGGAAGTAATCATGTTAATACTTATAAGAACTGGACGAGAAGAGAATTTTAGTGTGATTTATACATTTAATTATCTCATTAGTGATTAGCCAGTGTATTTCATATTCCTCTGGTGAAGTAATTAGCCAAGCTCTAATTTTGCTCTACAATTACATTAACATGTTGCAGAATCACAAAACAGTTGAGGTTAGAAGGGACCTCTGGAGGTCATCTCTTCTCTGGGCTGAGCAGTCCCAAATCTCTCAGCCTTTCTTCACAGGAGAAATGCTCCAGTCCTTTCATCACCTGTCTTGAGATGCTGTTAAAGGACTGAGCAGTATTTCCAGTGAGATCTGACCAGAGTGAGGAAGATGCAAGCAATTTGATGACTGAAAAGATAATTGATAGAGGGGTATTTAAACCTCAGCTACTGGTATTTTGCCCATCTTTTTTTCTGATAACTGCCCAGGAAAAGACTGTTTCCTTATTCTTGACATAACCCCAGTCCTCAAAAATGCACTGCATTGTCTTAGTAGAGAGGTTAGTAAAGTGACCTCTCATGCTATCCCCTGCCAGGGCGGAAATCCACTGGGAACATCTCTCACCTCTGCAGTGAGTATTGAGGCAAATCTTTCTCAGTGCCTTCAAGAGAAACTGAAAGCAAATGAAAACAAAGGAAAAGAATCCCCTCATATCTTCCTCTTTGATAGCAGCGCATGCTTTAAAATTCCCATGCAAGGTCTGCCAGGGAGCAGACAGTGGATGGAGAGGCTGGCTGCTCAGCACAGCTTCCTCTGCTCCCTAGATCTGTTACTAGGGATCAAATCTGCACGTGCAATTTTGCTGTTTCCAAATATTTGAACAATTGTTATGCAGATGTTTGGGGAAAAATGACCCCAGGCACGTTTCTGCCAAGCTGCTGTCCAGCTGGGTGGCCCTCAAATTATACTGGTTCCTGGGGTTGTTCCTCTCAAGGCGCAGGACTTTGCACTTCCCCATGTTGAACTTCATGAGGTTACTTCCTATTGTTTCACTAATTACAGTTTCTCCCTCCAGAATGTTTTGTTGCCAGCTAAATATAAGATAGATATATATATATATACATTTCTTGAAACAGGTCATTTTGATTTCTGTTATTATTGTGTGAATCAAACTGAAAATCAGATTCTCTTTTACTTTATCAAACATATATTCAATAATGAAGTCTTGGGCTATATTAAAAAAGTATAAATTTCTGCAAAAGATAAACTAATTCTACCAAAATCCATTGTCTGGTTTTCTGTTTTAAAAAGTAGTGGATTTCCCTTTTTTTTTTTTTTTTTTTTTAGACAGCTAACTTACATCTTTTCTGTTTAAGGAACCCATAAGGAAAAGTAAGTTTCAATGCATATTTGCAATACAGACACTGAAAATTTTACTTATTCATTCTGCATAGCCTGCCTGCCACTTACTCTAGTATTCTAATTTTCTCAAGAAAACCCACTGTGATGACATTACTATGCCATCTTGATTACTCCAACAAGAGTATAATTCTCTGTGTTCCTCCTGTTTATATATTCCATTATTATTTTGCTGTTGAGTCTTCCAGAAAGCATGAAGAAGGAAAACAGAGTTGGTCATTGGTACAATGTTGACCTAAAGCTAATGGAATGTTTCTTGTTTATTAGTGCATTTTAGATTTAAGGTGAATTGTTTTCCATTTCCAATGTTTTCCATTGCTAGCTAGAGAATGTCTGGGAAAACACTAGATTATGCCAACACACATTTTTATGTTTAAAAAAAACCCCTTTAAATATGTCAATTAAAAAAAAAATAATTCCAGAAAGTATAAAAAAGAATAGTGAAATATATTACATGAAACTGAGTAAACAAAAAAACATAGAATCATTTTGGTTGGAAAAGACCTTCATGACCGAATCCAACCCTCAACCCAGCACTGCTGAGTCAACCACTAAACCATGTCCCTCTGTGCCACATCTACATATCTTTCAAATACCTTCAGGGATGGAGACTCAACCACTTCCCAGGGCAGCCTGGTCCAATGCTTGACAACCCTTTTCAGTAGAAAATTTTTTCCTAATATCCAATCAAAGCCTCCCCTGGTGAAATTTACAGTCATCTTCTCTCATTGTATTGCTTGTTATCAGGGAAAAGACACCGACTCCCACCTCGCTACAACCGCCTTTCAGGTAGTTGTACAGAGTGATAACATTTCTCCAGAGCCTCCTTTTCTGCATCCTGAACAACCCCAGTACCCTTAGCTGCTCCTTCACATCAATCTCAGTAAAATTACTCACTTCTGATACCTGAAAACACTGGAGTTGTTTGGCTGTGATAGAACTGCTACTTAAATAGAGCAGACAAGATTTCAGAGAAAAACTGTAGGTATCTAAATAAGAAATGGTATACAGACAGCGGCTCAGAATGTCTGAGGCACAGTTTATTTTGGCCTATTGTCCTCCTGAGGTATTTTAAGGCTATGACTACATGATTCTTAACGATAACATATGTCCTCATGGAGAACACAGGTGAAAACAAATTAGCACCAAAGGCAGAAGGAACTCATAGAGTGGTAACGACATATATGTGATGTTATCAATAAAAAGTGTAGGATTGCAAGAAGGACCATCAATTTCTCACTTTTCAGTTCTTTTGTGAACATCTATTTATGCAACGGGTAACAACAGCATGTTTGTTTATGTTCCTGCTTGACAGGGGCTGCTCCTGGAGTCAGACAGGGGCTGATATATATGCATACATAAGTATACTCACAAAGTATGCATATTTATACAAAACTTTTCCAAAAGCACATCCGGGAGAAATATTCAGTAATAAACACTTTGGACTTTTCTTTCTTTTAAGGGAAAATACTCTGTCTTCTTAAGTAGATTTTGCTGTTTGTGTATTATACAAATATAGGACATCAAGCACTCATTTTGAAAATTAAACACAGTTACTGCACATTGTAGATTTCAAATGAAAATGCAAGTAAGATTAAGATGTTTACTCAAGATAGTTTTGTGCATCAAATGGATAGATAATGAATGCCGTCAAATGTTTTTATGTATGTGAAGACAAAGCGGTTTGCAGCAATTTTTACGACTTGCAAAATGCCATATAACAATCTTGATGGATTTCACTTTCTTCTTTGTTTCTTTTTCAACAAACTCCCACTAAACTGAAGAGGAAGGAGGCAGATTCAAGTCACAGACAACTCAGACACATATCTCAAGAAGCTAGAAGAATTACCTAAGAGGAAAAACATGATCTTTCCCTATTTTTGCCCTTTTTTAACAGCATTTACAACAAGTTTTTGAATATTTCATTCAGCATTTAAAAAAATATGCCTATATGAGAATGAAAAATATAAAATTAAAATAAATAAAGTTTAAATGAAAGATGCTTTGAGAAATGTCTTGCTAGAAACAAAATGAAATTAAACAAAAAACAAAATCAAAACTAAAAAGCCCAGAAAAAGAAGGACATCTCCAAAATTCACTGGAACAAGAGTAACTTCATGTATCTATGCTAGATGACATTCCTGTGAAATAATTTTATATATATATATATATATATATAAAAGTAATAAACCACATTTGATAAACCATATTTGTGAAGCAAAAAGGATTATTGCAATAATTTAAAATACATTAAAGAAAAGGAAAAATATGCAACACGGGTTTAAAAGGAAAAATGACTGGAGGCCTCAATTTCATATTTTTAAAGGTTAATTTTTTTAATATATCTGTGTCAATAGGAAAGATCTTTCTAAAAAGTATCTATACAACAATAAAAGAACTTTTAATGTTGCTTAATACAGATGAATGATGAACCTTACCTATTTACCATCAGGGCACTTTTTGCAGCAGGTTTTATATCTAGTCACAAGATTAATGAAAAACATACATTTAATAACAGTGTTTCAGTAAATTGACTATTCCATCACTTTTTAAATGAACTGCCACATTTTTATGGAAGAGTTTCTTGCTCATGCAACTTTTCGTTTCTTTCTCCCTTGTATTTACTTACAGACTGGGATTCAGTAAACAAATAACTAATCTAGGACTTTGAGGAACTAGTCTAGGACTATTCCAAAAGTAATATATACCAGTGGTTTTGGATCATGGTTACTGTAATACCTTTGTTTTCTTTTTTCTGAAAGTTCTCCTTGTCTCTTATTATTCTAACTGCTACCTAGTTAGACAGGCTAGAACACCTCAGGAGAAATTAATCAGCATTCTGACATCACTGCAACACTGCTTGATTATCAACACCAGTCTCTGCTTGCTGCATATTTTCCTGGTCATAATTTCCCGTAGCACCATCTAACATAGACTATATACATCATGATCTGCCACTTGGCTTCTGCTCTGTATTTGGGATTCCAGGATGGATGCAGGAAGCCAGTGCTGAATCATTCTTAAAAACTGTTGTATGTCCACTTCTTGCAATTACTTATTTATTTCAGTCTATCATCCTCCTCTATATGTGGACTTTTGTATACTGTTAGATGATTAAGTACTGCTAATCCAAATTAGAGAAGTCAGTGTGATGATATTAGTTGGTAAAATGAATGGAACATTGCCAGAAGCACATACTTCCAATCTATTAATTAATCTGTCCCATTCCATTAATGCAGACATACAGAGAAAAAGTGTTTCTTACATGTGCCTTTAAAATTAAATTAATGAATAAGCAAAGGTGTGTGGAAACAGAGATTTAATTTTTTTTAGTTCATCTAGGAAATTAAAATTACAAATTTATCTAACTTTGATACTTTCCTCTCTATCCATTTAGTACTATGCTGCATTAATTTTTCACATCAGGCAAAATTCCAGTTGCTGTTTGCTGGAGTTTAATTATCACTTCATTTTTATGGAAAGGAAAATAATTATAGAAGAGATTTCAAAACAAACTTAGCATGCTAGGTTACTTTTTATGTGATGAGCCACATAACCTTCCAATGCTTTCATAATATTTGCACTTAGCCGCTATTTTATAAGCTAGTTAATAAATTCCTAATTTGTCTAGCTCATCCAAGTTATTTGCAACGGTTTCATATTTGGTAGCAAACACCAGGAAGCATTAAAAATACAACATTGTGAATTGCAACCATCCATATCAGCCTTTCAGTGAAGAAAGCTGTGGGTGAAAAAATAAATTATTAATTATTGAGGAGAGATAATACAGTATCAGCATCATCTCCCAGCCCAAATATTCAGGCTTGCTTTATGAACTCAGTGACTCTTCAGAGCAGGTAAACAGCACTCAGGTCTCCTGAACGGACGTGTGGAAACAAGACTCACTGGGCATAAAAGCTAGTCAAGAACACAGCAGGATCACAAGAGGGATGAGCTGAACAGATGCAAGCTGAGACAGCACAGCTGCAGAGCCTGAGTTACTGGGAATACATATTGCATCAGCTGTAACACAGGCTCCTGCTATGCAGACGCTCCTTTGCCATACCAAGCGCCTTCTCAAAGCAGTTTTTATCTGCTGTAAATGCATAAAAGTCCTGGTAGTTTTCAGTCAGAGACTGCATCAACAGAAGGCTGAACCTCTGTTGCTCTGTGTTTTCTCCTGCTGCTACAGAAATGAACTGCTTCTGCCTGACCTGAATCTGCAAAATAGGCTGTGTGTTGATGTGGTAATTGTGTTATACTTTGTGTTGTCTTCCTAAATATTTCTGTATTTTTATTGAGGAACAGATATTAATAGTAAATGAGAACAAATGCAGCTGCACACAAATTGGGTTTATTGTAATTTCCTACCTGAATGCTTGTGTTAATTGTAATTCGTCCTAAGTAAGAGGAAACTTGTATTTTATCATCCAAAGACAATGTTCTGTGCACATCCACGCCTAACATTTAGCTACACAATTGTTTGTAAATGTTAAAAGGACAAAAATAATCTGCAGGTACTTTAAGAATATATATATGTATTGGTTTCTTTTATCAACAATTTCTTATTGTCATAGAATAATTGAACAGTTTGGGTTTGCAGGGACCTTCAAACCCAAAATATCACCTAGTTCCAACCCCTGTGCCATAGGATGGGACACCTTTCACTAGACCACATTGCTCAAAGCCTCATCCAGCATGGGACAACTTCTCTGGGCAACATATGCCAGCATCTCACCACCACCCCCAGTAATGAATTACTTCCTAATATCTAATTTAAACCTATGACCTCAGTTTAAAGTCATTGCCCCTAGTCCTATGACTACATGCCCTAGTAAAAACTCTGTCTACCATGAAGCTGCCTTGACTTGCTTGTCATACTTCTCTTGATGCCACCCATTTATTTTTCACACAGGCACAGATGTCATACATTCTAATCACTGGTGTAACTTGATGGCAAAAACATGCCATGACATTTTGCAAACAACATTGCCACAGCTATTTACTGAAACAACTGCAGTAACAACACCTAGACATACTGAAGATATACCTTTATACTATATTTTTTAAAATACAGTTTATTTTATATTAGAGCTAGTGTTTCTGAAGGCATAGTCTTCAGTCTAAATATGGACACAAAAATGTAAATGCTGTGGAATTGTTAGTGAATATCACAAAAAAAATAGTAAAGACTTTTTGAGTATATAAGCTTATAATGTATCTAGCTTTTAGTTCAAATATTTTGTTTCATTCCATTCAAGAAATCAGTGTATTAAACTTACCAGAAATGAAAGCACAACGAACTCATCGTAACTCTTATTCCCAGCAAATAACAACAAAATGCTTTAATAAAATTTCCTACTTCACATAAAAATGGGGCTTATTTCACCTTCCTTTATCTGTTGACAAACTAGCGATCTAGTTGAAGCTAGTTATCTTTTTTCTCTAGAAGACTTACAAATTTCTGCATTGGAAGACCCATAAATCATCCATAATATTTTAGACAACTACTTAAGAATACACTGCATACCAAACTGCCTTTTATCATAGGTTAAAGAAACTGAGAGAAGGATTTGACTCATAAAGGAAAAATAATTTCTAGAAATCTACAACTAAGGTATATTACTATCATTCTAATTTTTTTGTTGAATTTCTTTCTGAAAATTATAATAATTTTGAACAAAGAATGAACTCAAAACTCTGTTTCTTTTCTCTAACTGTATTATACTTTTCCTTACATATCAGATTTTTATTGGGCCTAAAGTCTTGGAACCATTTCTTGACTTATTTAGTCACCCCCCTCCCCCAACCCTGGAATAGAAAATTATTTCACCATTTTCTGATAAAGAAAACGTGAAGTATAACTCATAAAGCAACAAATATACTCTAATACCTTTGTTGTTATCCATTCCTCCAACAGCATAAAGTGTTCCAACTGTAGATTTTCTAGGCTTAGTTCTTGGACTTTGCATAAGAGTTCTTCTTTCTGGTAAAAGATGATATTTCATGGCTTCCAGAATAAGCTTCTGGCATTCTAGGTCATCCTTAAAAAGCGCATGATTTTCCAGGTCAGCCAATATCTGTGAATGACATTAAGTGAATAAAAAATCCCATAAATTCCTAGAAAAGCCATACCATGCAATGAGAGACAAACACAAATGGATGTCACAAGTACGTCTTCATTCTAGAATACACGGTTTTGCAGGGCTATTTTTCTTGGAATACAGAGACAAAATTAAAGAGTTAATTGATTTTTAAAGGATATTAAGGCCAGTGTTTCAGCAGCCCTTAAGACTACAAGCTTACTAATCTTTTACTGAAGGCATTGAAGAAAAGTAAATGTTCTCTTGTAGGCTTATTTTTAATGGTTTCCAGCACAACACTGAAAGGACCCAGAAGGCATCTCTTTGCAAAAACATCCCTTATTTTTAAACCCAAACGAAAACAATGCCTCACCCCAAAACCAACAGTGCTCAGTGTATACAGGTGAAAGAGTATTCTATTATGTTTCCAAAGAAGAAGGCTGCAAGTTGTAAATGTTAAGTGCTTGATTCACTTGCCTGTATATACATATCTACCAGCTTTTGAGATTTTGTAATTCACCGTGTAAGTTTTCAAGATCCCATTGAATTATGCAATCTGGGTTAACCTCACAGCTGACCTAGCTCTGAGCAGGAATTGGACTATAGAAGTCCTGAGGCGTACTCCCACCTGAATGATTCTTTGATTCTGTGATCTCACTGATGTCAGGCTAGAAGAGTGCAACGCCAATGCAGATTTTGTGCCATATCTGCCAGACTCATGTAGATATCTCAGATAACCTAAGGCATCCAAATTAGAGCAGGATTCAATTGCATATAACAGCATATCTGTACAGTGTAGTAAATTTCTAGATACCATAGAATATCTGTCTGGGAGACCAAATAATATCCAGAGAAGCAGCTAAAGACCAGGAAGCAAAGAGAAGTTCATTCCCAGAGTTTGAGGATGTATCTTCCCAGAGACATATTTATGCAAACATATGCGAATTGTTTTTCAATTGCCTAAAGACAGGAAGCTAGATTCCTTTTAAGAACTCTCAGCTATTTCATCTGGACTTCAATGGCTGCAGAAGAATGCTTGAATGTCCTTTGTCAATCTGTCAGCCTTTGACAGATAACATGTTTTCTGCGACATCTAAAATATTAACAGCTGGCACATATAGATAGTTGTCTTCTTGCTTTTGATTTTAGGCATCAGTCATGAAATGAATCTATGGTTGAAAGAAAGGGAAGACATGTTATAGACCCCAGTATCAACACAGGCTGGGGACGAACAGATGGAGAGCAGCCCTGCAGAGAAGAACTTGGGGGTTCTGGTGAATGAGAGGCTGGACATGATCCAGCCATGGGCACTCACAGCCCAGAAAGCCAAACGTGTCCTGGGCTGCATCCAGAGCAGCATGGGCAGCAGGGGAGGGAGGGGATTCTGCCCCTCTGCTCTGCTCTGGTGAGACCCCACCTGCAGTGCTGCATCAGCTCTGGGGTCCCAGCACAGGAAGGACATGGACCTGTGGGAGTGAGTCAAGAGGAGGGACGCCAAAATGATTAGAGGGATGGAACTGCTCTCCTATGAGGAAAGGCTGAGAGAATGGTGATTGTTCAGCCTAGAAAAGAGAAGGCTTTGGAGTGACCTAATTGCAGCCTTCCAGTACCTCAAGGGAATTTACAAGAATGATGGGGAAAGACTATTTACAGGAGTATGTAGTGACAGGACTAGGGGGAATGGTTTCAAATTGAAAGAGAGTAGGTTTAAATTAGATATAAGGAGAATTTTTTTTTACTGTGAGGGTGGTGAGACACTGGAACAGGTTGTTCAGGGAAATTGTGGATGCCCCATCCCTGGAGGTGTTCAAGGCCAGGCTGAATGGGGCTTTGAGCTACCTGATCTGGTGGAAGGTGCACCTGCCTATGGTAGGGAGGTTGGAATTAGATGATCTTCAAGGTTTCTTACAACCCAAACCATTCTATGATTCTATGATTCTTTGACTTTGTGATTCTGTGATTCTATGACAAAGGTTTCTGTGTATTTGTGTGTGCCTGTTCTGTTATTATTCAATTAATGTTACTAAATAAGAATATTAAAACTATGCTTATAAACAGTGGTGCTAGGCATATTTCATATCAATAGGTTAATTTTTATCTCACAATCTTAAGATTTTTCATATATTCTTTTTTGTGTTTTTTTTTCCTTTACAGTGTTCAGCACACTGCTCAGTAGACTAGAAAATCAAAGATCTGAAGACAAATCACATCCAGATTTTAGGCAGGATGATGCTTTCTCTTGCAAAGTGATTCAACACAAATTTAGGACTACTGAACCAGAGAACTCTGTCAATATTAACTAAATAGAATATAGGCACAAGAGAACTAAGAAATCAAATCACCAGTTTTCAGTGCACAATTTTGAGGTAATATAAAGTTACATAGACTCTCTAATGCTTAATGGAATTAATGAAATTTATGACAAAGGTTTTTATGGCAAGCTTATTATATCAGTAAGGATCAAAGTCCAACAATTATATTGGTGATTTCTTTTTAGACTGCTGCTCCTTTACCCAGAGGTGCTTAGGTTCTTAAAGCAAATATTTATCTTTGAAATCTTTCAACTGAGTTGCCAGGTGTTTCAAATAAAGAAGAAATAATCCGTGAATGCTCTTCTGTCCCAAAATTCTGAGACTTAATTCACCAACCACAAATAAAAGCTAAATCTCTTTTTCTTTCAAGTTAGAAATTCACCTTAAAAATTAACAGAAAATGGAAAAAATAATGGAAAAATATAAATAAAAAATTTAAAGCAGACAGAAACGTGTTCATTTCTCTAAAAAAAAATTGTTCATTCCTCCCTCCTATTCACTTTTTTTAGAACACTGGCTAACTTGTGATAAACACTGTATTTCTGGATCTCCTAAAGGCTAAAACTTGTGAATAAGAGAAAAAAAATAAAAATAAAGAAATTGAAATTGAAGCTACTACTTAGAAAGCAGAAATTACATAAAACTGTTTTATGTTGTCTAAATTTCAATAATCTGCTTCAAAGTTATTCTACTCCCTAGTTATCTTTCCTGATTATGTCAAAACAATCAATATATTTTTATTAAATCAGGATGCACTTGATCAGGAAATTCAGTTAATAAGGATGTTTCCCTGGAAACCATATTATGTTCAGCTTGCTCTTCCATGTCTATGACACACTTCATTAAGAGAGAATGGTATCTAATATCAATGAATACTGCTGGGCTTTGTAAAGTGGAAATTCACAGAGCTGTAGCTTCTCAAAAGACTACAATATCAGTGCTACGCCAGCATAGCTGACTTTCGCATTGCTAGAACTTCTCAGACTAGCAATATCCTGAGAATCTTTTATAACTTTGTGTCATCATGTTTCTCGTTTTTCCCAGTTAAAACCCCCCAAAAAGTCCTTTCTTAGATGTATTTCCAAATGACTTTCAGCACCATGCTGCAGAGAGCAGACATGTTTCGACTCGGTGAAGCACATTCAATTTGAGATCTGGAGTGTAAAGCACTCAAGTACTGCCAAAAGGAAAGTCAAGTCTAATGAGCACAAAAGGAACAGTTTGGTACCAGTTCAGTGACTAACAGTGGGTGCACCTCGGGACTGCACCGATGGCTGCCTGCCTTGCTGTTACCCTCAGCTCCCTCCTCCCTTCCTTGAGGAGCAGCTCTGCATTTGCTGCTTCCTGACAGGTCTCTCTCAGTCCCTCTGTTATCCCAGTGATTTGCAGCTGTGATTGTGGGGATCTGAATGCTCGATTTGAATGATATTAAGCAAAATCACACATATTCTACAAAAATGATAATCTGAGAGATGGAACCGGTCCCTTTCTTTTGAATACGTCTAATATAAGATGAAATTCAGTAACTACTAGGGAATAAAGGGGATATCACCTACCTGGAAAGAAAATTACTACTTCTTTCCTTTACTCCACTCTTGGAAGAGATTATAAGGCAATGGAAGAGGCAAAGAGCTGCCTCACCAAAGCTTTCATAGTGACCTCATACTTCTGAAGAGGCACAGAATACCCCCTGGTTATTTAGATAGATCTTTCTACCCTGTGAAAAGCGCAAAGTGTGACAATATTCACTCAGTCAGCATGAACTAACCTCAGATTCCACCCTGTATGTGCCTCAGACACAGTAATTATCTGAAAAGGGAGATGATGAAATACCATTGGATTCCTACCACTAAAAAGAAAAAACATGGGTATTTCCTCCAGGACAGATATCAGGGCTATAAAAGTGAACAAAGTGAGAAAGTACTCTCTGAATGCTAAAATTAAATACTAAGCACATGTGAAAGTTTTAATCTGTAATCCAAGGGATAGATGTTTCCAAAAGAGGGAGAGCATCATTCCAAATTAGGCATTATGTGGTCTCTGGATTCCTACCACTAAAAAGAAAAAACATGGGTATTTCCTCCAGGACAGATATCAGGGCTATAAAAGTGAACAAAGTGAGAAAGTACTCTCTGAATGCTAAAATTAAATACTAAGCACATGTGAAAGTTTTAATCCATAATCCAAGAGATAGATGTTTCCAAAAGAGGGAGAGCATCATTCCAAATTAGGCATTATGTGGTCTCTATCTTCCCATGCGAAGAATCTTTAATAGTCCTTAACAACATATAATTATTCTGTACACCACTGATTAGTAAAAAATTTCATACCTGAACACATTAATTTTTTCACTGACAGAAAGCAACTTCCAGTTCTCTAAAAATTATCCCAGTATCTAGATGCATTCTCCCTCTGAAAAGCTCTAGAGAGTTCTGTGCCCTTAGAAACTTACACACCAATGTCATATGGAACAGAGGATTAGAATTATCTTAATAGTATTAATGATTATAACAGAAGAACAAAAAGTANGCATGAACTAACCTCAGATTCCACCCTGTATGTGCCTCAGACACGGTAATTATCTGAAAAGGGAGATGATGAAATACCATTGGATTCCTACCACTAAAAAGAAAAAACATGGGTATTTCCTCCAGGACAGATATCAGGGCTATAAAAGTGAACAAAGTGAGAAAGTACTCTCTGAATGCTAAAATTAAATACTAAGCACATGTGAAAGTTTTAATCCATAATCCAAGAGATAGATGTTTCCAAAAGAGGGAGAGCATCATTCCAAATTAGGCATTATGTGGTCTCTATCTTCCCATGCGAAGAATCTTTAATAGTCCTTAACAACATATAATTATTCTGTACACCACTGATTAGTAAAAAATTTCATACCTGAACACATTAATTTTTTCACTGACAGAAAGCAACTTCCAGTTCTCTAAAAATTATCCCAGTATCTAGATGCATTCTCCCTCTGAAAAGCTCTAGAGAGTTCTGTGCCCTTAGAAACTTACACACCAATGTCATATGGAACAGAGGATTAGAATTATCTTAATAGTATTAATGATTATAACAGAAGAACAAAAAGTAAAAAGTCCTTTAAATGCATTGTGAATAAATGAAATGTGGATTTTCATGGCACATTTCATTTAACAAAGCCTACAAGTCTCTTCCTTGATCCAAAATGTATCCGAAGTCACTTGACAACGTTGAGTCAGAGAATCATATTACCATATGAAACAAAAATCTGAAGAATTAATGACCTAAAGTTTGCATTTTGAATGTTTTTTAAGAGAGATGTTTGATTAGCCATCATTGTCCTTTTACGAGTCTTCTTCCATGTACAGATTTGTTACGGCTGGTTATCGTTGATGATCACAGTAATGCAGCTACCAGGAGAGAATAGACTTCTGAAATGTAAGGTCATGATTCTTCTTTGTACAGATTAAAATGAAAAGCAAATAAAGGGTTTATATGCGTTCCTGGAAAGAATAAAAATACTGCTTTGAAACTTTCTACAAAAATAGTTCTCAGTATACTTTCAAAGTCTTACCATGCTGACGCTCTAGATATTAGGAAATGCTGTGTTTCTACGGACAAAGCTCCAATTAGAACTTTTTATCTATCTAAAGCTGGAAGGGGTCACTATTCCTACATCATAATATTGCCATATGAATGCAAGTATTTCTATTGATTAATGTGGTGAAAGGAATAAACTGTTTGACATTTTGTATTTTCTGACTGTAAGACTATTGCAGGAAATGCCTGTAATACTATTGCAACTGCAAATTTCAACTTAATTAATTGCTATTCTGATTAAAACTTTATATAAATATACTCATTTTAAGAAATATCAGTCAGGCTATTTGTGTTTCACTGCAAATATGAAAAAAAAAAACCAAAACCCAAGAAGTGCTACTTCTTTTTTTACAAAAGGAATAAACTCTGAGCTACTTCTTTTGGATAACACTTCTCTTGTTATAAAGACTATTGTTTAATGTATTTAAACTTCTTTGTTAAAAACCTTTGAACTTATGGGATAGGCATAACAGTGAGATAAGTAATTTAATTTTTGGGGTGTTTTTTTTGTTTCATTGTGAGACACTGGAAAAGGTTTCCTTCTTTCTCCTATTTCAGTTGAAAATGTACAGTGCTTTTTCCTACCAGTTTGCTGGTCTTGGCTGGGATAGAGTTATATTTCTTCATAGGGGCTGCGTTTTGGATTTGTCCTGAAAACTGTGTTGATAACGCAGGGATGTTTTTGCTATTGATGAACAGAACCTACACAGGATCAAGGCCTTTTCTGCCTCTCACCCCACACCACCAGTGAGGACTCTGGGGGCGCACAAGAAATTGGGAGGGGACACAGCTGGGACAGGTGACCCCAGCTGACCAACGGGATATTCCAGATCATATGGTGTTTCATGCTCAGCATAAAAAGCTGAGGAAGAAGGAAGAATGGTGGGACATTGGCAGTGATGGTGTCTGTCTTTCCACACCACTGTTACCCGTGATGGAGCCCTGCTTTCCTGGAGATGGCTGAACACCTAATTGGTGTTCAGTTCTTTGCACTGCTCATGCACATGGCTTTTGCTTCACCTATTAAGCTGTCTTTACCTCAAAGCATGAGTTTCCTCACTTTCACTCTTCTGATTTTCTTCCCCATCCCACCGGGTGGGGCGGGCGGTGAGCAAACAGCTGTGTGAGGCTGAGTTGCTGGCATATTGTATCCAAACGACATTTTGTGTGAAGGTTGTATCAGAATCCAAAATTATCCAATAGTATGGGTTAGTTCTTAGTTCTAAATTAACTTTCTTCCTTTGTTCAAGGAAAAAAATGAAAGATAATTATGAAATTAATCACAGAAAGGTACTGGGGAATGGAATTAAAGTATTGTTTGCTTCTTTCAATATCACTTTAATTTTTGCTATTTCAATATTAAGTAAATATCCTGCTTAACATTTATTCTTGAAAAGAACAGAGTTTAGTTAAGATCATTATAGCTTTCTTGATAATGCAAGGTATTAATTTACATGCTTACATTAGAAATATAAGTGGTTTCCCATAGTAATATTATTAACTATTCAGAAAAATAAAGTAAAAAAAAGTAAAATCAGCAAGATATTTCAGCCATCAGTAATATTTTCAAAAGAGAAAAAATATACAGCAAATCTTATTTTTATACATACTAAATTAAGTATTCATGAAAAAAAATCCTAAGAGAACGGGAATGAGAAGAGCAGCAGGTTTGCACTGCTTATGTGAGAAAATATTTGAGACCATTGATTAAGCATACATTATTACAATGTTTAAGAATTATACTCAGAGAACAAGAATAAATCTAAAAACCTTTAAAAGTTCAGATTAAAATTTTGAATAGTCCTCATAAAAAGACACCAGAAATTATGCATTAATTTAAAAATTGGGATAGTTTTGTACACAAAAAAGGCCTTAATTTTGCATAACAGAAGGTACAACATCAAGAATCCTATAATTGTGAATTTACTGCAAATACATTTATCACTTAACTCTTTATTTTAAATTACTATATCTTGAAAGTAAAATGTACTGCAGTCATAAAATTATTTTCTGCCAATTTTTGCACTCTGAGGTATTATCAATAGTGTCATTTATTATACAGATCCTGATTTGCAAGTAGATGTCATCTAAAGTAAATGAAAACACCTAAACATTCCCTCAGTCTCCCTCTTAGGTTTTAAACAATGAAAAAACTACAGAAGTTGTTAACTCTTTTTGGGACTTCTAAACATACAGAACACAAGGTCTCAAACTGATCCTGTATGTAGCTGAAGTTTCAACTCCATTTCTAAATCCCATTTTATCCATATGAACCTTAGCAATATTTCTAAAAAAACCTATTGGTTTTGCTAGGAATTGAATGCATTGATCTAAATCCAACATAATCATCTGCTTTACTCACTTGGCTTGTAATCGGGAATCTTACATTGAATTTTTTTTTTTTAAAGCTTATTTCTAATTTATCCTTTTGAGGGTTGTTTTAGCTTTTAAAACAACCATTACAATTTTTTGTCTTAGAAATAAAATAATGAAAAATATCTGCAATTAATAATACCTCGTATTTAGCATGTCTCATTTTTTTTTCTACCATCTTCTTTCAGCCCATTGAACATTCTGGATCTGTTTTAAACTCTTTTTTTTTCTTATTCATATTTAATTAATGTTTTCAGTAAAGTTTTTTTAGCTCAGAGATTTCCAGGCATTTTTCTGTAGTAAGACAAATATTCAGTATATGAAATTCAATATTTGTGTTGCTTATGGACTAAATTATTCATGATGTGTTAGTCAAGCCAGCTGCTCAACCAACACAGGAAGAAAGACTATACTAAATCCCTCAGACTTCTATATTCTCAGAGAAAGATTATTTTCTCCTCAGCAATAAGATTCAGCAGACTTAAGGATCTTTAAGAAACTCTAGGTCAGTTCTTCCTTGAAACATATGGCTAATCATTTCCATTATGAATAATCTACATTAGGATTTACTGCTTAGACACCACAGACTTTCATTTGTCTGACTGCAAGTCTGTGATCTCTGTATGCATGCAGCTGATAACATATTGCAAAGAGATCACTCACGTAGCACAAACAGTGATTAGTTTCAGACTGCAATTTTGGAAAAAGATCTTATTGTGTTTTCTGTCTGAAATTTGAATTCTGACATCCACTAAGCTTACATTTTTGACGATCATAGTCACTGGTAGAGGAAATGTGTTCAGTATTTAATTGATTTGTAATTGCTTTTCCCCAACACATTAAAAATTATTTCATATTCAGAAGAAATTTTAAACTGGCTTTCTGCCCTTCAGTTACAACCAAGTCCTCCCTATTCCTCCCCCACATCAGTGTACAAAACCCAAACCAAAGAAAAAAACCATAGCATAGTTGAAGTTTGTTTTCCTTATCATTAGATTACCCTAAAGAATACATTAGAGAAACAATCAACCATATACACACACATTCTCTGGGGCTGTACATTTGATACAGAAATAAAGAAACTGACTTTTTTCCCACCCTTCCTCTCGAATAAACTAAGTAATGGAATTGGAACATTCTCTGGTAGCATCTGTGGCAAGTAATTAAACTGTGGTATTGAAATCACTTTCACAACATTAACTCTTCTCCAAAGCTTATGATTTAATAAACCTATTTATTATAATCTTCAGTATTATTTTCTATAAGTAGACCCATGTTACCTTTTATGACACTGTTAAAATTTTATCTTAATTCGTAAATATGCCCACACTTTTTTGGCACACATACTGACTTTTGTTTATCTCCTTGTACAACCAGGTCTGTCTTTGGAACTGGTACAAATTTGACCAATTGACTTATCAACCTGATGTATTATTGATTCAAAAGTTATTCAGTTTAGGAAAACAGCAATCTTTTTAAACCCTCCCACCCCAGATTCTGCCTCCAGTGATATCTTTTCACAACAATTTTATCAACCTGTGTATTTTACAGAGAGGCTAAAATAAGTTGGTCAAAATCTAAGATGCAAATGTGGTAGGCTCATTCTCCAGAAAATAAAGAAAAAATATCTTTATTTCAAGATACGTCACTTCTTAAAGTAAATATTAAGTTTCTAGATAAAGTTAGGTAGGATCAATGTCTCTTAGAGTACCTTGAACTTTTTCTTCTCTACTCCTTGAGGAAAAAATTAAGTCCATAATTCTGATAGCCATGTACATTTTGCCATAGTATTAAAATACAACATAAAAAATAAGAAAATGTCAAATTTCATTCAAAAGGAAGTGAAACAAAAGCTTAAAAAAACACAACTGTATTAAAAAAAAAAAAAGAGGAAATATAAAAAATACCGCAACACTAGAAGCAACAAAAAGGTTGGCCTTTGACAAAATGTTCTTATTGGCTGATCTCCTTTTGTTTGTAGGCAGATGTATTTATTTGAAGCTCTTCTGAATCAATTTTTTTTTTCTTCTGAAAGTGATAAATAAGAGATTAGGTAAAAGCACAACAGATGCTAACAAATGGAATATAAACATTATTCAGTCAATAACAACTAACAGCCCATTTTTGAAAATTACTGGCTTTTTATTTTTCACTGTAGTTACATGTTAACTGCAGTTACCTGTAGTCTACCAAAATTGATGTAATTTTCATAAAACTCTTATATGAGAATAAGTGCAAATAAATGGAACATAAAAGAAGTATTTTTTCCCCATAAATAATGTTCTCCTAATTCAAATATGACCTTCAGTCTTAGAAGTAGGCAAAAAAGATGGATAAGAAAATATCATAGAAGGGGGACTGTATTTAAGCACCTTTTCTGGATAATGTGTTTCATGTTTAAATGTTACAAATGTTAAATATGAAGAATTCTTTTAAGACACACACAATCTCTGAAATGTTGATGACTCAGCTAAAACCAGTAAAGAAAATGCATCTTATTTTGTGCTTCTCTATTATGCTGAATCAATCTAAGGAAGAAGGAAGAATGCAGAAAACAGCATTACACTACAAAAAATAGGGACTTAATGTTACGGAAGGTAAGTTCAACCCATCTCTTAGTCCTCACTTTTTCTTTCCTTCTTTACTTAAGACTGACAGATTTCAATGGCGTCAACAGCAATAATGTTTTTTTGCTTTTAAAACTACCTGTTGTTAACAATTTTTGAAAGCAGCAATTGATCTTCACCCTCACTACTTTCAATAAGTTATGGTCACACGAGCTCTGGAGGCATGATTTATGGAACACCAACGACTAGCAGCAAAACTCATCTCAATTCATGAGCTTTTCATAGTACTTTCTCTGTCCTGTCCTGCTGTGGAGGGGAGGGAAGAGTGGCATCCAACCAGGGTCAACCCATGTCAATAATCTACAATCTGACAGTCAGTAAGAGAGAAAAAGATATAAACACGCCAAATAATGATTATAGATCATATGACCTTGTAAAAACATAAGCAACAGGCAAAACGTCTTCTCAAAACTGAAGACATCATTTTATGTGAATGTAACTGTGTTACTCATTTAAGTATGGTTCTATTTCAAAGGTCAAGGAAAGATATCCTCTTATTCATATGACCAGAGCTTCTAACTGATTTGGCAGTTAATATAATGTAATTTAGCCATAAACATGTGTTTTCATATGGACACAGTCTATACATTCTAGCGAGGACATGTATGAAACATATATTCTTGTAACTGTTTCACATAAAATGCAGAGAATAAGCAACAGAAGTATAGTATTTTTATAAAACCATTCTTCTAAATATTTCACAACACAGAATTAGTTTAGGAGGGGCAAGGTTTGTATTTTCTATGCATCATTATCATTCCCCATTAATTTTATGACCACGTGAAGAAGTGATTTAATTAGTGAAAATCCACTCTTCCACTAAATAAATTTACCCCAAAATATTTAGTAGCGAACCATATGGTCAGTATATCATGAGACACTGAATAAAAAGTCAGGTAAGTTGCCTGTGTGTTGGATAAAGAAATAGTAGTATAGAATTATGTTGTCACAACCTTTTATTTGAACAGCATCTCAAGGCTGAAAGCGTCAATGCATTTACTGATACTTTATTGATGTTTACTGGTATTTACTAAACTTTACTGATAATAAAATGCATTTTGAAAAGAATGTCACACATAACTGTGTTGAGTGGTTATCAATTTCACTGTTTACAAATGTTCACATGTCATTTATCTACATAAAAAAATCCCAGCCTGATTGACAGGACTTTTGGACAATTTTAGAACTATCTAAAAGGCAAAAAAAAAAAAAAAATCCTTTGGATTGCATATGCACACTGCATTGAAGTATCATATCTTCGTTCAGGTAAAGTATCAGCTGACAAGCTACATCCACCGCGAGAGAAGCTGCTATAAAAAGAGTTAAAAAGTTAGCCTTATGTATGATCTATATAAGAGTAAAAAATAACAGCTTATCTTTTTTCTACTGGCTGTACTCAACTAATTGGCATTATACAGGCAACTAAAATTTCAAGCCCAAATTTCTCCTGCATTGATAACCTAACAGATGAATATGGAGATCATCCTAGAAGCTTGACCGAAATTCATTTTTTGTGGAATGAGAAGTTATTAATTCTTAAAGTGATAAATTTATTTTTATTTACTTGAAATTAACATAAGTATTACTTAAAAATATTATTAAATTTCTTCACATTCACATATTTGTATTATTCTGATAGAGGCTGGCATTCAAATCAAGTGATGCTTAATTCACTTGCACAAAACCAAGCATTTAACACCATGTGAGATGCCACAGGGTGTCTAAGAATCCACACAGAGCCAGTAAATATAGCACTGGATTTATAAGGGAATGTTTCCAGAAAAATTGCTTGGAGCCAGGCAGCATGATAATCCATGGAACTTCTCCAGTCAGCACACAGGTTTGCTCCTATGTGTTGGGAAGTGCACCAAATCTTCACTGCCTGTAGTGAGAGGTTAGGAGTCTAGCTGATGTGGAGAAGCCTGTACACATAGGTGAATAAGAAACAATCATACCTTCGGTCTTTTCAAATTCAAGTTATAACCTCTTGGTGTGCAATTATTTAGAAAAAATTCAAAGAATTCACAAAATGTTGTAGAGGCTGATGGAGTTTACACACATACTTAGGATGTACCCCAGACCAGTAGGTAGGAACCAATCTTAAAAGCCTAGAACTCTACTCAGGTGTGAGTTCTTATCAGCTGCACTTGTTTAGTGACACTGGAGACAGTTAGAGATCTGAAAAAGCTTCTCATTTCATATTGTCAATCACACTGCTCTCAAAGACAAATTTAAAGATTGACTGACATAGAATGATACTCTGATTTTTGCTAAGCAAAGGAACCTTCAGTTGTTTCCTCTAGCTCAATATATATTGAAAAGGTCGGAACTTAATGAACCTGTCTGACAACTGCCTGGTTAATTTGTTTTTTTTAGTAGTACAAAGAAATACCTCTTTGCCAAATGCCAGCTGAGCTGTGGAAGGAATTTACAAGTTTACTTCATCATGTCAATTATTTAAGCTAAGATTTAAAGGGTTTCTACTCAATTATTACATGCAAATTCATATACATTTTTAAGATCATGTACAGTCAGATGTAATGTGTGAATTCTGAGAGGATTTAGAGGCTGAGTGCTTCCTACAGGTTACATACAGCATCTCTGTATAAATAAGAAAATAACACATGGATCTGTTCACTTTCTCTCCAGTGGCTTACATGGTATTTAGGTACTTCATTTTATAAGGACTGCATTGTTTCTGCTCCTGCGCAAGAAATCTAATTTAGATGCCTGTAACAGATTCACTGGATCAGAGCCAGAGTGTATTTAATACTCAAAGACCATGCATTATCCTACTGATGTGATTTGCAAGCCTCTGAATGGGATATTATTACAAGTGTTGCAGAGGAAAAGACACTAATATCTCTGCTTTACTCTATGCTATTTTCTAACTTTCCTAGTTAAACCAGTGATCTACTGTTACAAGCAGATGCAAATAACAGCCTTTATAAACCCAGCACACCAGTGAAGTTGTTAGCTTTAGCTTAAGCATTTCTACAAGGAAATATTTGTGCTCTTTTTATCATGCACATCTTTGCAGAAAAACACTAAAGCACTAAAACATCCTCACCTTTACTGTAATGCTATTCTAGGTAGTTAGTATCTTATTAATTTCTAACTCTTGCTTGTAAATTCCTTCAGCAGCCCAAGTATCATGAGCAACTTCTCACACTCTTAAAAAACACCATAAAAGTAATGTTTTGCCCAATAGAAGCTGCTCAAATTCTTGGCTCGTGCTGTAGCATCAACATTAACAGATACATTACACTGTGTACAGAGAAATAGCAGAAACCAGCTTTTCATCTTAGTAAACATGATTACATCATTAGTAATCAAAATAGGCAGAGGCTCAAACATGCTGCTGCATTGCATTGAACATTTTGCAGCACAGGTTGAGTCAGGGAATAGGAGATACTAACATAGAATAAACTATTTTGTTTTGGGAAAGGTGGAGAGAAAGATAAGGAGAATTCAGTGATATAGATACAATCTCTTCTATGCCATTTGCCCTCTTGGCCAGAAGTGAATGTTTTAGCTTCAGCTGTGGACAAGGTTAGACTTTTGTCGATATACAATTAGTGAGGATTTAGATGAACTGTTTTGCTCCCTGAGGGGTGGGAATGGCAATCACTACATCACATGTCATCAGGGAACTAGGTGAGAACAACTTTAGCTATTCTAATCGTACTTTAGTGGATATACCTTTCCACAACTATAGGTTTTCACTTTTAAGGAAAAGGCTCCTAACTACATTCTACTATAAAAGAATTAAATAAAGTCATACGTATATGTGTATGTCCATGTGTATGTGTAATGTACATTCATGCACTGATAGATGCTGGGGGCCACCCAGCTGGAAAGTAGCTTGGCAGAACAGGAGCCAGCACTGTGCCCTTGCCTCAAAGAAGGCAGCTGATATCTGGAGTTGCATTAGACAAAATATTGTCAGTAAGTCAAGGAAAGTGATTCTTCCCCTAGTCTCAGCACTGGTGAGGTCAAACCAGGAGAGCTGTGTCCAATTCTAGACTCCCCAGAGCAAGAGAGACATGAACATACTGTAGAGAATACAGTGAAGGCTCACAAAGATGATGAAAGGACTGAAGCACACCTCTCCTATGAGGGAAGGCTGAGAGAGCTGCATCAGTTCATCCCAGAAAAGAGGAACCTTTGGCAAATCTTACTAGTGTTCATAAATACCTGAAGAGAGGGTGCATAAAGGAGAGATCCAGGCTCTTTTCAGTGGTGCCCAGAGGACCAGAGTCAATGGGCACAAACTGAAACACAGGAGGTTTCCTCTGAACATCAGGAAACACTTTTATGCTGTTAGGGTGACTAAACGCTGGCAGAATCCTTGGAGATACTTAAAACTGTTTAGACACAGCCCTGTGCAAATGGCTCCAGGTTATCTCTGCTTGAGCAGAAGTGTTGGACCAGAGGTTATTCAGAGGTCCCTTCCAACCTCAGGCACTCTGTCATTTTGATTCTGTGATTATGTATATGTTTATCATATCATGTAAAAAAAGACACACACACACACACACCCCCCTTTATATAAACTGTCTGTGATGTTCCTGTTTTGTTTTACATGTACTAATTTTGTTGAGGTTTTTTAACATTAAAAGGGTTTTATTTAAAATTCATTCAAAAATACTGCTGAAAATTGAGGACAAGAATAGCACCACTTAGCCACAAAAGTAGCTTCTTAGACTTTTTGAACAACTGACAAAAGGTTATCTTAAATATAGTTTTTGCTTGTTTCTTGTTTGTTAACTTACACTCTGTAAAGAATGCTGTTAAAAATTACAGGGGAAAATATTTATGATAAGCTTGTAAATTGACAATTCAAGTAAATAATCTAAAATACTTCAGCATTAACAAGGTTTAAGGATGCCACCAATTTTTACCCTTTCCAAATCCCTTAAGAATGAAAATGAACATAAATCAGGTTTTCTGTATGGATCAACATAAAATATCTGGAACACCTATTGAAAGGTGTTTTTATTATTATATTACCTATTTTATTATATTGCCTATATTATTACCTATTATAATGTGAAATAATTTCTTATATTGGCCAAGACACCAATCTTTCTTTTCTGACTTGAATGAAGAAACATGAACTGTTTTAGTTCAGAAGATGGTTCCAGGCAAATCAAAGAAGCAAAAAAGTTTCTATGGCAACATTGCAGGTTCTATTCTTTCATTTTCAGCTTCATGATAATTTCCTTTTAACATGTTAATACTGTCTTGCCTTCTCCTAAATTCATCTACTGGATCATGAATTACATTGTTTGATATTGTACTACTTAAATCTGACTGCATTGCCAATATAATTACTGCACCTTGAGAGTGAAATGAGGTATCATGGAAACTCAGGCTATAAATTTAAACCTTCATTTTAAGCGGATCTCAGTACAATCTTTCCAATCTGTTAATAATCTCTGTAGTCTACGACTTCAGCTTTTCAAGCAAATTTAAAAGTAAGGAACGTAAATCAGGTTTTTTTCAAAGATCCAATGATTACCTGCTAATTTTGACCTGGCTTCTTTCCAGAGGCCTCTTCAGTTAATTTTCAGTGCAACGAGAATGACAGAGGGTTTTATTTGAAATATATTTAAGTATAAACCGCAGCATGAAAAAAAATCCCCTTCTGGTAACAGAAAGTAAATTTTCACTCTCAGCTCTCAATATTTTTTTTCTGAAATTTTGTTATATCTTAATTCTAATTTTGAAAAATGCCTTGCTTTTTTAGCATTATAGTTGATATATTTATGATGAAGTTCTCAATTGTAAACCAGCACCAGTGTATAAGACTTAATTTCCAGATTAAATAGAACAGAAAGTTCAAGAGAATTGCCAGTGTATCACTATAAAATATTTCTTTCTAAAACTCCTTATAAACAGTTTTTAAACTTTTTTCTTTTCATGTACCCAACTCCCTAGTCACCTACCTCCTTGCTATATAAGCGCCACTCAGCAATAGCCAAAACATGTGTGTTACCAGCACTGTGTAAGAGACTGAAATGGTTAATAGCTTAAACATTGCTAAAATCATCAGATGGATGACTTTTGCCCATTGTAGAAGACTGCAGAGATACAGCTGTTCATCTGGGACCATCAAAACCCACCCAAATATGCCTACTAACCGGAAGTTGGACTGTGAATTTGGATTTGAGGTAAGATAAAAAGTGGCACTCCACAAGTGGTACTGGAAGAGAGATTGGAATGCTGATGGCTCAAACAATCAGGGACAAGCTGCTGACCTGCAAAGTAACCTCCCAGGTGCAGAGGGAGAGCACACCTGACAGGCTACAGCTGGTGTTGAACCAGATAAGGACAGAGGCAAATCCTGTGAAGCACACTACTGTTTCTTTGTCCTTACCCAAGTGAATTCAGCTGTGATAACTCATCTTTGGGGAAGTACACGTAGCCTGAAGGTATCAATCTCTGCTGATGGGCCATAATGGGTCTTAAGGGACTCAAATTCATTGATGTAATAGGCAGCTGTATCTTAGAAGGTCTCAGACTCCCCAGGTGTCCCATGATCCACATTACATCATGCAGTTGAAATTCCCCACTCTACAGGAGGTACCTGGGCTTTCCTACCTGAGCAAATATAAACCAAATAGGTTTTGTGTGCTGTGGATTTCACTGGGATTTCCTCCATCACCTGGTGATCCAGTCTGAAACTTTCACTTCGACCAAGATGGTGACCAATACTTCAACAGACATCAAAATTGCACCAAACAAGTCTCGTCTCAAGGCCTACGGGTGGCGAGATCTTTCTACTCCTCTTATCCCTTCCTTCCTTTTCTTATACATTTTCTTAAGTGATATTTTTATGCTTTTATATTGTAAATAGCTACACATCTGTTTTCCTGTGCAACCAAATTGTTCTACAATAAAGCTTACATGTGTATGTTTAAAAACACCAGTCATTCAGTGTTGTTTCACTCTAATCTGCCCCAAGGGATCTATTAACAGGATGGGTTACTCTCACCTTCTGTTTTATCAATAAGTGCAAAGCACAGCACATTATCAGCTGCCATGAAAAAAGTTAACTCCACTCCAGCCAGACCCAGTACACTAAGTGAAAGGAGAATGATTGATTGTATGGAATTATGGAAAAAAATTGCTACTGAGTTCTCTGAAAACAAAAAAAAAAAAAAAAAAAAAGAGAGCTGAAGCCTGAATCACAGATTCACAGAAGCATTCATAAGCAAGGAGATCCAAATGACTTCCGGTGGTCAACTAGGCCAACTCACTTAAATCAAGGCTTCTGCCAACGCTGGATTTAGTAATGTGGTCTAGCTAATTCAGGAAAACCTTCAATGAAGAAGATCACTAAGCCTTTGAAAAAACTGCTGCACTTGTTTGCTGCATTCCAAGTGATTCCCCCCCAAGCCAATGTCCAATCTGACCTGTCCATGCTATACACTGGAGTGTTTGCCTCTTCTTACATTTTGTGGTGTGCTCAAGAATGTGGTTCCATGATCTTACCTTCAGGTCTTAAGCTGCTATTAGGTCATCGCTTAGCCTTCTTTTCACCAGACTGAACAAGACCACTTCTTCTGATTCTCCTTTCCTAGCTGACACACCATCTAGGTAGCCCACCCCTGGGCCTTCTCCAATTTGTTCCTATGCCTTTCAAACCATGGAGTACAAAATTGGAAACAATAATGCAGGTGCAGCCTTAGCAGCACCAGGTACTATGGGAATAATAACTTCATATGGCCTGGTGACAGAATTTTTTGTGTCGTGGAACAATACAGGGTTTTCTTAATTCATACTGCTGACTCATTCTCAGCCTGGTATCTGTCATAAACTCCATGTGTTTCAGTATTTTGTTGTTGGTTTTTTTTCCTGAGAATATTTATTATTCTGCCTGCTCTTAGCATGTTATGCAGTCTGCAGTTACTCCTCTTCAGTTTCACAACTCTGTCCTTCTTGTCTATGTGTTGGCCCAATCCTCCATTTTATTAAGATCACTCTGGGTGAAGAGCTACCACTCATTTTTTCTGATTCTGAGCATGTTTGTTTTTAAACACACCGAGTAGTCAGAAGTTGCAGATTATAAACTGATGAAAGTTTTCACAAGAACACAATAACAATGACATTCTTGTTGTTATGATGATGATGACTACATAATTTTAAAAATACCTGAGGTGGAAGGAGTGGTAATCTGATATAAGCAAGCAGCATACTTAGGTCATTGCATCGCCTCTGCATGTCATACTTCACCCACATCATTAAGGCATGGAAAATGGTCTCTTCATCAGGAACATTCACATCATCACTGGCAAGAAGTTTATGGAGTTCTTCGGCTGGTAGAAGTAAAAATTCTTGATTTCTTATAACTTCCATTATATTCTCCTGAGAAGAAAAAAGTATTTCAGATTCAGTAATACTGCAAGAAAATAAAAATAACCGTTGAAGCTAACAAGCCATAGGATTAGTCAATATCTGCCATACCCAGATATGAGTATGCTCTGCCATACCCTTGCAGATCATGAGAAAAACAAAACATAAACTATTAGAGTTCAACAGCTATGGTTGCAATTAATATATAAATATATTCTGAATACAATATGAAAATTATATGGTAACATTGTAATTAAAAATTGTCAGAATTAGTAAAGGCTATTGCTTGAAATTTTTATAAACTCAGTTGTAATTGAGCACATTAAATGTATGGTAAGTCTTTACATACACATACTACATTTTCCTGGCTACTTTCACTGTATGATCTATTACTTAAATAACTTGTCAGTCATATAGAGTTATATTATGAATATCTATATTTCTGTCTACACATGTGGCAAGGCTGAGGGGAAAATCAACACCATGAATTAAGGATTATTTTTTGACTTTGTTTAGAACAGATTGTTAATAAGCAGTTATCATGCAAAACATTTACAGCAATTAAGATCTCACAGTACTGAAAGCTATAATGCTGTTGTGGTTTAGGAATGGTACTCCCCAGTTCAGTGCCCCCACTGAGACTCTCCAAACCACGTGACACTCTCTTGCTCCCCTGCTTTTCCCCTCACCCTTCCAGGCTGGGGTGGGCTGGAGAGGAGAATCAGAGGCACAAAAGGTAAAGGTCAGTGGTTGAGAGAGGAACAATTTACTGGAGAAAGCAATGAGGTAAGGAAACAAACAGCAACAACAACAATACTGATGACAGAGGGTACAACAAAGGAAACAATTCACACAGAAACACAGCCCCCACACCCACTGGCCCCATCCCCAATAGACAATACCAGAGGGATCCTCTGTCACATTTACTCAACTGAAGGGAACCTCTTCCCCTTAGAAGAGACCTTTTCCCCCTCACTCCCATCAATGACATAAGGTTTTACAGACTAACCTCCATGTCCTAGCTGCACCCCACTCCTGGCTACTGCAAAAAAATTAACCTTGTCCTGGACAGAACCAGGACAAATAAAAATAGGAACAACTTAAAACAAACAAACAAACAAACAAACAAAAGAAAAACAAACCAAAAAAACCCCCTATAAACTACATAAACTATATAAACAAACAAACAAAAAAAAGTGTTGCATTTAGTTTTCTGAATCCTAAGGACTGAAATAAGCACTCCCTGAACTACCTACTCTACATCAACAGGATACAGTAGAATCACAACTCTACGGATATTTTTCTCCAAACATTTATTTTAGGGTGCTTCATCTCTGTGGAGAAACTGTAAATGTATTTTCATATTCTCGATCCATAGACAATTATAAGAAGAAAGTGAAGTAACTGAAGACTGGAGGCACAACAAAAAAGAACTAAATTTTTATATAAACTGAAAATGTAAAAAGTAATAGCAGGAGCAGTAAGTAACAGCTAACAGATGAAAAATAATAATGAATTTTGTTATGCTGTTTTGGATAGACTTTGTAAGACAAGAAGTGGGGAAAGAATGACAAAACATCAGTCAAGGACTCAAATGTAAGAACATCAAAACTGAGGGAAGTTGATAATTCCACTGCTACACCCACTAAATTCAGTTTTTAGCATATCAAAATCCAAATCAATGCTGTCTATAATTGCTTGTTTGGGTCTGGATCAGGGGGAAGACTGACTGGTCATCAGAAACTGAAATAGAAGTAACAAAGTATTGCTAAGACATTATAACAAATACAGGAAAAAAATGTGCAAGACTTACAATACCAGAATTATACTCTGGCTCTAGTATGTCACATGCTGTCCTTCCCTGCCCTATTCAATAGAAGGAAACTTTCATTTTAATTCTCCAACTCTATATTATTTTGAAATTTACTGCTTAAACACATTTATTAAAAATTAACTGCATATTATTTTATATAAGGTAGCAGAGACGAATATTGCAGACGTAGGGATGACAAAATCATGAGACAGAAGTTCCTTGAAATGTGTAATATAATTACAGATAAAATACGTAAGTGCAGATAGAATAAATGAGACAAAGTTGAAAATTATGCTTATTATTATGAATATGAATGCTTTGATATGTAAAACAACTTTCAATGAGTTACTTTTTGACTCTACATATATAGGATGTTGACACAACAGAAAATTAAGGCATGCTTATAAAGGTGTATATGTGGTCATGGACTATATTAACCATGCTGTTAAGTTACCTTAACATAATTGATTATTGGATCAAAACATGACTCAGTTCTTTTTAAAATTACTAGATTAAACGTCAATAGGTCGCTAAAAATGTAGATTTTTCTGGAATGAGGATTTAAACCATTACCTCCTGATAAAGTTTAAATTGTGTATCTAGAACATTTTAGAATAGCTTGTAAATGTAAGGGAACTAGTTTGTAGGCAGGCACTTAACCACAAGCTGGCTTAATTCATTTTAATTAAAAAGTCATAAAACTCACAAAATTTCATTGCACTTCTCCATAAAATGATTTATAAGACAAAGTTTAATTAAGCCTGGTCAACTGACATTAAATCCCATTATGAAAAAAAAAATAACTCTACCTCTTAATAGGAACCAACATCAAAGTCTGCAATAGCATATTAATGCAAAGACCTTAATACTACAGAGAAGCATTGTGATGGTGGAACACATTTTATGAACTCACAGAACCTAATTTATTAATAATAACATTCAAAGCAGCAGCTCTAACTTCAGAACAATAATTTTAGGCTTGATTAAGGTTTTTTGGTCATCTTTAATTGCTTTTCATTTGCATACATGCTTAAAGAGAACTTATTCCAGCCTCTGTACTCACTATAGAATCAAAGTTTTCGGACAAAACACATAAGCTCAAACCTCTTTTTCTAAACATCCGGACTTACATAAATTTCATGTTACTTGGGCATGAGTATTGCAGAAAGTAACAAATATATATCATTCTTTATATATATAATATGCCATATATATATATATTATAAATATGTATCTATATATATCTATATATTTATATCTATATCCATATATATAATATAAATATGTCATATATATAATTCTGATTTTTATAAAAAATCCAGGTTTTTGATCTTCAGAGCTAAAAACTCTCTCCTTCAACTCATTAGCATTTCCTGAACTGACTAATGAATGTTAAATCTTGCTAGATAACATTTTAGTTTCTTGAGGTTAATTTCATTTGGAGCAGCAAAGCATATTTCAATGGCCAGCTGTTTTACCACAACAAAAATAATTTCTCATCTGCTAATTGTGGAAAAATATCCACTTTTTTTTTTTTTTTTTTTAATATGACTAGTCTTCATTTTTGCACTTTAGGGAACTGTATAAAACAGTTGTCTCTGACATCTTTTCAGGATCCATTAAATAAATTTTAAATTCTCCTGAGATTAAGGTGCAAGATGGGGATTGAGGTACATAGTTATAGAATCACAGAATCATTAAGGCTAGAAAAGACTTAAGATCATCCAGTTCAACCATTAACCTAACACTGTTATCTTTGCCACTAAACCATGTCCAAGTACCACATCTGGACGTTTTTGGAATACTTTCAGGGATGGTGATTCCACACTATGACTACCCTTTCAGTGAAGAAATGTTTCCTAATATCCAGTGTCATTTCCCCCTGGCACAAGTAGAGGCCATTTCCTCTCATCCTGCTCTAGNATGTAGATTTTTCTGGAATGAGGATTTAAACCATTACCTCCTGATAAAGTTTAAATTGTGTATCTAGAACATTTTAGAATAGCTTGTAAATGTAAGGGAACTAGTTTGTAGGCAGGCACTTAACCACAAGCTGGCTTAATTCATTTTAATTAAAAAGTCATAAAACTCACAAAATTTCATTGCACTTCTCCATAAAATGATTTATAAGACAAAGTTTAATTAAGCCTGGTCAACTGACATTAAATCCCATTATGAAAAAAAAAATAACTCTACCTCTTAATAGGAACCAACATCAAAGTCTGCAATAGCATATTAATGCAAAGACCTTAATACTACAGAGAAGCATTGTGATGGTGGAACACATTTTATGAACTCACAGAACCTAATTTATTAATAATAACATTCAAAGCAGCAGCTCTAACTTCAGAACAATAATTTTAGGCTTGATTAAGGTTTTTTGGTCATCTTTAATTGCTTTTCATTTGCATACATGCTTAAAGAGAACTTATTCCAGCCTCTGTACTCACTATAGAATCAAAGTTTTCGGACAAAACACATAAGCTCAAACCTCTTTTTCTAAACATCCGGACTTACATAAATTTCATGTTACTTGGGCATGAGTATTGCAGAAAGTAACAAATATATATCATTCTTTATATATATAATATGCCATATATATATATATTATAAATNTTTTTTTTTTTTTTAATATGACTAGTCTTCATTTTTGCACTTTAGGGAACTGTATAAAACAGTTGTCTCTGACATCTTTTCAGGATCCATTAAATAAATTTTAAATTCTCCTGAGATTAAGGTGCAAGATGGGGATTGAGGTACATAGTTATAGAATCACAGAATCATTAAGGCTAGAAAAGACTTAAGATCATCCAGTTCAACCATTAACCTAACACTGTTATCTTTGCCACTAAACCATGTCCAAGTACCACATCTGGACGTTTTTGGAATACTTTCAGGGATGGTGATTCCACACTATGACTACCCTTTCAGTGAAGAAATGTTTCCTAATATCCAGTGTCATTTCCCCCTGGCACAAGTAGAGGCCATTTCCTCTCATCCTGCTCTAGTGAAGTGCTTTCAGGAATGCCTAGGTCCTCATGGGCAGATAAACCTTTATTACAAGAACAAGGGTACTGAACCTCTAAGCATGCCAAAGATTATGTAACAGAGTTGTATGAGTCTCCAGGACCTGTGATTTTTGACTCTAATACTTATGAGGCTTTGTAGATCTGGTCTTCACTATCTCGTAAGTCTCATAAGATGCACCGGGCCTCTTCTGCATGAGTAATTTGTGTAGCCTTTCCATGTTTTAATTAAATGGACTAGTGGATTTTTGCTTTTAATTCAGAAAATATAACTTAGAGTAGAAAGTATGAAAGTCTCTGAAACTGCTCAGAGGAAGCTGTGTCACTTAATTGCTCTTCCACCACTTTCTCAAAATGGCCATGCAGCAATCATTGCTGTGGGGTTACAGATTTCAGTGGCAGAGCTGTTTCACTTTTAAACCTTTTCAGCAGTACACAGGGTTAGCATTAAATAAGCATGAAGTATTAGAACAGTAGAGCCATGTAAATGAAACATCTATATTTAAAGGCAGATAAACAATCGCTGGAGTATCTAATAGACTGTGCATCATAGGAACATAAAGGCTCAAATAAAATAAAATTAAATTATTAACAAATGAAACTTAATACCATATATCTTTATAATGATGTCACCAAAACAACTGAATTAGATTTTTTATTTTAATCTTAACTTGTAATTATTATTTTTCCACACGGAATCAAATTATCTTGCAAAAGCTAGCTTTCATTGATGTTTATGTCACTGATTTCACTAATCAGCATGTATCAGTTATAATGAAGAACCTGAAAAATATTAAATAATTTCCTATGTTGACGAAGAATGTCATATTCTGAGAGTGTTATTCAGAACCTGCTACATCAGAGTTACCAATGAAGTAAGATGCTTAGTAGGTTTTTTTGGTTTTGGATGTAGGGGTCTTATTTAAAATGTTTTATATTTTTGTGATTTGGATGCTGTGTCCTTAACAATTAAAAAATTAAACCCACATAAACTAATGCCAAAAAATAGATATCCATATACTAACCTTCCACTTAGTACATCGCTAATGTCCATAATATTTTAAGCTCATGCTACTTTCAGTTTAGAACTTAAACTTTCATGAGAACATTGAAATAAAAGATTAAATAATGTATCTGATTTTCATATTAAATCATATTGGTAGTATACTTTCTGAAATTATAAGACATGAAAGCAAATTTTGAATTTAGTCAATTCCCAAGCTCTTTCAGCCTGGAATTATTGCTGTGTTACATTGAATTCAAACCTCCTGTTTTTAAACCCAGTTTCCCATATCAGCTGTGTATCATATAAGACTACACCCCCTTTACAATATTTGTAACTTCTTTCCTAAGGAGAACGGGCTTTTTAGCCCATTGTGAACTCCCATTAGACAAAGGACCAGTATTTATTGATATGCTTATGGTATGGTTCTCTAGCCAAATCAAAGATTCTATCTGGAAACCTGAACCTGCGATCCTGAATCTCTAACCAAATCTCAGACTTTACCTGAGAGTGAGCTCCATCTGCTCTATGTAATCCAAAGAGCTATGATTTTTCCAGCACCGGACACCAGCCTGATATCATCATTACAAAAGGGGTATTAAGGCTGGGGTGATCAAAGGACAGTGGGAAGAGATCCTATGTATCTGTGTATGCTCCTCTGAACTTTGCCAGTGAGAAGAGAGATAAGCAACAGCTGCTTTTGGGGAGAGCAGACAGCAAGTCAAGGATAGAAAAGACTGTGACTATGGGTACTATCTCACACAGTGTACTGAAATCTTAGTATGAGACTTCTAGAAGAGTTTTAGGATACGAGGCTGCAGAATTAGCCATACTATAGTCTAATTCATTGTCAATATGATGTGGCAATATGACGTGGGATTTCACACTCTAAGGGTGGCTCACAACCAGTTGCCTAGAGACATTTGCTGATACAACGGTCCATTATGATAAACTGTCTAAAACTGTCAAGCTATGTCAGAATGATTAATATTTTTTTCCTGTATTGGTGAAGGATCTTGTCTCACATCCTGCACATATTGTTTTTCACATCTAAGAAGATTCAAGAAGCCTAAACCTGTACTGAAAACAGGCACAATTTGCTAGATGGATGAGGACATGTACACATCTTGCTCCCCCTGACTAAAAAAATCTTCCAACACTGTCCTGGAAGGTCTCACATCCTACAAACCCTGGAGTTTCTCAGCATTAGGCCTCAATGTATGCATAACATTTTCTTCTTACAATGATATCTAGGAGAAACAAAACTCTAGCAGCCTGTAAACCAATTCCATCATTATTAATTACTCCCTTTCTTTTTCTTTCTTTCTTTCTCTTTCTTTCTTTCCTTTCTCTCTTTCTTCCTTTCCTTCTTTCCTTCTTTCACTCTTTCTTTCTCTCTCTTTCTCTTTCTTTCCTTCTCTTTCTTTTTCTTTCTTTCTTTTCTTTCTCTTTTCTTTCTTTTCTTTCTTTCTTTCTTTCTTTCTTTCTTTCTTTCTTTCTTTCTTTCTTTCTTTCTTTCTTTCTTTCTTTCTTTTTCTTTCTTTCCCTTTTTTAGGGGGATCTTTATTAATGCTTGTTTACCTTCCCAAAATAAAGTTAGTAGAATGAGGGACCACAGCCTGGGAACCTAAAAAATATTGATAGATATAGGCAGATCCATCAGGTCAATGCATGGCTCTGAGGTTGGTGCAAGCAGAAAAATCTGGGAGTTGTTGACCATGCTATGATCTACTCAACACTTGGTCTACTGACATCTGATGGCTCTACTGACACCTTTGGCCCAGACTCAGGGATTTGATATCATTTCATAAGTGAAACCTCTTGGTATGAGTGCTGTGACTGCAGTGCCCTGTTGGACAGTTCCAGGCTTTTCAGGGGGGATAGGCAGGGCAGAAGAGGCAGAGGTGTGGCACTGAATGTAATAGAATGGTTAGAATGTAGGGAGCTCACAGTTGGCAGTGGCACAGTTCAGAGCCTCTAGGTGAGAATCAAGGGGCAAACAGATAATGAAGATGTCACCATGGGAGTCTATTACAGACCTCCTAGCCAGGATGATGATGCTGATGGATTATCCTTTGAGGACTTAAGGAACATTTCCAAGTCAACTGCCCTGGACTTCAACTTGACAGAATTAACTGGGAGCATTACACAGCTGGTATAACCCAGGTGAGAAGGTTCCTAAAAAGCCTGGATAAGAACTTCATGGAACAGGTCCTGAGGGAGCTGACTTGAAAATATGCCATCTTTGACATCAGACTGATGACCTGTTTCTAGTGGGGTTCCACAAGGCTCCATCTTAGGCCTTGAGCTCTTCCACTTCTTCATAAATTACTTGGACACAGGACTGGAAAGGACACTAAGCAAGTTCACAGATGATACAAAACTGGGAGGAGCTGCTGACTCCCTCAAAGGCAGGGAGACCCTGCAGAGACCTTAACAAATCAGAGGACTGGGCAATCACCAACCACATGAAGTTCAACTAGGGAAAGTGCTGGATCCTGCACCTGGGATGGGGCAACCCTGGATGTACAGACAGACTGGGGATGGGACACTGGAGAACACTGCCATGGAAAGGGACCTTGGGGTCCTGGTCAATGGCAAGTTGAACATGAGTCAGCAGTGCCCTGGCAGCCAGGAGGGCCAACCCTGTCCTGGGGGGCATCAGGCACAGCATCACCAGCCGGGCAAGGGAGGGGATTGTCCTTCTCTGCTCCGCACTGGGGAGGCCTCGCCTAGAGTGCTGGGGGCAGTTTTGGGCACCACAATATTAAGTAAGACATTAAGCTGTTAGAAAGCATCCAGAGGAGGGTAATAAGGATGGTGAAGTGCCTTGAGGGAAAGGCTGTATGAGGAGGGGCTGTGGTCACTTGTTCTGTTCAGCCTGGAGGAGACTCAGAGGAGGTATCATTGTAGTCTACAACTTCCTCGTGAGGGGAAGAGGAGAGGCAGGCATTGATTTCTTCTCTGTGGTGACCAGTGACAGGACCCAAAGGAATAGCCAGAAATTGCATCAGGGGAGGTTTAGGTTGGATAGTAGGAAAAGGTTCTTCACGCAGAGGGTGTTTGGGCACTGGAACAGGATTCCCAGGGCAGTGGTCAAAACACTAAACCTGACAGAGTTCAAGAAGCTCTTAGATACATGGTATGACTCTTGAGGATCATCCTATGCAGGGCTGGGAGCTGTACTAGATGATCCATGAGAGCCCCTTTCAACTTAACTTATTTTATGATTCTGTTCTCTGACTTGAATGGGCCCAGATGGATTTATTTGTCATCGGAAAGGTTCACAGCACAATTTCAAGTAAATAGCAGAAGAGATCAGTACTGTGAATCATCCAGAGGCACTTTGGATTTAAAAGGCTGCAAGTAGCAAAAGGATAGAATCACAGTGCAAACTGTCACAATGGTGCAGTATTGTATAGTGTGGATACATACTGGTACTGACTCTGGTGATTGTCTGGTTTTGCTGTTACTTGTCTAAGATTTACCCCTAGCACTTCCCAAGTATGGAAAATATGAGCTGCCCCAGCTGTTTAAATTGTGCTGTTTCCACAGCAGGAATGCAACTCTTCTCACATAGATAACAGAATGACAATTTTCTGGGTTTAAATTATTACACCTCAGGAAAGTAGTCACCATGACAATCTCAGTTTCTTACTCTCCCAGCACAACTTTTCCTTCTTTCCTACTGTACTGCTTTTGGCTGTGATGGAGCTAATTTTCTTCTTAACAGCTGGTGCAGCACTGCATTTTGGACTCAGTATGAGAATGATGTTGATAACATGTTGATTTATGATAATGTTGATTTATGTAAAGGTGAACACATTTATGTCCTAATAGAGCCCCTGTCTTGTTTATACTGATTACAGGCACAGAAGAGGAAAACAAGGAAAATGGAGGGTAACAAGTCTAACAGGAAACTCACATAAATCAAATCTGATTCAAAGAAAACTGGAAGTCAGAAAAAAAGCTTGCTGTTAAAGCATTAAGCTCTGGAATAGATTTCCAGTGGATAGGATGGGAACACATCTGTTAGAATCAGTGTAGTAACACAGGATGCAGATTATAAAAGGGAAGGTTGGTAAAGTCACCCAGTCCAACCTCCCTGCTCAAGCAGGGTTATCCTAGAGCACATTGCACAGGATTGTGTCCACATGGTTTTTAAATATCTCCAATGAGGAAGACTCCACAAGCTCTCTGGACAACCTGTTCCAATGTGTGGTTACTTGCACAGTGAGGAAGTTCTTCCTCATATCTGGGGAACTTTTTGCTAATCAGTTTCTGTCCATTGCCTCTCGTCCTATTGTTTGACACGATCGCCTTGACACTCTCCCTTCACATACTGATATACATTGACAAGGTACTCTCTCAGCTGTCTCTTCCTCAAAGCTGAACAGGCCCAACTCCCTCAGCCTTTCCTCATAACAGAGATGTTCATCATCTTCAGAGCCCTCCACTGGACTTGCTCCTAGAGCTCCATGTCTCTCTTGTAATGAGAAGCCCAGAACCGGAAACAGCACTCCAGGTGTGGCTTCACCAGGGGTGAGTAGAGGGAAAGCAACACTTCCCTCGATCTGCTGGCAAGGCTCTTCCTAATGCATCCCAGGATTCTGTTGGTCTTCTTGGCCACAAGAGCTCACTGCCAGCTCCGGGACAGCTTGTTGTCCATCAGGACTCCCAGGTCCTTTTCATGGCCTTAGAGCTGCTTTCCAGCAGGGCAGTCCCCAGCTTGTACTGGTGCACAGGGTTATTACTCCCCAGGTGCAGAACCCTGTTTTGCCCTTGTTGAATTTCAGACAGTTCCTCTCTCCAGCCTGTCCAGGTCCTTCTGAAGGGCTGTACAGCACTCTAGAGTATCAGCCATTCCTTTCAGCTTTGCATTGAACAGTTTCTCAAAGCAGGAAACTGCCTTGGAATCCCTTTCAGTTTTGTTTCAACCCAGTTACTCTTCTGTTGAGCCTAATAACATCTGATTCACTGAAGATTGCTTCCTATAAAGGCATCAGCTCAAAGACATGTGGAGATGGATAATTTGCCGCTTTCACAGTAGCTTTCAGAAGCAATCATTCTGAACATTAAAATGTGTGTCTAATATCCCATTTGAACTTGTCTGTCTTCTACTCATACGTACTGGTTCTTATCATGAATTTCTCAGTCTGATTAATGAGCTCATTAGCACCAAAACTTAAAAGCCTCAAAATAATCTCTTAGGTCTTTAATAACTCAAAGGGTCTGAGTGGTTATGGCCTTGCTTTTACAATTCATTCACAGTTCTGTAACTGTTGTAATGTTCAGGAGTGAAAACAAGATACTTAATCATTAACACTCTTCTTTGTGGTAACACCTAAAAATATACTTGTAATCTCATAATCATTCACTGACCTATTCTGACCCTACTTAGCCTTGAAATGTGATGGAATTTAGCACAAAGCAAGGGCTGAAGGCATATGCAAGATCATGTCTTTAAAAAAAAGCCTCTACTTTCATAAATGATTAATAAATAGTGTAATTAAGAAAATATTTCAAAAGTAATTAGAACATCAGTCAGAGCACTAGAGTGGATTTTTTTTTGTATTCCTGTTCTTCAAACTTGAATTAAAAACAGGTAGGCATTAAAACCAAAATGCAGTCATGGGTAACTGCAGGATCATAGAGGAAAAATGTATTTCTCTATGACTCTCCACACTATAAAGATTTGCAACAACACTGTTTCTTCTATCTTTGTTAATGCATCTCAAAGCCCATGTGTTTTGTGTCATGTCATGTATGCTGTTTCTGGAGAATGTTTTAGCTGAAGTTTTGTTTGAGGAGTGCAATATTTACAAATGGTAGTTTACATTATTATTTTGTATATAGTATTATAGTACATATTACATAGTATATATAGTATATATTATTTTGTATATAGTAGTAATTTTAACTGAACCCAAATATTTAAAATGTCATGTCAGACACATACAAAAAGTTAACATTTCTGGTTAATTTATAGTAAAACACTGCATTGAAAAAGTATATACCTGCAAAGAGCATTCTAGAAAACAAAAAGCCCACCGTAGGGAAAATATAAAGTTCAGGAAAGGCCTGAGTTAGGTGCCTGAATCATTCTCTCTTATACTCTGTTTTTCATTGTTAAACTCTGATTCACCTTTCAACTAACATTCAGCATAAACTGAAGCATTCCTGAGAATTTTAGTACGGAAAAAGAGAATATATTTCAAATTAGACAAACATTAAAACACAAACATGATTCTGGGAAAGAACCGCCTCTCAACTGAAAGGGGACTTCCAAAGACTTCCGTATTATAAGCAAGTTTGAAGAAACTCATACGGTAATCACTTTCTGACAGCATTTACAACCATCAAGCACATTATTAAATCCAGATTAATGCTAAAGAATCAGTATTATGGTACAAAGTCAATTAATATAGACCCTCTTCTAGATGACTGAAATTTTTGTACTCCACATATTTCACAAAATAGAATGATTCACACAAAGATGTCTGACCATTAACAATGGAATTTCCTACACTTTTTCCGACGAAATTATGGTATATAACATGAAACAACCACCGTATCTAGATTTTAAGAGATTGTCAAGATATAAGGCTGCTGAAAACTTGTCACATTAAGTTGTTTGATAAAACACTTTAAAAAACTATTAAATGAATGCTGAAAATATATTAATCTACTGTGTAAATCCCAAAAGACAAATTTCAGACTGAAATGAAATTGTAAAACATTTGTCATCCTGCACAAAATATTGATTAAACTGACAGTTACTCTTGTTTTATTGCTGCTTTGAAAATTACGAATTTGGAAGAAACAGACTTTATGTTTCACTCTTTCCAAGAGTGTAAGTTAACATCAAATAATCTCATGCTGTCAACTAACTGTAATATGCATTAATTTCTTAGTGTAAGTTCTTTAGTTGGCAGGGGAAGGAAGCTGCACAGAGAACTTTATAGCTGTGGCTTGCTGTTGATTGTTTAGGTGTTTTTTTCATTAGCCTGTGTTCAAGTTCATAGAAATACAGAATCACTAAGGTTGGAAAAGACCTCTAATATTATTGAATCCAACCATTAACCCAGCACCATTGTGTTCATCACCAACCATATCGCCAAGAGCCATGCCCATGCACCTTTTGAACATTATCAGGGATGATGATTCCACCACTTATGTGGGTAGCTTATTTCAATGCTTGACCACTCTTTCAATGAAGAATGTTTTCCTAATACCTGATCTAAACCTCTCATGGTACAAGTTGACCACTTTCTCTCGTCCTGTCACTTGTTGCTGTGGAAAGAGATGAATCTCTTCCTCACAGCTACCTCCTTTCAGGTAATTTGTAGAGCGCAATAAGGTACTCCTGAGCCATGCTTTTTTCAGGAACCCCAGTTCTCTCAGATGCTACTCGTAAGACTTGTGCTCCAGACCCTTTACCAGTTCCTTCTCTGGACATGCCTCAGCTCCTCAGTGGCCTTCTGCGGTGAAGGGCCCAAAACTGAACATGGTATTTAAAGTGTGGCCTCACCAGTGCCGAGTACAGGGGGACAATCACTGCCCTGGCCCTGCTGGCCACACTCGTGCAGACACAGGACAGGATGTCACTGGCCTTCTTGGCTACCTGGGCACAGCTGGATCATGTTCAACAGGCTGATGATCAGCAGGCCCAGGTTCTTTTCTGCTGAGCTGCTTTCCAGTCACTCTTTTTCTATGGTGGTGCTGAATGAGATTGTTGCGACCCAAGTGCAGGACCCAACACAAATAAACACATTGTTTTTTTCTGGAAAAAACCAGAAACTATTACATGATATTTAGACCTGGAATTATGTTACCTAACACAGCAGAATAGAAATATAAACATTCTTTAAAATGAAGAATTTGAAATAACATGAGGATTTGTTCAATTTTTAGTAGTGGATCTTCTGATTCTCTTATGCTTTAGAAGCTACGCATTATATTTAAAATTGTATTTATTCAGATCAGCTTATTGATGCCTGATAAAGTCTTGCACAGAATTTAGGTATCTAGGTGATATGCAGTGTTTAAGTGCTCATGGGACATAAAAAAGGGCTGTATGGGCTTCGAGCAAGAGGTACATTTGTGACCAGTGACCAGATGTAATTTTGAAAATGATTAGAGCTTAAATGGTGAATATTCTATCTTCTCTGTGTATCACAGATTTTGAAAATACGTGATTTTAGTGATTTCCTGTATGAGATGCTTAGAAGATCATTGTGGTGTTCTCTTCAATTTATTTAACAGCAGTTTGAATCTATCTCCAGCAGGTACTTGACAAAAATCTTTAAGAAGAGGTACTGAATTATGTAATGCATTTCCAAAATATATTCTAGATAGGACTTCTTAAAAGGAAGAGGTTTTTACCAAGCACACAATAAACAAGACAGTTGCAATACATCTCAGCAGGTCATGATGCATATAACAGATTAAGGATGTTAAAACTTAAGAACATATGTTTAGAACATATGTTATTCAAATGCAATTTAGCTACCAAAAAGTTAAAAAAAAAAAAAAAAAAGGGGATTTTAATTCAGGAATTTATTCTACAGCATTCATTAATGTATGCTGATATGTATAAAATTTGTAATGAGAAAAACACAAGTGTTTAAAAGCTGGATTGCAAAATCCTATCTGTGGATGCACATTGTGATAGCAACTTTCATGAGGAAGCCACAGCAATACATTTCTAAGATTCGCTACAAATAGGTAAACTATCAGGTGTACTTCTGAATAAATTCTTAAGATAATACATTTTAAAATTGTTATCAAATCCTAATTAACATAAAGTTTATTTACTCCCCTAGGAATTTCACAACTCTGTCTCAGATTTTGTCTAAACCTATGCCAAGCTGTTTAACAACCATCAGAGTAAACTCTGTATAGGTTTTACAACTGAATAAAACTGGTTTAAAGAAAAAGTTCAGATGTCTCTGAAATACTGATCCTCAGAAGAGTAACAGAGAAGTTTAGCAATACTTTTAGTTCTTGCTCTGTGTGTCAGTACATGGCTCATATCTTCAGAAACAAAACAATCAGTGTGTTCAGTCTTATGAAAAGCACAAGACTGATGGAAAATTGATTGGGTTTGGATACAATCTTGTCAGAAGTCCAATTCCAAGTAGAAGGAGATGTTTCATAATAGCTAGTGATTTCCACAGTTCTGACAGTTTTCCCTTATGTAAAGAGATTGCATGTACAAGTTGTTATTTTCTAAATATGTAGCGTAATTTCTGTGTGAAACACTAATTATTAACTCCAGAGTAAGCCCATTACAGAATGAAATAGAATTTACAGATACACTCTTAGGCTGATAGTTTTGGGTTTTTGAACCATAGATATAGTTTTTATTTCTCTGACCACAAACTTGTCTGCAGAATATGCTTAGTTTATAAAGTCACCTGTCTAGAGGGTACTATTTAGTAATAATTTGCAAGAATTACCACACTTCTTTTAAATTATCTTAATTTCAATTACATGAGTACCAAGTCCAAAATTATGGGTTTTATCAATTAAATGGTGTTTTCCGTAATTGGAACTTGGTCACTAATGCCACAAATTTATATATGTTGTGTATATATACATATAAAAATGCATGTGTATATGTGCATGTAGATGTATAAACACACACTTATACACACACACTGAAGACATTCCACCACAGGCTTTTGAATCTGATCTGAATCATAGCTCTAATTTCACGAAATTTCTACTGAAAATCCAAAATTGCAGAATGCATGAAGAATGACACCTGAGTATTATGTGAATATTACATTTTCCCTTGATTGCACAGCAATGGAATGTAGGAAATTTGGACTTAATTGCATCAGGTTGACTGATGAAAACAGGATGCTCACAGCCTTGTTGAGTCTAGCTTGGAATATTTCCAAGCACAGAGATTCCACAGCCTCCCAGAGAAAGCTGCTACAATGAGTACTACTCTCACTGTGAAGACGTGTTTTTCACTTGGAAACTGCAACTTGGGACTGGTGCCCAATGTCCTCTCATTGTGCACCTTCAAGAAAAGAATGATTTTATCTCTTCCATAAGGCCTGATAGGCAGCTGAAAATACCATCTCTCTTAGCTTTCTTTTCTTCATGAATGCCCCCTTCAGTTCTCTTCATATATTGTGTGCTTCCTGTTTCAGCTTCATAGCTGGTTCAATTTGCCCATCAATTGAAATGCCACCAGCTGGAAAATGCATTCCATTATGGCATCACGAGTCCTGGGTAGAGGGGAGTAATAATTTCTTTCAATCCCCTGGCTAACGTAACTGAGTATATGGTTGGTCTTAATACAGATAAAGCACACACCTTCATCATAAGAGAATATTTTAATAATTTCAGTAGAGAGTACACACGTTAGAAACTGATAATGTTGACTTTAGCTGCTTGTCATTCAGATGGTCTGTAGGCTGTGTGTTGCTCTCCATTCAGCAATCCAAAGACCTGTATAATACCATTTTTAAAATAAAATCTTAGAGAAAAATAGTTCACGTAAGAATAGACCAAGATAAATCCAAAACATTCTGGTATGTTTTACATGTGAAGCAGGAACACTGATTAACCTTTAGAAGCATTCCAGAAAATACAAAGCACCCTAGATGAAAGCAAAAAAAGAACAAATAACTTCCCCCACCCCTGCAAACAACGGCAAAGCCAACAATAAACAACATAAACCACCTGAGATATAATAAAAGAAAACAGCTTTGACTCAGCTTGAATTTATTCACAGCAAACTATAATATTACTGCATGCGGCTAAGAGGCCTTCTGTATAAATTAAATATATGGGGAGATGAGGTATGAGCACCTTCTTGGCACACACTGGAAGTTTAAGAAAATGAAAAGGATATAACTGTCTGAGAAACAGTTATGAACTTTTAACTAAAAGTCTTAAAAACCTAGTTCAATGTAGAATACAGAAGAAGGGAATTAGACAACTACCTTTAGGAAAGTCTTTAATGAAACAAAAGTGAAACTATTAATTCTCATTAACCTTTGTCTTTTGAGGAAAAGCAATTTCCTTACTTGCCTGGCTGTGATAGCAGCGTCCTCAGGCTTTACTGTATTTTGTTTAACCCTACTGCAAACAGCAGCTACACTGGCTAGATATAACCCTGCTGAAAGGGTTTGAAGGGAGGGATGTTTCTTTAGTTAATATTAGCAGCGCACAGCACTTCACCTTCTGAAAAATTATATTACTGTTAAGCACAAAACATTGCTCTTACAACAATAAAAAAATCTGACAGGTCTAGACCTATTTAAGACTTTGCACTAGGCTATACTGAACTATCAGTGTACTGGCAAAATTTGGTTTTGTGAAACTGCAGATTTAAACAAACACATGTTGCCAATTTACATATTTTCTTTTTTTTTTTTTAAAGTTAACTAGCATAAACAGAAATCACAATTCAACTCTTTAATTGCAATAGGAAGTGATGCATAAAAAGCCCAGATGTAGCTTAGTTTCACAAATGGAAAAGATCCTCTGCAATTCTATTAATCATCAGTACACAAGAACAGCAGTATTTATGCCAAAGGGTACAGTATGCCTGTGAAACTTTGTATTTAGAAAGATCAATTTAAATCATAAAAAGTTTAAAATAACATCTCAGAATTTACAGGACCTCAAATTAATATAACAAAAATAGGTGAAAAATATTTCGATTTTTAATATTTTCAGTAGGATCTATTTTATAAATCACATCAGGTTACTTTCTTGAGTAGCCTTGTCTAGGCAACTCATTGCCAGCAGGGAAGACTATAGAATTCTAACAGAGATGTAAAAAAATGAAACATAACAGACATTGATGGAAATGAGCTGATGAGAGAAGGTTCAGAAAGATGAGCTGAGTTTCATACACATTTTCATGATTAATTTATCAAAAATATACAAGCCTAATTAACTAATTGCTGAGCTAAAATAAAAATACAAATAAAAAGAAATTGTGTGACCTCCCAAAGAGTAGCTTTTATAATTAATAATTTAATTAAGATGTAGTCACAGCATAGGGTGGTAGAACTTAAGAGTCCTTTTTCACCATTGACTCTAATGATGACAAAATATTCCAGTGGACACAAAAGCTTAAGCTCTGCTCCCAGAATGCAGATTGTTTCCATAAGAAAAATAATTAGTTAAATGAAAAAAAAAAAAAAAATTAACAGCATTCCTTTATTTACAAATTACCACCCTTAATCTTGCACAGAATACTCCACATATCTGATTAAATTAAAATTTCATTTGGTGTCAACTCAGAAACTAAAATTAAACACTGGGTGAAGTAAAAATAAAATGCTTTGGTAGTGCCATCATATTAAAGCAGCACCACTTAGAACAGATCGCAATCTAAAAGATAAGAAAGTTATGAAACACAAGGAAAGATCTTGTTTACATTTATCTATTAAATCTACATTAACAGGAACTAATAAACAGTGTTTTATCTTTTGCATTCAGTATCTAAATAAACCTGTAAGTCTCCTTCTTAAAGCTTTCCCAACCTAGGCGCCTCTGACTTCAGCAGGCTAGAAACCTGTCTAATAAAATTTCCATAATTATGAAGCATATAACATTCATCATACTGAAAAAAAGAAGATATAGGCTAAATAAATACAAACGTTAGCCAATGCCTAGAATAAAACAAATATGAAAAATGTGCATTATTTTGTTTCTTTTCTTCTTATTAACAAGAGTATGTTGCATAAAGATAGATAAGCGATATATAATGGAAATTAAATGGAAATGAAAGGGATATTTTTTGTTCTAAGCTTAGTCAATGAAGAAAATGTATTATACATGACAATGTTTATACCTCACTTTTCTTAAATCAATCCACAATAGTTTTCCTATTACGAAAGGAATGGATGAGTGAAATTACAACCTGTTCCCTAACAAAACAAATACATGTGCTGAATAAATATTAAATCACTATAGCAAATAAGAAATCACTGCTTATTCAACTAATGAAAATGGAGTAACTATCCTTGTTTATGTGGAATGCTGTGCACCACCAGAATTTATTGCCTTTGTTTGAAAGGATGACCTTTTCCACTGAAATCTGAAAACACCAAAAATAATTTAAATGCTTTGACAACTTCTTAAATATCTGGTCTCTGGAGCACAATTCAGGAGCCTATCTTTGATGCTTAGGATTTCTACATGTACAAAATAACCTAAACAGTGAAATTCTAATAATTGTAGTGATGGGGCTACATCTGGCTAGTGAGTGGTCACATATCACTGATCTAGATGCAGGAGTGGAATGAACTATAAGCAAGAGAATTACTCTTTGAAAGGACCAAGCACTGCTCACTCATCTCCATAAATGAGGATGTGGAAGCCACTTTTTTATATAATCATTATAAATAATGGTTTCATATTTAATCTCTCACAAGCTATTGTTACCCTGAGATTGAAGATAGATGACATTTAAATATCCTTTGGAGAACCTTCTATTTCTCCACTGATGACAGAAGCAGCCTGGAAACCAAGCTTAGACCAGGCAACCAACATTAACATGACCAAGTCATGCAGCTTACTCGGGCTTTTTGTTTATATTCTGAATTTTAAAAGGTGAATAATAAGTGTGCACTGGTGTTAGTATGAATTCAGGGATGAACTAATATTTGTTTTATTGGGATAAGGCTATTCATTACTGGCAATTATGTTTCCAAGGAAAACTGAAAATTAGATGTGGGCTGTATGCATTTTTTAATGCCATGTCATTTATTTAAACACATTAGAAATAGCAGGAAATTTTGGTGGCCTAATGTCTCATTTTCTACAGTGCTTTTCAGCTCCAGATACACAATTTTAAGGACATTAATAGAAGTAAAACACACCAAAAAAATCATCATTGTTTCTATTAGTTTAATGATAAGCCAAATTTACCATCTGAATTCTGTAAAAGGATTTTTATTTAAATGACACTAGCAGTGTCATTTAAACAAAAATCTAGTAAATGACCTAGCTTTTTGTTTAAATGACACTGCATATGGTACACATCTTACATGTATTTTCAGATTGAAAGATAAATTCCCAAGTAAGCAAGAAAAAAAGGAAGTTTTAGGTATTCTTAGAGCAAACTACTCGGCAGCACTGTCTTTTATAAATTCACCCTAGAAACATATTAGCTGTAAACAAATCTTGCTATTCTTTCTTAAATGAAAAGGAAACTGTTCTTTATTATCACTGTGGTATAATGGCAGCAGTTAGAAGTATGCATCTCATGTAAACTACTAATCATCTGAATTTAAGCTTGGATAGTTTCTAATGTGTAACATCTAAGTAGCTCATTTCTCTGGTATCAGAAATACTGACATTTTACTTATATAAATCAACCATTCATTCCCTGGATAGCCAGCATCTCCATGTGAATTTACATGGATCTACATGCTCCTGTTCAGAATGTTTTTTTATTCCATGTATTAAAGTATTCTTCAAGCTAAATAAGATATTTAGTCCATTTAAGTTTATTTTAGACTACATGAGTTATATAGTCATACCTTCAAGACACTTGACAATGAAGGTTTCAAAAGAATGGTTAGATATGAGGACAGGCTCCAGAAGCACTGGAGCACTGAGGTAAATTCCTTTCATCTTTTCCTTAGTAGGCACGCTGAAATGAACTATACTTCTGTTAACTGAACTACAACATTTCCTTGGCTGCAACTAATTCTATGTATCTCCTGCAAGAAGTCTCTTCTCTGTGGCGCCAATGGTCTCTGTGGTGACCAACGACTGGACCCAAGGGAATGGCCTGAAGCTGTGTCAGAGGATGTTTACTTTGGATATCAGGAAAAGGTTCTTCACCCAGGAGGTGTTTTGGGCACTGGAACAGGCTCCCCAGGGAAGTGATCACTACACAAAGTCCATCTGAGTTCAAGAAGTGTTTGGACAATGCTCTCAGGCACATGGTGTGACTCTTGGGGATGGTGCTGTGCAGAGACGTGAGCTGGACTCGATGACTCTTGTGGGTCCCTTCCAACTCAGCACATTCTATGATGCTGTGAAAAGAAATCCATTGCCTCTAAGCTTTAGCCTCCTCCTGAGCTAAGGAATTTCCTATTTTCTCTGATACTGTGGATTCCTTGTTTAGCAGAATTTCTCATTACATTTTAAACTTCAAGACGTTTCCCCCTGCTGAGCAACCTGTTAAAGAGAACTTGGCCTTTGTCCCACACAATTCCCCTTCACTCAGTTTTTTCAGTATTCATGACTTAACAAAGTGGCAGCCTGCTCCTCTGTTGCACCTTTTTAACAGGATATATCAAGCACTAACAAGGAAAAAAAAATAGATTAGCTTGACACAAATATTTAGAATTAAAAGCAGGAAATATAGTTAGGCCATTAATTTGGGGTTTTGTTTTGTTTGTTGTTTTTTTTTTTGTATGTCAAATATATTCTGCATACACAGTTCACCAAATACTCTGTAACTAAGAATAATTTCTGCTTTGTCTCAATTTTATTCAAACATATTCAATCTTGAGATGAAAATACCTGGAGATGGAGAATTCAACGCTTTTCTCCGCAGTTATCCCAGTTCGTTCCAGTATTTAAGCAATCTTGTTGATGGAAAAGTACTTTATTTCCAATCCATCTAAACTGAATTGGCTCTTGCTAAGATTTCTCAACTAGATTAAAGAGCTCTTTAGTTCACAGTAGTTTCTCCCTGTGGAGATACACTGTCATCAAGAACCTCGTCTTCTCTTCTTTTTAATAAGCTGAAACAGCCTGAGCACTCTAAGATATTTATTGCAAGGCATTTTCTCTTGTCCTATAATCCTGTGTGTCTCACCTCTTCACACCCTCCAAATGTCAAGTGCTATTTAAAAATGGTGACATGAGAATAATTTATAAAATATTCCAAAATCCACTACTGCATCCAGAGATTAGGGGTTTTTTTTTTGGTTGTTGTTGTTTTGTTTTGTTTTGTTTGGTTTTGTTTTGTTTTGTTTTGTTTTGTTTTGTTTTTTTCCACAGCACTAGACTGACACAGAAGGGAGTTCTTTATCTATTCCATATGATATTTGGGTAGATTAGATATAGATATAGACATAGATATAGATGATATAGATATAGATATAGATATGTACGTATAAAGACACATAAAAATACTTGTATCACTATCAAGTATTTTGAACTCCAAGTTTAACTTTCACCTTAATTGTGGTAAATTTCCTTTCAAGAACTTCAGTTTTCATTGAAGTACATCCTACTCTGGTCTACATGTGTGAAACTAGCGTAATTATTATAAGAAAATTCATGTTTCTGTTAGGTTTCATGACATTTATACAATTATTGGCAGATACACTCACCATCTCAGTGTAATTAACACTGTTATTTTCTTGATTTAGCAATTAAAATCCACTATTTTTTCCTTGTATTTGTTGGAAAGTAATAATTAAAATCTGCTCTTGGCACTTTCCACTGTATGTCTGTATTTACTGATTTCTACTTTTTCTGCACATTCATTACTTGTATTTTCTTAGCTCATTTTTAAGTTTTGTGGGTTTGTTTTGAAGGAAATTATTTATTTGGTTAGAATCCTCTGTGTCACCCTTTTTGGGAATGTAAAATCTAAGTAGTTTTATACCTAAATTTATTTTATACCTTTGATTATAAAGATCTAGATCTCCTCAGTATCTTGGTTTTTAATAACTATTTGGTCAACTAATTTATTATAATTTTTTACTTTTGCAATCAAGACTGTTGAGTGCTACCCATTTTTTGTTTATCCTTTTTATGTAAAGTCACATGAATCAATTTTATCTTTGAGAACCAATGTTTCAATGATGCTCTCAAACTGGTCATGAAGTCATGAATTTGCTTTGGCTTAGTAATTATTTGGTAAAGAAACTCGGCAACTACTATCTCCAGAAATGACTGGCCCCTATTTTTATTAGCAATATTTACTTACTACATTTTTTACATCTTCAAATCTTCCATAATGACAATCCCTTGTAAAATCTCTCACATTTACAACTTGAAAGACTACAGTATCTATTTACAAATCTAGTTCTACAGGTCTCCAACAGACACTTTTCGCTTTTTTAATACTGTTCCATTTTCAATTTATCAGAATCTCTTTGATAAGTGCTAATTCTTATCATTTGCCTGCCACTCCACTTACCACTACTTTTCACTTTCTTCCTTTAACGAATAATCCATATCTTCTCATACTCATGGAAGATATCCACAATAATCAACTTGTTGCTACCTGTATAAAATCCAGTTCCACACATCAAATAAAAACTTCTCCAGTTAGCTGCTCTGTCTTAACCTATGTACATAAATAATTACATATCACTATGATATTTCTTGTCCATTACAGTTTCCTGTGCTCTAGCATTCTTCTCTTGGTCCTTCTTAGAGTATCATTTCGAATTCAGACCCTTCATTCTTCATCTTTTTTTTTCCCCTAGAGTATGTAACTAACTCACTTGTGGGCACATTAAAAAATAATGTTAGTGTTAAGTACTCAGCCCAGGCAATTCTCCATGGCTGGTATTTCTCATGAATGCCCTGACAATCCTTTTATCTTTGACAGACTTTAGATTGTTCAGTTTATTAGAACTGGGTTTTGTTTGGGTTTGGGGGTTTTTAATCAACTCTCCTTTCCATGGTAGAGGACAGACAAGCAAAAAACCTCAGAGATTCTGAGAATTAATATCAAGTTGAGCAATATATATAGCCACTATCAAGATAAATAATACATATATTTATAAAATGCTAACAGAAATATTCTTAGTACTGAAAGTTGTAAAATTAGCCTCTAGAGCCACATTCTTTAGAGTTTGTCTGTTTATATTTTACATAATCCACCAGGGGGAGTTCTAAGAATTAAATAGAAATATTGACAACAAATGTGAACTCTTGGAAAAAAAGAATTTAAATATGCAACTGCCATGACTTACACTTTGTGTTGAACAGTAAAATTTTCAGCCAAGCCTCTGACAAGAAATTGAAAGTTTAGTAATTATAGATTCATACTGAAGTTGAAAATTCCAGTGTTCCAAAACAATGACATAGGGCAGAATGAAACGCAGCTACTTCATACTAAGTCTAATCTTCAGTGGCATGAGTATTTTTGAGCAACTATTGAAGTAAATTATATTTAACCTTGAGTCAACTGTCAGTCTTTTATTATGGTCACTTCAGTCATACAGAATATCCTTGCAAGTTCTGTTTTTAGCAACATCAGTGTTAAGTGATAGATTTTCCAACTTTTTCATCCCACAGAAAAGCCCCAAGAAATATCCACACAGTTCTCCCCATCTTGCTCTCAGCAACGCTTCCCTTATGGAAGACACTCGGACTATACCAATATGATCAACCCTGTAAAACACACTGGCTAAACAGGTTAACATCAAGTATGATGTTAAAACGGCACCATTTTGAACAAATAATTCCAGGGGTTGCAAGCAAAGAAACAATATAAGAAGAGTCATGAAGGAATATGCAATACCCTTAAAAAAATTGAAACAATCTTAATAGGGTGATTCTAGAAGTATATGTGTTTGCCAGCCAGTATAAACAAGCATTAGCTTTAATGACTCTAATAAAATTATGTCAGCTTAAACTACATTATTTTTTGCTACTCTAAATACTTTTTAAAGTACTAGATATGATAATGATCTCAAAATCAAGTAAGGCTATTTCCTTCTAAGAAGCAACTGATTCATCTTCTTTTAAAGCATGTTTTAATTTCTGAAGTAATCCAGAAACAGTCATCTTCAGACAGGCTTTTGGAAATGTAATTCCAAAAGATTAGAAGTTATTTAAAGGAATCACTCAAACAAAGAGGTTTTTTCTTCTTCCCATCTTTCCTTCCTTTTTTTCTTTCCTTTAATTTTTGAGCCATTCATGTTATTCTATAAAACAGTTGTTCTTTGCTGCTAGGCTGCAAGTACACTGGATGTCATAAAAGTGGGGTCACATACAAAGGGGATCATAAGATAATCATAATAAGACAAGCCTGATCATGAAAAAAGAAAAAGACTCTCCAGATTCCAAATCCCCGTGGCAGTGAGGATCAGCTATAATTGTTAATTGAAAAAAAAGTCTTCTCTACCTAGGGGAATACGGAATTGATAGAAGTTTCCCATTCTCTATAAAATTTCAACATTTGCAACAATAATTACTGCTTTCCTTCCATGTCAGCATTGGTTACATTTTCAGAAAATTTGGGAAACATTTTTATGAGGTTTTTTAGTGATGAGGTCAATCAGTTTCTCACTTCCCTTTAGAAACTAACAAACTTCTTGGTTGTACTGATTTTGGCAGGGAGAGAGCTGTATTTCTTCATAGTAGCATGGGAGTACTTTTGCATTTATGCTGAAGCAACATTGATAACACACGGATGTTTTTGCTACTGCTGAGCAGTGTCAAGTGTCAAGGCCTTTATAATTATAATTACATTATATTGAACCTGAGAACTATAATTATATATAATACAGCATATGTATTATATATGTACATAATTACATACTTATTATATATATATATATATATACACTTATGAATGAACAGCATACCTCAACAGTGAAGCTAACATACATTGTCATTTCCAGTTATCCTTCTTGATTTCTCCATATTTACTGTCTTTCCAGCTTAATTTCGAAGGTTTCCATTACATATTCTCTGTGTAGCACAGAATTACTACTTAGAACTATTCTGTGTCTACAAGTGTGTCTACTTTAAGTGACCTAGAGGTGAAACCCATAATGTATAGAAAGACAGTAAAGCATGGAAATCAAAGAGGAGGGAAGGAGGAAGGAAAGAAGGAAGAAAAGCAAGCAGTAAGCAGGGAGGATATGAAGGCAGGAAAGCAGGAAGAGAAAGACGGAGAGGACAGGGGCATGGGGAAGGTGGAAGTCAGTTGGAGATAGAGTGGAAGGAACAGAGGGAGGAAGGAGAGGGGAAGGACACAGGGAAAGTGAAAGAAATTGATACTGTGAAAGACAGGGATAGGCAAAAAATGAAATTATGTAATTCATTACATACAGCTATACTTCCAGGTCTAGCCTCCTGCATTTTACTTGTTGATCATATAAAAATCACACCTTATTGGTGCTGTACAGCTTTGTTGTTTCTTTTTCAGAACAGGTTGTACGAAAAAAGCAGATCCAATGTAGCTGATGATGAGCTTTTCCATGAAGATTTAATTGTACTTTTATTATTTTTAGATAATATAATTTCTAATATTTTAAATATATATATAGTCTTCTTTTGTAGCTATCATATATTACAATGTCTTTAAAACCTCTAAGTCTAAATGAGTTACAAAAATTTAACAGTTTTTAAATTATATGTTTCCATAAAGGAAAAAAAAGTATTTCTGGTAAGAATGTTTTCTAGTCAATATGAGATGATCTGTTATTTCTTGGAGCCAAGAAAAAAATCCACAATGAACAGCTGTCAAGGAGGAGGGGGCAGGGAGAAAGAGCACCAGACAGTGTGATGCTTCAAAGTTCAATTTAATAACTGAACCAAAGCTGCGGGTAAGCTGTGTCAGGAAAACCTTCACACTCCCACACACACAACCCACACACAGTTCCAGCTACCGAAGCTGGCCCTAAATGTGAGTTGGCACAGTGGAGCCTGGGGAAATGCAATCATTTCTGCAGCTCAGTGTTGGATGCCTGTACAATAATATGCCCCTTCCCCTACCCTTCTGGTCCCAATCCCTGTTACTGAGGAGTGTCGCACAGGCCACAAATAAAATCAGTCCACGATGATATGATATAACTTTCTGGCAGCTTCAGGTTTTGCTCTTCTCTTGCTCGCTGACCCACAGCCTGTACCAAGGCTTATCACACTCTGTCTCTGTTAGCATTGTATTGTCAGCTACAGCTCATTATATCCAGTCACCCAAGTCTTCATTAAGGCAAGGTTGTGACGTTTCCATGACAGAAAAAACTTTCTGAAAGTTTGCAATACCACAAGAAGTTTTCTGAATCTGAATAAAATGAAATATTTTATGAACCAGCATATAAAAAATCTCAGGATGGAGTAGCATGCCAGTGAAATGGAAAGACCAAAGTCTTGTCTATTAATAATAAGATTTTTTTCTTTTTTTTTTTTAGTATCAATGGTGTGAGAACATACACTCTTTTGTCCTCCTGGCTCCAGTCAGGAAGAAATACTTGCAGGTGATGTTTTTTCTCAGTATCTCTGTATTATGATTCTCTAACATCTGTCATTATTGTACTAAAGGGTTCCTGTACATTAACAGAATACTCTAAAGCTTCCGTTTCAGGAAAGACCAGGGCTAACCTCTACTCTGAAATGTTATCTCTTTTTTCCCCAGTACTGGAAGTATCAAAAAACCATACTATTCCTTGAGATTTCATTGTCTTTGTTCTTGTATGACTGGAAATTCTTTCTTAGTCAAGAGAGAAATTAGATGTCTGCCCTGTGTTACACTGAACACATTACTGCCAGATAAGATCAGACAGTATTTTCAAGCCATTTTAACAATATGAGCCACTGATGATTTCAGAAGGCAGAGCAATGAGAAGGGACAAGAATCTTGGGGATGGAGTTTCTACAGAGTAAGATTTCTATTGGTCATATACTCTTCTGTTTACTTCAACCACAGTCCAAAGACTAAGATTCTCTTTTCTATCATGTCTCCTTCCTGTATCTTTCCTTCTTCTGTTTTTCCTACCAGAGTTCCCCACACTAGTATCAGTTCAATCATCCTGTCCAATGTAAGCTCTTTTTCACCTCCCACCAGCTACACATTCTAGTTAGGCTATATTCTTTGTTATCCGAGACGCCTACAGAAAGCAATAGTGAGTCCTCTCTCTACCCTAAAGGACCTCTTTTCAGTGCTAAAGTGTTGGGAACAGCAGACCGAAAATGCACTTAAAGCTTATGTCATTCTTTCTTGGTACCCCTGAACTGGAACTTCAATACATACTATATTTGCAGAGAATTTAGCCATTAACTAATTTTCTACACACTAAGTACTCATGTGGTGTATTTTATTTACCCACTCTTGAATACTTTCATGAAAACAAGGAAAGAATGCTTATCTCCAGTACTGGGACATGTCTTTAATCTTACAAAAGACATGCAAAAATGCCAGGTATTTGCTTTTACAGTGGTATGCAGACTCAAAGGTTTGAATTTACAGCGACAAAATTCAGCTATCTTGTTTTTCATCTTCATCGTTTTCCATGAATGCCAAGAAAATCCTCCAAGATTCACTGTCTCTTGAGTGCTTTTTTTAGTTTGATGTTTGCAGTTCTGTACATACTGACACAGATTCATGTGGATTTTAGGCACTCACCAATGCTTGTTAGGTTAAGTCAGCTTGTCCTGAGCTACCTCTAAGAGCAGTAGTTCATTTCTGCCTACAGTGAGATGAAGCAGGATTTATAAATTGATATATTCTTCACTTGAAAGATGGAGTTGTAGATCTGCTGACCTCACAGAAATCACCACATGAAAGAGTAGAGACATATCAGAGTACCCTTAGTATGCAATTATATGTCTAAAGCATAGAAGGTATTAGTTCAATGGGATATTAACATTGCTGCTGAATATTCAGTTTTCTGGAACTAGAATAAACTTGAAAAACAAATTAGAGCTATAGGAACTGTTAAGACTTGTGTATAATGTTTAAAAAGGTTATTCAGCTGAGAGTGCTGCTTTTCAGAGCAGGCCTCTCTAGGAATAATACAGAATTCTGCCATACTAACCTTTTTAATACAACATCTAGGCAACCAAATTGAAGCTCCTGATGATTAAGAAGTCATCAAATTGAGATTAAAGCACTACAGACTATTTCCTTAACTATTTCCCTGTAGATTTCACAGCATTTTACTACCAGCAGTTGTCTTTTCTATTTTCTATTAATTATCTTACTGTCCATATGCTAGTTCTTGAAACGCTCTTACCTTCCTCTTCTCCAACTGTGTCTTGATGAAGCGGTACTGTAACGTGCTATGTCACAGTTGTAAGGAGAACTCAAAATGAAAGCAGCACACTGTGCTAAGTGCTGATTATTGCTTTCAAACAAGAATCTTAAAAATACTGGAAGTGTGAAAGGTGATTTATAAAGTATAACTTCTTCTCAAAAAAGAAAAGATAAAAGGAAAAAAGAAATTGGGAGTAGGAGTCACAATAATAGTAATAATAGCTTATACTAAAAAAAAGTTACAGAAATATTTTAAGAAAGTCATCCTATCAAAAGAAATAAAAGATCAAATTTTGTGGTTCAATTTAAAGTGGCAAGGATTTTGTGACTCTTGCTTGTGTTTGCGCTGTTGCAATTGTTCATTTTTGTGTATCACCAGTACGGCTTTAAAGGGGCAAAATAGAGAAAATTCTTAACCTCAAAAAACATACTTCCCAGTCAGGCATAATTGATACTGGATTGTACGTTCCAAAATGTTTTTCATCTTAATTTTTGTATTTCTGGTCATATTATTTATTTCAATTATTTTTGTTTCTTTGGAATATTTTCAACCTAATTTTACTTGTCCAGGGGATGCTAGAGAGAGGAAGGATCTTATAAAAAACCAACCTTTGAACAGCTAGAGTATCAAAATAATGGCTTTAAAAATCAGAATTTAACTACTCCAGTGAAGGGATCTGTTTTCTTTAGAATTAGCATTCTATGTACATCTAGGAATCATTTCAAATAGAGATACAATTAAAATTTTTATTCCAAGCTAGTACCCCGAGCACAAGAAACAGAAAATTGCAGAATGTTTTAAAATTTCAGGGTGTTACTGTTAACTTGTTGCTAACATGCTACCAATAGCTCATTGCTAATAAAAGCCAACTAAATGCTAGCTCCGGGAAACCCATCTGTTGCACATTGCTTGAAAAGTAAAATTAAAAAAAAAAAAAAAAAATCTGAACTTTTGCTTCATGTCATCCCTGGATACACAGCTCTTATCTAAGACCACTGAAAGCATACAGGAAACATATTTAATAGCCTTACAGAATAATTTTGGTTCAAAGTGACCTCATCTAGTCACAGTCCCTGCTCAGTGCGTGTCTTAACTAGGTCAGGTTACTTAGCAACATTTTCAGCCATGTCTTGAATACCTCCAAGAACAGATTCCAAAAATTACAGTGGTTGCTGCTTTCCTAGTATTTAACTACTTCCATTGTTCTAAAAAAATAATCCTAATATCCAATTGGGATTTTCTCTGTTCTAATTTGTGTCTTTTGCCTATCAATCTGCACCCCCAAAAACAGTCTGGCACCTTCTTGCCCTCATCCCCAAATCATGTAGATGTGGAGAGCACTAAGGTCTCCTCAGTACACCAGGTTCATCAGGCCCAGCTTCCTCAGACTTCCCTCAGGCACTGTGTGTTCCAGCATCCAACCAGCATGGTGACCTCCCCTGGACTAACTCCATTAGATCCATGTCTCTCTTGTACTGAGGAATACAAAAAGAGACACAGCACTTTGTATTTGGTCTCATGGGTGCCAAAGAGGGAAGGATCACCTTCTTCAACTTTCTCACTCTCACTGATACATCCCAGGATGCTGATGGCCTTCTTGCAGCAAGGGTACATTGCTGGTTTACGTTCAACTTGGTGTCCTTTTCTGCAGAGCTGCTTCGTAGGCAGTTTCTCCCCAGCCTGTAGCAGTGCATGGTGTTATTTTTCCCTGGATTGCAGGACTTTGCATTTCCCCCTGCTGAATTTCGTGATGTTTCTCACTTTTGGGACCAGGCCTTTTTAATACCTCTATTGGGGATCTGGATGAGGGAATTAAGTGCATCCTCAGTAAGTCTGCAGGCAACAAAATGTTGGGCAGGAGTGTCATCTGCTGAAGGGTAGGAAAGCTCTGCAGAGAGACCGGAAAGGCTGGACTGTTGGGCCAAGGCCAGTGGTGTGAAGTTCAACATCACAAAGTACAGGTCCTGCACTTGGGTCACAACAACCCCATGCAACACTGCAGGCTTGGGGATGAGTGGTTGTAAAGCAAAAAAGCTAGTGAAGGATCTGGAACATAAATCCTATTGGGGTGACTGGGATTACTGGTGTGGTTTAGCCTGGTGAAAAGAAGGTTCAGGGGAGACCTTATTGCTCTCTGCAACTACTTGAACGGAATTTGTGTTGAGGTGGGGTTTGGCATCTTCTCCCAGGCAACTAGAGACAGGACAAGGGGAGGGAAACTGCCTCAAGTTGCACCAAGCGAGGTTCAGGTTGGGTATCAGGAAAAATTTTTCCACTGGAAGAGTGCTGAAGCATAGGAACAGGGTCTCCAACAAACTGGTGAAGTCACTATCCCTGGAGGTATTCAAAAAACAAGTAGAAGTAGCACTTTGTGACATGTCTTAGTGGGTATAGTGGTATTTATTAGAAGGCAGGACTTGATCTTGGAGGTAATTTGCAACCTTAATGATTCTGTGATTCTGTGCTTTCAGCCCACTGTTTCAGGAAGCCCTCTAAATAGCAGCCTTGTCCTCAAATATATCAATCATCTCCTCCTGCCAGTTTGATGACATCTGCAAACTTGCTGAGAGAGAACTCCATCCTATCATCTAATAATAACTGAAGTTGCTAGACGGTGTTGGACTCTGAAATAATCCCTGAGGAACATCACTCGTTTCTGGTCACCAGCTGGACTTTTTACTACAGATCACAAGTCTCTGAGCCTGTCTGTCCAGTCAGCTTTCCATCCATCTCATTGTCTGTTTATCCATATGTCACAAAGTTGGTGATAAAGAGGCCAAAGTGGTCAAAACAAAGTACAATTTGAAGTGAGAAAACTGTTATCTGATCAGTATCTATCGAGCAGCATGTGGTCAGCTATATTAAACAGCAGAAAGCAATCTTACGACCCTGTACATAAATGATGTTAAACAGTGCATGATAAATGTCCTGGTTCCAGCCACGACAGGGTTAATTGTTGCAGTAGCCAGGAGGAAGGACAACTAGCATCTGGAGGTTATTCTATATTACCTCATGTAATTTTCCAGGGATTCGGGAAAAGCTCCCTTCCAGGTCAGGTAGTGTGGTAGATGAAGTGGTGGAGCATTGTCGAGGGGTTTCCCCATGGTGAACATGTGAATCATTTGCCTCCTTCTTGTACACTTTGTCATTTGTATAATACTGTTGCTGCTACTGTTACTTTTTCCTATCTCATTGCTGTTTCCTGTAAATTGTTCTTATCTCAACCTATGATCTTTACCTTTTGTGCCTCCAGTTCTCCTCTCCCACTGCAGGGGGAGGGGGAAAGAAAAGGGGCAGTGAGTGAGCAGTGCACGGTTTGGAGTGATTTAGTGGGAACACTAAATTGAGGAATACTATTCCTTACCATGACACTAAAGGACTGTTAAATTACAATACCAGAGAGTTTTCTTGCCTCACCTGTTATCTGACCTTAGTTAAAGCTATACTAACACTGAAATAAACCCCTGATGTCTGAATGTACAACTACAACCAGTTAATGACTATTATGATCATCTATCAATATATCAATAATATTTTTCTTAATCTGAATATGGAGTGATGTTACAGTATTTCAATATGCTTCAAGATAAACTGTTGTAAATGCAAAGGAAAGGCTTTATGTATCACTCCTCCCCCACTCCAGCCCAACAACAGGTTTTAACTGTGAAATTTTGTAACCTAGATAATAAACATAACTAATAAAATGATCACTGAAGCTCTTCCCCATAAAAGATCATTAAAAATTTGCATAAGGCATATACTTCAACTAAATGAAACAGTTTCTCCATCTGCAGTACAATCAGAATTCTGAGCAAATTAAAGAGTCCATATAGAGTCAGCACATGTCACTGAGATTACTTACGTGCTCATAATTAAGTTTGAATAATGTTTTGTTGTGCTGGGACTAATGACCCTTGCAGTGCAAAGCACAGAACTGCATCTCTGAGAAGCTAAACACCTCTTACCACTTCATTGCAAACATTCTGCATGTCCCAGGCTTGGAACTGTAACATATGTTAGGGTCCTTTATATTGCTAACATTATGTCTGGGTTACAGACACATCAATCACTTTATTCATTTATGTTCTTCTGGTCAAGGAATTTTTACTTATGGCCATTCTTCTGTTCAGTGCATCAAAGTAATTTGAAGATTTTCCAAGTTTATGTTTAGCAATACATCTTGAAATATGGTGAAATAAAAATGTGGAACAAGCTCTATCATTTCAACTCTCAAACTGCAGTTTCAAGATGCAAAATGATCACTGAGGTTTAAGTGAAGTTTCTTGAGAGGTGAAGCACTGACATATTAAATAGCTATATCTATGAGGTATTTCAATTTTCTGTTTGAAGCAATCAGGTTTCAGTCAAATGGCATGATAATGAGATGAAGAAACCGGTACTGTATCTTGAAAGGCAACACGCTCAATTTCTAAGCATTATCTATACATTGTAACACAAGCAGAACTACGGTCTTTACTGGGAGAGAGAAAGAAAATTACATTTGTATTCAAAACCATACCGAGTATTTTTTTTATATATATAATTTGCCAGGCTTTAAAATCAAACTGCAATTATCTTTTTAAGGAAAATAAGACTTACTTTTCCTCTTTCAATATTTACCAATGTAGAAAAGTAGTTGTTGTGAGAAGGGCTAATGGTACATTAAAGCCACAGAGTCCATTAATCTAGTATGGTCTATTACAAACTTTCACCAACAAATATACAGTGGTTCAAATTAGAGCATATTTTAAAACATCTTCTACTCTAAAAATAATTGCATCCCAACAAGGTGGCTCTGACAATTTCAAATTACACTTTACTCTGTTTTCTAAAGAGACAGATAAGTCCATACAGTATGACTTTAATTTCTGACAAGTATGACAAGCTGATAAATTGCAGACTTTAGAGGTTAGCTTCCCTACATATGAAGCCCCTTATAACTAGAAGAATAAAGAACTGTCACTAAAAATGCTTGCTAGAAGAAATATTTTGCTTCAGCTTATTGATATGTTCCATTTTGATGCCTTTTTTTTTTTTTTTAAAGACATCACACATGCATTTCACTCTACTATCATCTAACTTAACTCTGGCAATAAATTAGGAATTTAAACTTATCAGACATATGGTTCTGCAGATTGAAACCTTTCAGAAACTGACAAGCTAGTAACAATCCAGATTGCAATTAAGAAGTACAGAAGTCTTAAATCAAGAGACATGGATATTTGTGCTGCCATTTAGATTAGCAGATTCATTAAAAATAATTAAAAAAAAAAATAAAAATCACACCATAAAACACTGGCAGAGCATTTTCATACCTCAGAAATAAAACAAACTACATTAAATCTGATGTGTCTAAAAAAGAAACCAACGACAATTTACATTTTTGCTCTTCTTAACTTCTTCCTTGTAAAGCTTTAATTTAAAATGTTGCCATCCAAGTTCCATTTCTAAAAAGTACAGGGATCGCAAACATAGAAATCTCCAACATTCATTGTTCACTAAATGAAATCTATCTTCCTCTTTTCTTCCACCAACCTCATAATTTGCTATATGGCAAATGCATTTTCTAAGATTTTTCAAATGTTATCTGATTTTCCTTCACTTCTTTTCTTATCTTCATTTCCTCACTTTTTCCCCTCTTCTATGAACACATTTGCTCTTCCTCACTTAGATTTTGCATTTCAAAATAATAATTTGATATTTGACACTGAAGACTAAATATCCCAGTAAATACCTGGGATATTATACTTCTACTCGTGGAAAGGGATATATAACTTTATAGTTAACAAATTTTATTTACATTGGATAGGGCATACCTGCAAGCACTATGAAAATAAAAATTTGTGTTCTTCGTTTCCACAGATTTCACGATTAGGGAAATATAAGTTATTCAATGCGACAGAAAACGTGCTTGAAATTATATATCTTCTGTCAACAGGATTCTTAAATTACTTGGTCTGCTCTTTAGGAGCTCTTTCTTCTTCAGTTTAAAGAAATTTCCAAGCTCAAACATCTTGCTCTCATAACATGTTATGTAAGAGCACAAAGCAAGTTATATATGTACATAACAACAGTGTAATTTAGAATTTATATCAAGTCTGAGACTAGGCAAGCAGATTTCTTTGAAAAATGAAGATTAACATTTATGGAGATGCAATGAAGCAAACTATTTCATGAAAATATATCGATTTTCATTAAATTGCTATTGTGAAGACAATTGTGAATTACTTTCTACTTAAAAGTAATTGGTGGAGAAAAGCTGTATAACGTTTGCCAGGTATAATGTAGTCAGAGAGCTATGATTTTATTACTTGTTTTTTTCCAATGAATCAATGAATATTTAATTTCAACTATGTAACTAGCTAAGAAGCAAAATTATTCAAAGATGAGATTTAACTTGTGTCATATCTCAAAATTATTACACAATCTATTGCATAAGTCACATCTACAAATCTATTTCTGCAAGATTATTTGAAAAACTGTCTTGCTCCCTATTCCCACACCAGTATAGAACTATTGTTTCTTTGAGTTTTTTATCTCAAGCAAACAACTGCACAAGATTCCAGAGTTAAGGGAGTACTATTATTTCCTATTCACAACAAGCTTTTGCAATAACACTGCGAAGAAGATTCACAGAACTAGAATTTGAGATACATCACTTCCAACTCTTAAAAAAAGCACCCTGAAAAGTTTTAAAGCAAGGGCCTTGAACTTCTCTTGAAAGCAAGAGAACTTTTTTTTTTTAAAGAAACAGTGATTTTTACATCCTTTTTTTAGCCAGAGCTTCCCCTTAAATCCTCTGCATAAGACTGGAGCAGTTTGTTAACGAACTGCCTCTTGCCCTACTTTATGTTTGCCCTCACCACAGTCCTGGAGTCTGAAGGAAAAAATAATGCTTTCTGTCACCTCAGAGACTATGCATCTGCTCTTTGCCAGTGCTCACCACTTTCCTCCCCTTTCTTCACCTTCCCAGGTGTCTGGTGTTCCTCTATCACACTCCGCAGGGTATCTTGAACTGTGTAAGTTTTTCCTGGTTGTGTATCCATGTAGAAGAACTAATCACTTTTCTCTTCTGTAGATTCTCTTTGGTTGAAAGTGCTGTACTGAAGATAGGCAGTAAGGAACTCCTTCCCCACTCACAACTGGTCTTCCACACACATTAACACAAAAGAGTCAAATAGATGCCAGCTGACTCGCACCTAAATGAAGTAACACAATGCCTATGAAAATATCACACACTATGAAGCTTATCTTTTAGGGTTAGGTTTTCATTGGGTCAGAAAAAGATACTGTCATTTCATCGTGATTATCTGTTTTTCTAGCAAAGAGAAAGTATGACTTGGGCATGCTTGCAAATCCATTGCAGATAAATCAGAGGTTGCTCATTAATTACAACTGACATCCTTTTTGATCTGCCATCTTCTGTTGGTGATTTTCCCATTACATATAATTGAGATTTTAGATCTCAGAATTAAAAGAATAATAGATTATATACGCAATATCTTAGACACAGCACAAATCTTTGTGAACTTTGTGATACATTAGATATGTATTAGTCAGAAGTCTTCAAATGTGCTATAATGAGTAATTTCATTCACCCAAAAATATTTCAAAAAGTTCTTTTAAAGAATCATAAGCAGTTTAAAAAGTTTTTTAAAGCAATGTTTTTCTCTCTTTTTTCATGTTTGTACAACAAAACAAACTGCAAATATAAAAGTAATATATAAATCTAAGAAATATAGTGATAAAAAGATTGGATATTTTCAAAACACATCTGTTCAGTCCTATTGCAATTTCATTTGAACAAAGATCATATGAATGCTGCTCTGACAGCTCACTTCCCTCCACTGACAGAAGAAGGTTTAATTGACTGGCTTTGACCTGTAATAGAGAGAAATCACAGAACTCGCTCCAAAAGTATAACACAGGTATAACTACCTGAACTGTAGTGATAAAAAATACAGTTAAACCTGTGAATTGTAATGTGTTACTGGTTACAGAAAAGAACAAATAAAATAAGGACATAACTGATGAACAAGAGAACCAGTTTCATTGAAATGTGGTCTTCAATAATAATTTCAGTATAGACCTAAAGGGACCATTATTTCTCATAAATGACATATAATCCACTCTTTATAGAAGTTTAATTTCATTAGCCAGATGTTTTTAATTTTGTCAAGCTATTAAGAATCAAATGGCTACCAATATGATTTAATTTCTGAATTAGTAGCATATTTCTGCTTCATTGATTCTGGTTAAATTTTGACATTAATTCCATACCTGTTCTGTCAGATGTAAGCAGGAAAATATTAAATACAACCAGATAAAATTCCTTATTTCTAGAACTTCCTTTCTTAATCTACTTCACAGATGACTAAAGGGATGACCAAAATTCTTGACAAAAAAATCCAAATCCACAACCCAACAAAACTTCCCTTCATAGTGCTCCCACGCAGAACAATGACAATTACAAAGCCTCCCTAAAGCTAAACTAAAGTGATTAAAAAGTATTATAATGATTTACCTACACTTTACTGTTACCACCTGTATGTGATCATGCATCTAAGTAAGTCGTATGCAGTTCTGACCCAGCAGACAGTGCATCCATCATAGAAGGCCAATTGTCGTAACTTCACTGAAGTTAGTAGGAATCTCCACTTCTATGGTTTCAAAAGGACCACTTATGAAATAAAGTTCCACAGAAATACAGAATATAACACAGAATAATTTCAAGCCAAGAACTAATAAGGTATTTTTACTAGTAGAAGATATATAGGATTCACCAGATTATAATTTAGATATTCCAAAACTGCCTTACCATGGTGTAGTTGTGAGCCACCTTCATAAGCTCTGTGCATCCCTGTGCATCAGCAAATGCTCGTATTCCCAAACAGTTGGATGGGTGCAAAAGCTTCATCAGAAAATGGCAGCAAACCTCTACTACTTGTGGGAGCTGGAGGAGGCAGGCAGCTGCTAAGAGGTTTTCAATGGTGTCTTCTTTTAATTCCAGGCAGCCTAAAAAAAAAGTATTGATAACAAATGCAAATTCATTTACTTAGTATTTACAAAACATACAGTATCGAAATATGTTTTTATAAATAATCATAACTCTATATAAATAACTCTACAGAAAAAGTGAAGAAAAGAAGGATTAATCTCCCTGACTGAACACCTCAGTGACCTGAAAAATCACAGTATTAGAAATACTTATTTTTAAACTACTATTAATTCAACTATATAACAGGCATAAAAAGAGAGACTGTACAGTGTGAAATGGAACAGAAGACTTGGAATATCTGGATATCAACCAGACTGTGGATGGTTTTTTTGTTGGGTTTCTTTTCTTTTTTTCATTGAAATTTGTGAAAAAACTTGTGTTATCTTCAGTGGAACAGAGCAAACCTCACAGCCATTTACCCCCCTGAAAAGAGTGAAATAACTGCCTAGTATAGTATGAATAAACCCATAAATATATCTTCAAAACAAGGCTTAACAGTCTTCAAATGTTGTGTTGCTTATTTGTAATGTGACTTTGGGATTAATGTTATCTGAGTAACATATGGCAGGAATTGTTTTAGAGGAATATAGTTCCTCTAAAATAATTTATATTAGGGAAAAGAACCATTAATTAATACTTCTATTGCAGTTAATTCTGTAACTTCACAAGTCATTATCTTTACCTTGCAAATTGACACACTTTTTTAATAAATAAAAGGTAGAATAGAAGAAAATAAACTTTAAAAATAATTTATTCTAGGCTGGAATATGTAATTCTTGTTATAATACTCCCCCCAACCAGAAATTTTAATTTTATTTTTACATTAGTATCTTATAAATATATTACATTAATAACTTAAAAAACTACAAACTAAAGATTACAGGGATGTTTTGGAGAACTGGAAAACAAAAGAATAGGAAAATATAATGTGCAAATTTGATACAAATTGTCAAAAAATACTTCTGATTTTATTTTGCCATTCTTGGAAAAATCATTTCCGACTATAAAAAGATTAAGTGTATATTGACCTTTTTCTTAAAAGTATTATAGTTCAACGCATAGATAAACTCACTCTTTTCCCTGCGCAAATTTTGTATTTGTTGTCACATTAAAAAAAAAAATCTACAAATCTTAATAATTCTATTGCATGGCTCTAAGGAGATCTAAAATCCTCAACTTCACAACAGTATGCCATTGAAAATAAAAGATGCTTTATACTGCAATACCAAACTCAAAATACAATAACATTAACACTGCACATCTGATCTTTTCTCCTTTCACTTTATCTGGAGCTTTTAATAAAAGATGGAAACTGTGAAGTTATACTTTGCTAGATTTAGTCGTAATACATTCTTTTGCAAAGGTCAGAGCATCAGATCAAGCGCACAGCCTAATTTCAGCGGGTTTCCTCTGCTTATTTTTATTCTTCTATTAATGTCACATGAGTTTCTCTTTATGTTATCTGACCTTTTCTCACAATTTCTGCACACCACATCTCTATGCAGTGTGGTCAGAAGGCACACTCAGCAGCAGATTCTGGGCTGATCCATATATTTCTCAATGACACTCCCACATTTGCTGCATGCCTACAGGTAATGGAAGGCTCAACACACAATCTATTCTCTGGAAGACAGTTCCACCGTGTAAAGCGGAAGCATACAAAAGATAGTTGTTTTCAGGTTAAAACTGACCACCCTGGCACCAGAAGTAAAAAAATTAAAAATGTGCAAAACACCTTTCAAAATTAGATGAGCTGAGAGATAGAAACAAATAAACAAACAACAACAAAAAAGGAATTCTATATCTCCTTTTCTTACATGCTCTTTAGTTTTCAACAATGAGCTCAAAAAAGTCTCTGGCCCTACAAAACTGATCCAGGTAGCATTTGCAAAATGATGTAGGTATAGAAAGAATCACCATCCTTTATGAGGAACAGTCTCATAGCTTGGCTTTTTATCACTAAAGGTAGCCACCGTAGGAGAAGAACCCAAAGGAATCAGTTGAAACCACATCAATCTACTTCATTTCAAATTGAGATATTTTCTGTTCACTTTAAGGTACCCTAGTCCGGTACAGTATTAGTTGGGAAATAGTAGGATTACACTAAGTTTAAATCAATAAAACATATTATCTATTTTATGAATTATCCATTTCTTTATGTTAATAATATGGACATTTTGAAGAAGATGCTCCACATTTTTACAGAAGAGTGTGACCACATTTCTGCTTTACATTTTTATAGAAGAAGTAAAAATACAATAGCTTCTGGGATATCTGCGGATATGAATATATTATAGCTTGACTTGTTTTTAACTAAATTCAGAAATACTAATTTACTACTTAATATATCTATGATAAGAGCTAGAAAAGTACACTCAGTATGAGTCAAAGAGTTTACTGTTCTTCATTCTTTTAGCTTCAATGATAGATAAGTTTTTAATCCGTCTAAATGTTTTCCAAATCTTACTTATCTTCTTTTTTAAACATCAAGACACCTTCATAACTTTGTTCACAAGGCCTGTATTCACTTTTTCAGAACAGTGCTATGACATTTTCATGCAAATTCCTCTGGGATATCAAGTGTTTAGCATGGTCAGAGCTTGAAAAAAGAAAGCTGTTAAAGGGCTCTGTATATAAAATATGAAATCTTCAGACAGTTTCATATTGGCAATTAGAAGATCCAAGCATCTATTTAAAAATGTTTAATGGGATATTCAAGGGGCATTAATATTACTGCTTCTTCAATTCACCTCCCCCTCACATTTTTATGCAATAAGAATCTTGCACAAGTGCCTTAGCCTGAGAAAAACAAATTAACCAGGGCTAAAAATCTCCTTTTGTATTACGTTAATTAAGATGAAAAAATATGAGGAAAAAACAATCAAAAGAACTTTAATGTATTCTAATTGTTATTCTAAATTATAGCTGTATTTGTGAAAAATTTTATGTGCATTGCTTATGCAGAAATTAAAATGCCTATCTTTAGCATGCATTCTCATAATGACTACATAAATTTTATTACCAAATGTGAAGCAGACATAATATAAGAATTCTTTGATATTCTTGTTCTGTTGGTAAACCTTTTCCCAAGTTCAGGGACAATTTTGATTTGGGGTTTTCTCTTTTTTTTTTTTTTTCCTTTTTTTTCCTTTGTTTTTTGCTTTTTTTTTTTTCTTTTATTCTCTCTTCTACACTATTGACTATACTTTAGAACTGTTTTTGTTTACAGGGAATCACTGCATCTTTGCCCACCTCTGTATGATGTTAGTAACGTCAAGTGCATCACAGGAATAGCCCCCCACAGCTGTTGACCAAGAGACTGGACATGTGGTGGTACCACTCAGTGGGTACAGATCATTTGCTCTGTGCATAAGCAATGAATTTTAACCTAAATTTGTAACACATCATAGTATCATTTTACATCATGTGCACAGTAGTTTTTTTTCTCTTTTGTAATTACACACTTATCAATTCATAGCAAGATTCCTCAACATTCCGAAGAGTGCTTTAAGTGTGTACAAGGGAAATCATGGGAAGTGACAAGTAATTAGAAACAAAGGCTAAAACTAATTCCCTGTAAGCAGGTATTTATCTTTTTAACCTTTCTATTTCATGAGTCCTGATCAGGTGTGTTGCCATTTTGAAATGTTGCTGAACGGAATTATTTCTATAGGCTAATCAGTTTTAGGAGGTCTAATTTTTTATTTTTTTTTAAGGCAGTAAATGGTATCAAGATAATATTTCTTCATCTTATGCATAGTAGATTAATTGACTACAATAAGAAACTGCTTTTTTGAAATAGCATTTAATTCCATTGAAGAGTTGAAAAAGCTTATTAAAAAGGTGCCATGCCTCACACTGCTATAATAAACCTTTTTGCCATTGCTTATCTTAATCATTCCAAATCTTAGGTACTTCGAGGTAGCCACCCGAACTAATCACCCAAGATCTCTTTTTACAGTCCATGGAGAGAAATAGGAGGTGTTAGAGCAGTTTTCATCTGCTCTGTTTCAGTCATGTACTGCAGAATGAGATTAATCACTCCCTGAATGGCTATTTCTTGATTTCAGCTACAAAAGGAGCACCTTCATTTGACTTACTGAGACACTACTGATATTCATATTTGTTGATATGAATTCAGTTCATCTGCTTCCAAACACAGCATGGGAATCATCAGAGCTATGAGGTTTCAGGTGATGAAACACTTTTTGGGTTCAATTCTGATAATCAGTTCTCTCTGTCACGGTCAATTCCTGGTGGTGACATAGTGTGTAAAATCATCGCTGACATCTATCTATGAACAGCAGTCAATGAAGAATGCTATAAAAAGTCTCTTCTGCATAGCAGAACATAGTTTGACTTATGCCTTAAAAGATGAATTCTGCATTGTATTGTCTTCCATACTTATTATAATAAAGGTGAAGTTGTTTTCAGAAAAGAAAACAGGACACAATATACTCACTTAGTTTGATCAGTTTCTTCTGATCAAACTATGTTTTATTTTTTTATTAATTATTTGCTGCGGACCACATTCATCAGTTGTACTTGAGGAAGAAGGCATTCTGCGGCTAATTGTGTTTATTTAGAATCATAGAATGGCTTGGGTTGGAAGGAACTATAATGCTCATCTACTTCCAACCCTCCTGCCATGGGCAGGGATACCTCGCACTAGACCAGGCTTCCTCCATCCAGCCCAGTCTTGAACACTTCCAGGGGGGGGCATCTACAGCTTCTCTGGGCAACCTGTTGCAGTACCACACCACCCCCACAGTAAAGAATTTCTTCCTAATATCTAAGCTAAACCTACTTTACTTCAGTTTGAAGTCTTTATTCTGTCACTATGTGCTCTTGTAAATATTCCCACTCAATCTTTCTTGCAGGCTCCCTTCATTTAAGTATTATTATGTATAAAATAATTTCATAAATTATTCCAGAGACATATAAATATACAGCTTGTGAAAAAAGAAAAAGCTTTCATCACAGTAACATGAGAATTCTTATAAATTAACAAGATTCACTCTTTTAAAATACTGTACAATTATTTACACCCTAATCATGTTATATCTTTGATTAAGCAGACTAAACTGGTCTAATCACGTGATCCTTCATCAGTACTGTCAAGGTCCACTTTATTTAAATAGCATGGAAAATTACAACATTGCAGAGTGATAAGGAAATGCTATTAATAAATTAAAATCCCCCTGAGCAGGAAACTTCTTGCAAATGTCTGGCTAAAGATCAGAAAATTATATTAGCCAAAATAATCCACAATCTTTACTTTTTCATCTCCTGTTCTGTAAAAAAACCCCAAAACTACAAACCAAAACATCTCTGTCGTATAACTGAAATGTCAGGTTTTAAAGAAATTTGTCCACTGACTCATACACATCAGCTTTTTAGAGAGAGACATTAAAATGTTATTTTCTCCTTATCCCATTGACATGCCTTAGCTCACTTTATATACTTGAACTTAGTGACCTGTAGGATTTATACACAAATAACAAGACTAAAAGCACTAAATCATTGTAGCTGTGAGCCTAATCTTCATAAAACCTTTTTATCAACTGTGAAGAAAGATACGTTAGCACTCTGAGATAGAAGATACGTTTTTCCATTAGTTACAGAAAAATTGTTAAAATATGAACATCATTTTCAGGATTATGTGCTAAATATTACGGGTTTGTACTTGCACAGATGACCACTATGTTAGTAATTCTGTAACCAATAATTCAGCTAATATACAGGCATTGCATTTGGAAATGTTAAGCTTAATTATGTACATTAATAGAGGAATAAAAACTCACAGGTTAAAACAAAGAAAAAAAAAAGCCAAGATAAAAGTTACCTCAAAAAATACACAAATATAAACAGCACTTACTAATTAAATTTCAAACAGCACAAATCTTACACTTATACACAAAATAGTCTGGGAGATGACAAGAATCATTCCCAAAAGATCATTTCATCTATAAGGCCTTAGTTTCCCTTAATTGCTTTTAGTCAATGGACTTCAGCACTTGTGTTTGCTTCCAGACGGTAGGTTCTGCTCATCATGCTGCTCACATCAAAAGCCACTCCAGAAATTTATGTTTGTAAACAAAAGCAAACTTCATCTTGAGAAGAGGGGGAAGTTTCATTCCACAAGTATCGTACCAAATATTGAGTACATTTCAGAGAGCTACAACCTTTCTATTACACTGAACACAGCCAAGCTTTGGCCTCTGGTGGAAAAAAAGATTGAAAAAAGGGAAAAAATGTCTCAAGGACAAAGGAACTCAGCTTTCAGGTTTGAAGGAGCAGTATTTTATTCTCTACATCTGAAGCTAGCTAAGCAGGAACACTCACCTCTGCCAGAATAAGCTTCTTAACTTCTCAGGCAATGATTTGGCAGCTTGTGCTATGGTAGCACAGAACAGTTCAAATTCACCCTTAGAGAACAAAAAGTTACAGAAATGGAGGCATCAATTGCCAAGAAAAGATTTTAGCTTATGAGTCCACCTTACAGCCTAATGAAATCTACTTTGTTTTGGGCTGGACTGCACTGCTGGGAGAAGTGAGTACTCCAGTCGCATCCTGTTCTGAGGGTACATTTCATCACAGCTGCTGTCAGATGGGCACAGAGCAGAAAGGGAGTGAAGGTGTTTTACGACACAGGAACAATAAAGACCTGAAAGGTGAGGACCTCTTTCACAAACTACCATTGCAATTTTCATGATTCTTTTGCTTTTATTTTGGAACTGGGGATACACAGCTAGGCAGCTGAGTTCAAGAGAGTGGATATGGGTACACATCTCCACTGCAGGACCTCCAGAAAGAAACACATTGAAGAGGCAGCCCATCCTACAGCAGCCTGTCTGATCACTCCACTGATGCTGTTTAAGCAACAGGCTGGCACATGCCAGATGGTAACAAAGAGGGATGATACTCCATTCAAAGGAACACTGACTTTCCAGCCATGTCCTGTATTAATGTTCAGTACTTGTATTAATCTCTCTTTAAAGATGAAGAACTTTGAGCCCAGCAAGGGACAGCTTTAAAAATGCACCCTGCAGTGCACCCAGTTACCTGTTCTTCCCCTCCATACTCATTGCTTCCCTGTGTCTGCCTGAATTTATCTTTATTTACTTCTCCAGAATAGGAGATTGCCTCACAGTACAAGGAAACATGGTCACTGTCTATCTCTCCATAATATTCTACATCATTCTGAATACTCAAAATTCATGGATATACAGTTCAGAGCTCTTTTCTGAGCAACTCTCATATTCTTTGCCAAAAGAATGAGACAACAGCTGCTTCCTAATACATAATCGCCAATTCTGTCCCTTAATGAAGTATCCAGGGTAAAAGGAAGAATCACAATCCTTTGGAGTGTAGAACTCCAGGAATGAGCAAGGACTTTTTGTTTCAGTGACAGGAACGGAAAACATCTGCTCGAGATGGAAACAAGATCCTCAGAGTAGGGCTGGCCCAAAAAAAAAAAAAATAAAAGGAGGCAGTCAGTCTCTGCAGTTCTTTAAGATAAATGGGTCTCTGAATTTCTTTCCTACAGACCTGAATTATGCGAAAGCCCACAAATTGTTTTAGGATCAGAAAGATATTCAGTGAAGGAAGGTATTTTTTTTCCAAGCAGGCTGACATTCACAGAGGAAAGAAGACAACCGTCTGGTCCTACAGTTACACTGAGGAATTTTAAAAGATTCTTGCATTGTACACATGGGCGGTATAGCTGAGAATTTAATTCAGGTGCAGAAATAAGAATTTTATAAAGAACACTATATATGAAAATGTCAATCTGAAATGTAACTGGAGCAAAGGTACATACTAACTTTGAAGTGTAGCCAATGTGGAACATCCATGGACAGACAATCTGAATGACGGCTCTACAGATCGTGCCATCACTACCACTTCCTGCTTCCTAAACTGGAGCAACCCTGATAAAGAAGGCTTCTTTGCATAACTCTCTCTGCAACTCTCTATTTATTGACTCCTGGAAAGTATTACATGTATCATGACAAGTGTCTGCTTCTAGAAGAGAATTTCACAAGGGATCCTCCATATCCAGAAGTTTATTCAGGGTCTATGAGAATCTAGTATGATATGTGGCCATTATTCTGTATTCTCCATTACTCAACGGCTGACAAAGTCTTTTAGATGAATTCACTTACCTTAATTTGTCCTTTTATCACTCATCCCAGAGTTCCTGGAACAAATGATCTCCCATCTGAAATGAATGGAAATTTAAGGGCCTATTCTCTGCGAGTGCAAAGTCAACCATCAAATACATGGCAGAGGAAAATGTAGTGGAACAGCAGCAGGTAATAGTCCCCAGCAAAAAGTGCTAGTTAGACATGGTCCATGTTCACAGGGGTTTCTTAACATGATACTACAGAACAAATAACTCTTGAACAAACTCTACACGTCACAGAGGTAGAGGTAAGGACCTTTATAATATCAGAGTAACTCCAGTTCTCAATGTGATCAATATCTACTAGAGAGGAGTAGCCTGAAACACTGTAAAAATGCCACCAGTACCTTAAATCCAGGGATTATTTGTCTGAGCATAAGCCTTTAATAAAATACATAAAGCCTTACGTTGTATCCATTGAGTTATGCTTGTCTGGGACTTGCCTCTAGCACTGAGGCTAATGGCAATGAAATGGCCTCAGTTTTACTCCAAACACTGTCATCCTCCAAACAATGGCAGCCACATTCAAACAGCATGTTGTAGCATAATTCTGTGTCTGTGATGACCCCTGGACTCTGACACTATTAATTGACAGAAGACAAAAGTATGCTAAGAGTTGTCCTCATTGTTTGTTCACATAGACAACTGACTTACAGCAATTAAAAACAAAAAAGTACCCAAACCAAAACCAAGAAAGAAACCTCCCTGGGATATTTAATTAATATAGTTTCTGTGCTGCAGGAACCTAAGGGTCCTTGTACTTAAAGGCATGTTCCTGCTTGCTACATCCCTGCTGTCTGCCCTGTGTGTGTTATTAGCTATAACACTGACAAAGACACTTGACAGTACTTTAATTAAAGAATCTCCCAAATAAAATCTAATTAAAAGTTATACAGCAGGGCTGAACCTCCTCCATGTATCATCCATTCTCTATTTCTTTTCAGATGTGTATAAATAAATCAAGGATTTTTAGTTTTCTATTGCTTAAATGGATTTAGCTCTTTCAGTTTCATTAACTGTATGAAAGCACCAACCTACTCTTCTGATCACTGTTGGGAATGCATGGTAATTAGATATCCCGATGCTAATTAGATTTCCCGATGTAGGAAATCTATAGTAACTTCACAGCTCTTCTTTAACTTCAAAGGAGGGCTCCCAGAGTCACCAAGAGCAGCAAAACAACAGAATATCAATCTATAGTTTCAGTCCTCTCTGAACTATTGAAACACAATTGCAAACAATGAAAATTCTACTTTTAAGATCAAGAAAAAAGTGTTACCTAAGAAAATGAGGTAAAGAAACACTCTTCTGTATTACTACTTATATTGAATTCTTAAAAGATCAAAGATTACATATCCATCTATCCCAGGGCACTAAGATCTCAATCATAGATTTCTTTTGCAATCAATCATCTTGCTCTTTGGAAAATGAAACATATTTTTTGCACAGCCATTGTATGTAAGTGTTGGTTTCAGATTTCCTCAGTTGGCTCCCAAGGAGAAGATATGCAAAAGAAGAACTTTTGTTTCCCATTAAGTTACAATTCTGCTGTATCACAGATAAAGCATACTTTGTCTATTCGAATAAACTAACAAAATGCAGCAAAGTGTGGATAGATTAATGAAGCTGCATATTTTTTACTGGTCAAATACATCCTTCCCAAAAAACAGTGGTAAAGCTGTTTTGATTTATCCTTGTGAGCCTAGGTATACAACAAGAAGCACATAATTTTGATGGAGTATTTTTTCTAATAAATTTACATCATCTACATAATTTGAATTATACAAGTTGTAATTACAATATTATGTATTTATGTCATTAGAAAACTTTGTGCTTATTTCAGATAAAACAGTATGTAGTAACTATCTTATTATTTACAAAAAAATAAGTTCTATATACATTAAAAAAACCCAAACACTTCCAAAAGAATGCCAAGATTAACCTAACACAGAGTTTATAGTACATATTTTAACACATCTCAATTTTTCCAGCTTTAATCAAATTCTGTTTTATAGGTACATCTATCACATAACTTCATATAATTAGTCACATTGAATCTTCACAGAAACTTCAACATCTTTTATTACCTTTAAATCAGTACTTTTGGTTGCCTGATTTTCTGTCTTCCTGTTACTGCTCTTAGACTGGCAGGTGCCTTCACTCAGGAGCTGCTCTAATCAAGGTTGTACAAGACTTCATGCTCTACAGGTTACCATGTAATTTTACCTCGCCAATTATTTAGAAATCTATTTGCTTACAGAATCCCAGAATCACAGAATCAGCTGAGTTGAAGGGGATCCTTAGGGATCATTGAGTTCAGCTCTAAGCCCTACACAACACCACCCTCAAGAGTCACACCATGTGCCTGAGAGCATTGTCTAAACACTTCTTGAGCTCTGCCAGGATTGGTGCAATGACCACTTCCCTGGGGAGCCTCTTCCAGTGCCCAACAACGTTCTGGGTGTAGAATCTTTTTCTAATATCCAGCCTAAACCTCCTCTGACACAGCTTCAGGCCATTCCCTCGGGTCCTGTCACTGGGTCACAGAGAAGAGATCAGTGTCTGCCCCTCCTCTTCCCCTCATGAGGAAGTTGTAGATGGTGTAGACAGCAATGAGGTCTCCCCTCAGTCTCCTCTTCTCCAGGCTGAACAGACCAAGTGACCTCAGCCACTCCCAATACAGCTTCCCCTCAAGGCCCTTCACAAATCTCATGGCCCTCCTTTGGGCACTCTCTAATAATTTAATGTCTTTCTTAATATTGTGGTGCCTAAAACCACACACAGGACCCGAGGTGAGGCTGCCCCAGTGCAGAGTAGAGCAAGACGATCCCCTCCCTTGCCTGGCTGGTGATGCTGTGCCCAGGACTATTTTTCCTTAAGTGTCTGATGTACAAAACCTCCCCTTTGCTGAACTTTAATTCTGATATTTTACAACAGTATTAGATTATACTGGTGAAGGGTTGGTATCAGTTTAGGATATCCTTATCTATAATAATACTTTTCATAGATACATATATTTTATCCTTCTTAAAGTTCTGCTAATACATATGATTCACAGTAAAAAATGAAATAATTTCACTAGATTCTAAAAAAATATAAATCTGACTCAATAATAGATAATAAAATGTGTAAATAGTTCAGTCTTTTAATTCACATCTAAACATATTTGCACTGTAATACTCTTAACTTCCACATTTTTGCAAACAAGTCCCTGTTCAGCTGTATTTTTTCTGATATGTTCAGTTGTCCCCAGGGAAAACCTTCTCTATAACAGCAGCAACTATATGTGATCTTTTTTTTTAAGCTCCTTGAGCTAAAAACATAGTGACAGGAAAAAGAAAATAGGAGTGAGTAACTGCCCATTGGTCAAAATTGTTTTCTATTCCTGAGGTAAAACAATAAAGAGCTAAACTGGTGACAGGCATGAGCTGCTGAAAACTTTTTCACATATTGTGCAGTCAGTAATTGGAATTTGGCAGCCAGATTCTCCAGATATTCTGTCTAAGTCTAGACAGACATATGCTCCAGATTACAGATCAAAAGTCTGAAAGGGAATTTCTGTTGGTTGCTGTGCTTCTGGGTATCAGAACAGTGGCTATTTTCTTAAATTTTCAGTGTTCCACTTGTCCACGTTCATGCAGCACAAGAAAAGTGAACTGACTCAAAGGGAAAGAGGACATGAGCTACACTGGTGGTAAATAAGGAATAAGGGAATGCAAGAAAGGAGATAAGAAATTATGAATCTAGATAAATCATGTGAGATGATGGAAACGAAATGGAAGGAGAAAAAATTAACATTTTGCTCTGCCAAGGTCAAGGGAAAACAGAATGATTATCTGAGAAGCCTAGATTGTATTTAATTTCAATAAACTGAATAAGTTTGGGACTATTTTCTAGGAATTCAAATATCATGGGAGTTATCACCGAATGCTCCATAGCACTTTTGAATATTCTTATCCTTTGTACAAGGTTAGCCACATTAATGATGAGCTGTGAATCCAAGCTATACCCATTACACCATTTGTTAGAGAGACTGCTATTTGGATTTGGCTAAAACTGCTAGGATCGATAGAGACAATTGTGTTCCAGTGCCTGCAAACCTTCCCCAGCATTATTTAATTCATTAGCATAATTGTAGCTAGGAAATTTAGGTGTCTGCTAAGACATCTAATGTGAGAAAAGGAGTAGAGAAAGAAATAATCCCACATGAACTTCAAGAGATAAGGACACAAGCTAAGAATAAATAAGGATAAATCAGAGTAAGTCAGGATAAAGAACCTGGTGGAAGAGAAATGCCAGACAGAGTAATCAAAACCAGAATGATCCATGGCATCCAATACATTTACTCTTTTAGCACATAAAATTGTTTCACGTTTCCTGACTCTCATCACTCTTCTATTGTCAGTAAGTATTTTTGAAACTTGCAAGTGTAAACTTAAGACATTTTTAAAATCTCATTTGGTCTCCAAAATGAGTTAGAAAAAAAGAATAATGGTGTATTACCACTGAAAGTGAAATACATTAGAGATCTTCTTTATCATCTTAAGTTTCTAATTCTTCAAGGTAATGTTAGTATAGCACATAATGTTGCCATTTCTGAGGCAGTTTGGACTGTGTGACTGTTTAAATGAACAAATATTATAGATGCAAATTCACAGAAGGCAGATTAGAAAACATTGAAATTATACTAGCTGTGGAGTTCTCTTTTCATTCATTTGTGAAGTCTGGTCCTCATTTACCTTACACCAAAAAAAAACTTTCGAGTTTTACACCTCATATAATGAAGAGGGTACATCACATGCCATAGAGAAATCAAGGAGCATAAAGGAGCTGAAAATCTTAAATGTTTTGGAAAGCAGAGGTTTGCTTCTTCTACTTTTTCATTGCCTCAACCAGTCTCCAAATTTCTCAGAGATAACAATAAAGTTCTTAGATAGCCTCATTCATCTTGAAAGTGTTTATCTTTTTTTCCCCTTTCTTCTGAATCTCTTTTTTCCCTTACTCTACACTTCCATGCTATCTTTTGTTGTCAATAACAACTCTGTTGTATCTTTCCATGGGATAGTTTAGTGAAAACTGAGACAAAAGAACCATACAGTACTTGAGTATTTCCAGTTATGTTCCCAGGGGAACAACACTGTCCATTCTCTTACCAGCTCTTTGTTTTACCTTCCTCTTACAAAATGATTTAACATTACCAGTAGTGGTTTTTGCTGTTCTGTGCCAAGGTATCCTTGATTTTGCCCCAGTATTCCTGTGCCATTCATTCACCAAGGAATCAGACTGTATCCTTCTTTTGCTTCATAAGAACTGTTTCATTTCATGGATCCCTAGCTTGAAACCCTCTGGATGATGCACATTCCTGAGTGGCAAAGCTACAGCTGACAGGAGTAGGCACTACCCTTTGAACATGTAGAATACTACATAAATCATGGTCTTACCTTCCTAGAACATGTATTTCTCAAAAAGAGTATTTTTATCTTAAATTATGTTTATTTGCCGTTTCTGTTTTCTATTAAGATGGCAAAGCTATTATGTCATAAATAAACCAGCACATATCCTGATTAAATATATCAAAGCAAACAGCAACTTGCGATTAAATTATTATATGTGTATTTAGAGCAGATCAAAACTGCAGGGTTTGGGGTATCCATTTAAAATTGAATCTAAATCAAATATACAATAGAATCGTCATGATGAAATATGGTTAATTTAAACAATATAAGAATGTCCTTTAGGAAACAAATAGAAATCAGCATATGTTTTATACTTACATGATTCAAGGTAATGGAAGACAAATCTTATAGGCAGTTCCATTCTTTTAATTACCTTCTTTTGTAACATTAGCATTCTTTCTTTCAAATTAATGCACTTCAGTTACATTGTGCATAACAAGTTGCTAAGGAAGGATAAATCCTAAATCTATAATGCATTAAAATGTAAAAGCTATTCAGAAGAGAGCTTTGAGTTATTAACTCTGAATTGTGAGTTACTCTTAAGCTTACACTTCAAAACAGAGTACTAGCCCATGAAAGGAAATGAAAGTGAAAACATCCAGCTCATAATAAAACCTTTTAAAACATTTTCTTATTTAAATTTTAAATTTTTTTCATTCAAATTTTTAAAGATTTATGCAATTATTTAAACTGAGATTTGATTAAGACAGCTACATAGGATTATTCTTCAAAAAATACAACTGTTCCTTCAGTGATCTCATGTAATTTGTTTTATGTGAGTATGAGGCACTCTTTTTAAGTATTTGAAAACCAAGAAAAAGATATCATTTTCTTGATTATCCTATTGAACTTGACAAGTCTGAAATATTTAACAGTTTTGAGATAAGACATAACAATCTGAATTCATCCCTAGAAATGGTAAATAAACATTTTAGATTATTAAGATTAAAAAGAAAATACTTAAATAAAAATGCAATTCATTGGAATGCAGCAAACAAAAATATCAACATCTGCCTCTATAGGAAGTATATAATGCATGCACCACAATACCTGTATATGCAAACTGAACAAGGTCCCACAGTGCATTGGGGTCTATGCCTTCCATTTTGATCTCTTCCTGCTTGGCTTCACAAACATCACTTGTAAACATGGCAGCGAAGTAGTCAGAGACAGAACTGAGGACAAGTCTGCAAAAAAGTTAGAAACTGGTGTAACTTGCTTGGATATACGTATGAGAAATTTCACATATATGTAAACTTCTTTAAAAATTATTTTCATAATGATTAAAAAATATTAGGAGGAATATATTATTAACACACATTGGCAGCAAAACACAGCTTGACATTTAATTCTAATTTGGTTTTGCCTCCTGTGATATGAACCAAGTGGTACTTTAGCATATGACTATAAAACAGACATAGAAATTAGCACTCAGTCTTTCTGATAATCTTCCAATCATGCAGATGTCCCAACTGTTAACAAGATAATCTCTCAGTATCAAAGACAACTAATTAATGACATGCATTTCACACTCCAGAGGTACTTTTCTTTGTTCTTAAAGGCTTATTTGTTATAAACTTTAATAATAGCATGTGACTTTAGACAATCTATAAACCTTCCACTAAACTGTTAGTGGCTTAACATGCTACTCACTAAAAATATATAATAGAATCACCGTGTAATACATTTTTTTGTTAATAAACATGTCCAAGGAAAATAATTTGAAAATACCTACAAAATGTGCATAGCCTGCTGTTTAGGGATCTGATCTAGATAAATCAGTACCACAGCAAGTATCAGGTATGACTGTAATTACTGGGGCTTTAAGTTAAGGCATTCTTTCAAATACCATCTACAGTGAAATTTTAATCTTGGTAGGACTGAATATTCACAGACAATCTTGAGATAGAAAAGGGGTACAGCTATAAATAGTATACCATGTGCTTCCATAAAGATGGTCACATTTCTGGATTAATTTGAAAACATGATATACAAATACATTAATAAAAGACACAAGAATCACAACTGGAGAACTTGGAAACCAAGAGGAAAACAATTAGCCTTTTGTATATAGTTAGCTAGTTTGTTCAGGGCAAATTATTATTAAAAAAAAATAGCAAAGATAAACAAGTTAATTCTTATCAGCCCCTATGGTAATTGATTGCCTTTGCTCTCTTAGCTCATCCCAATAGCTAAGTAAAATATGACAGCTTGAATTAGCTTCATAATTTTACAGTGTTTTAAGCTACTATATTTTAACAGCAAGTAGAGCAGCTCAAAGACATATATATGATCTTTGCCTCTAATGATGGGAAATTACTAAATAGGTGTTGTAGTTTTATCACTTTTCATGTTGTGCTCAACTCCAGCAATCATGAATTTTAGAAGTAAACATCCTAATTCATAAGCAGTTCACATCTGTATTTATGTAATGACTAAAAGACAATGGACAACGACAAAAAGATGAACTTAGAAATATACTTCGGTGCTACCACCAGAAACTCCCAATTTACTATTTTTTCATCACTGAGGAACATTTACTTCTATGTTTGTCTCTTTAGTCTATTTTATCTTATTTATATATTATTTATTATCTTCGTAAATCTTCTTCTAACACTTTTTCTGACCACTTATAAATAAGTGACTTTATTGTTCACAGATGTTTTATTAAAAGCATCACAAAAATGACAGAAAGGAAAAATAGCATGAAATACTGATGATGTTCTATGAGACAGAAACTCTCACAGATAGCAGAGATGTGATTTAGGTATGTGATTGAGATTTTCATTTGAGACTATTTTGCATTAGCTGTTGCTTCAGATTTACTAGCCATCATTTAAATTCAACTATGGGTATTCAACTCGGTCACTTGCTAAAAGCAAGGCCAAAACCCTTGGCTGCATCAAAAAAAAAATGGGCACATGAATGAACAGAAATTTTAATACACCAGTTAATGATCAATGGAAATATTTTCAAATGGTAGTATCTTTCATTTTTAATTTATGTAATTTATGTTCAGCTGTTATTTATTATACAGTCTTACTGTGTATATATTGTCAAATATAAAACAAACAAACAAACAAAAAACAGAGGGAGGACAGAAAATAAATAACAGAGGGATGAAATCTCTTTCACAAAGTTCTATAAAAATATGCGATTTTCCACAGTTTGGGTGAGGAAAGTCAAAGAAGTTATCTAAGGGATTTCAGCTGCAAAGGAGCATTCAGTCTACAGGAACACACAAGATACAGTCCAAAGTGGGAAAAAAAAAAAACAACACAGATGTCAGGTCCTCAGCATTACCCATTTTTCCTAGAGGTTTATCCCTACAGGTTTGCACCACCTATCAAAGAAGATGGCTTAAATGAGCAGAAAGGTTCTGTGATGTAGCAGCTCACCTACAGAAGCAAGACAAGGTTTTGAACAGAGTGATAAAGAAAAAGGATTGTTTTTTTTAAAGCGCCTTATGTTCATCAATAGTTAACAGAAATACTGAATCAGCTATTTCATCAACTTATTATAACCAAAAAAAGTTGACTGATTTCAAGACACTAACTTTTACCTTGGGAAGTGCTCCACAAGTTGAACTGAAATGAGAGGAACTTGCTAATTACACTTAATTCTGAAAGGTGACACCTTTTGTAAATCTTTATTGTGTTCCAGGGTTGAGACAGAAGATCAAAAGTGAGAAATCAAAGGGATCAATTAGTTTGTAATGATCTGCTGCTTTTTGTAGATCAGAAGGCTCCAAACAGCTGTAAATCTTGGTTTAAAGGCATGTTGACCTATTATTCAAGAAAGGTCAGGTGTCTCAGGATGCCACCTTTTTCAACTACTGATCTGGCAGTGAGAATACATAATAAACTCTTTCATCCTTGAGACTCATAGTAGGTAACTCATGGCTTAAAATGAGTTTGTGAATCCAGAAAGATTTTCTTCAGATTAAGGGACTTCTTCACCTTTACAACTAATTTCAGCCCGATAAATTTCTGGTTTCTTTTATAAGTAACCCATATGACTGATTAGGGTTGTGACCTTTTTTCCCAGGACATCAGATTTTATTTTAGTTTATTATAGAATATTCCTTTACCATTTTCACAACTGTTTTCTTATACAGCTTTGATACAGAACTGCCTCAACACTGATGTTGTGTTTATTAATTAAAAGAAGCAAGCAAACCTCCATCACTTAAAATCTTTAAGAAAACTCCTACAGTATTTTACTGCCAACTGAGTAGAATATCAGATGTTACTTGGACTGAAAACTCATAGGCAAGGCACAACTCTTTTTCCACATATATTATGCTAGTACACATAGGAGCTGAACATTCTCGAGAACTGGGTCCACAGGAATCTCACGAGATTTAATAAGACCAAGTGCAAGGTCTGGGTGCTGCACCTGGGTTAGGGCAACCCCCGGTATCAGTCCAGGCTGAGGGATGAACAGATAGAGAGCAGCCCTGCTGAGATGGACTTGGTGATGCTGGTGGATGAGAGGCTGGACATGACCCAGCAATGGGCACCCACAGCCCAGAAAGCCAAACGTGTCCTGGGCTGCATCGAAACAGTAGTGACCAGCAGGGTGAGGAGGGGATTCTGCCCCTCTGCTCCGCATTGGTGAGACCCCACCTGGAGCACTGCATAAGAGCTTTCATTTACAAAGATTCTGGGGAAAAATGGCAATATCTAGAATTTTTCCACATGACATTTTCATTTCCTTTTCGACAGATAGCATTGTGAAAGTATGCATATATATATCTATAGACTCATATATATGCATTCGTAAGTATTGTTTCTTTTTAAAAGCTGCAATTTTAAGCTCTGAATTCTGAAAGAAATAAAATCTCACTTTCAATGAATAGTGGAATAATTCACAGCACCGGAAGGACATCAACATGTTAGAGCAAGTCCAGGGCAACCAAAATTATTAGAGGGGTGGAGTAACTCTCCCATAAGGAAAGATTGAGGGAATTTGGCCTTTTTAGCCTAAAAAATGAAGACTTAGGGGTGACTTAACTGCTGCCTTCCAGTACCTGAAGGAGCCTACAAGAAAGGTGGAGAGGGACTCTTGAAATGGTCGTGTAGTGATGACAAGACAAGGGGGAATGGCTACAATGTGAAAGAGAGTATGTTTAAATTAGACATTAGGAAGAAATTTGTTACTGTGAAGGCAATGAACAGGTTGTAACAGGTTGCCCAGAAGGCTGTGGATGCCCCATCCCTGGAGGTGCTCAAGGCCAGGCTGGTTGGAGCTCTGAACAACCTGGTCTAGCAAAAGGTGACCCTGCCCATGGCAGGGGGACTGGAACAAGATGATCTTCACAGTCTCTTCCAACCCAAAACATTCTATGATTCTACGATTCATTGCTTTTAAATGTGATTAGTTGCTCTGTAGGGGACATCAGCTGACACTCTGTGTGTCTATCAATAAGAAAGCTCTATGGATAGCTCTGTATTGATAGCTGCTCCACAGCTCTTCTTGCAGGAGTCTAACAGAGGGAGTAAGTCAAAAATGCAGGAGTATGCATACGGAAGGCTCCATGATTTTATAAACTTTAAGGCTTTCAGAACATATTCTAAGGAATATCCATGCATGCACTTGAAATAATTTCCAGAAAAAAATGAAAGTAGACACTAGTTGTCACTTTCAGAACCATTTTGACAGTACAATCAAGACTGACATCTTTTCTGAAAAAAATACAGCAAAGGAGCAAGCTGTGGAATAGATCAACTGTTTTCGACTACCACTGGTAGTGATTATCTTTCCTGATTACTGTGGCAATTATTTTTGAGAACAACTATTTAATAATAATAATAATAATAATTAATAATAATAACAATATTCCCAAAGAAGCGAAATAGAGAGGCAGATGGAATTTTGAAGAGAAATTATTAACCCTGAAACAAGGAGGTGCTTTTTCATCTTTACTCAAACATAGCTGTCTTTAATTTAAATTATTTATATAACACATAGCTATAAGAGACACCAAGAATGTACACTAAGTGATGTTCTCTCTTTACCTTGAGGGCCATGCCTTTTGACTTTACATTCTTAACTTCCTTTAATTTGTCTTCTTTCAAGTCTTTCATTTTCTCAGAAACTTAATTGTAAATACAGTTAAGTGCCTCTATCTCACCTACTGTACAAACTGAAACACAGCGTTACATCTCATTATATCTATTATGTTGTGACAATGTTTTTAGGAATGCTATGCAAATCCAACATCATCGTTTCCACCAAACACACAATGTGTACCAGAGCTTTAGTTTTCTTCGGAAACTGCAAGTAATACACATATCTAAGTTGACAGATTTGATAACAAAATCCATTGGCCAAAACACTTTGTCAGTGTGTTTGTGTTCTCGTGTAACTTCTGAAGATACATGCTACTGCAGCCTTTATTTTGAACTCCATGCTGTCCTGAAACAGCAGAATTAAAAAAAAAAAAAAAAGAATACATAAGAATCTAAGTAATTTCTCAATATTTGGAAATGGGCAAAACGGGCAAAATGTCACACTGAGGAAGGTAAGAGATGATGAAGATCCATTATGATCAAAATATAAAGCAGATTTCAGTGTTTTTCTCCAGAAGAATACCCACATATTCAGACAGAGCATACATATTGATTGCAGAAAGACAACACAATCAACTGTGATACTCAATTTGTGGACTTAATGATTTAATTTATTCACTCCACAAGATCTCCACAAGAAAAAGAGGAAAAAAGCTTCCAGGAGAAGGATAAGTTCAGTTTTATCATCTTTGACCTATCAGCAGAAATGTCAGAAACACAGACACTAAGTTTGATGAAAGCAGACAGACAGATCTTTGAAGCCATTAAAATAAGTGACTGCATAAGTATCTTGATTTTCTAAAGTCCATTTGCCATCCTTTTCTTTTATTCTAAGACTTGTTTGTAAAAAATTATGCAATAGAGCATAATTAATCTATCTTCACAACCCATTCCTTCACAGAGCTTGGTTTGTTCAAATTCTTGTGTGTGATTTTCAATCCCTTTTTTGATGGTGGGCTGTTGTCGCTGCTGGCAGCAATAGAAAGAGCAAACTCACACCGAGCTGTAGAAAGCAGAAGTGAAGTGTCTTTATTTTGATTCTAACTTTTATATAGAGATATCTACATAATAGTGATTGGACAGTGTCATTCCACCCCTCAGGGGGATTGGTCGAAGCCTTGGAGCTTCAGTTAGCAAAACATTAAGATTAGAAAGAGAAAAGAATGTCCCAGTTTATCTTGTTTTCTTACAGAGTTCGTGAGGAGAAACTTTTTTCGGACTGTACGTCCACAGGCTGTCACATCTTCTTGACCCAAGTAATTCTTATATGTCATTTTTTGTCATTTTCTCATCTACCTGAATTTGTTTGCTTTCTTTTCATGTTCTGTATCATTTAGACACTCTCTCATTTTCTTTTTTTTTTAAATTAATACAATTTGAAACAGGAATCAATCCCCTAAACATCGATGCCAGAACCAGTTTTTTATTCAAGTTTAAAGCTGACCTATAAGCACCTTGCACCCTTCTGGAGCACACGATTTAAGCCAGACAGGTCACTCAAGGCATCTCAGGAGAGATTAGTCAGCTGAACAATTCTTTTCACTTTCTTAAGACACTTCATCCTTGTTTCTTTCACCCTTCAAAGTCCATTTCAGTTACTGCACCTACTTCCAGTACATAAAGTAATAGCATTAGTATTCTGATTTAATACAGCAATAAAATATCTCTAGTTGGAAAGGACCCTTAAGGCACCTAAAACAAAAATAAACCATGTGATTAAGTGCATGATCCAGATGCTCCTGAACTCTTATCACTTCCCTAGGAAGCCTGTTGGAGCGACTTCTGCTGAAGAACCTTTTTCTAATATCCAGTCTGAACTTCCCCTGACTTCATTCCATTTCCTTGGGTCCTGTCACTGGTCACCATGAGATCAGCACCTCCCTCTCTGCTGCTCCCCTCAAGGAGGCTGTAGACTGTGATGAGGTCATCCATCCCTCAGCCTTCTTTTCTGTAGGATGAACAAGCCAAATGACCTCAAGCTGCTCTCCTTGTACATTTTACATCGGCTTTCACCAACTCAGATGCCCTCCTCTGGACATACTCCAACAGTGTGATCTCCTTATATTGTGGCTCCCGAAACCGCACACAATACTCAATATGAGGCCATACCAGCACAGAGCAGAGAGGGACAATCACCCCTTGATGGGCTGGTGATGTTGTGCCTGATGCACCCCAGGGCATGGTTGGCCCCTTGCTGCCAGGGCACTGCTGACTCAGATTCAACTTGCCAGCAACCCAAACCCCCGTATCAAGATTATCAATCAAGGTTAATATTAAAAGCTTATCTAAATTGTCTTGCTGCTTTCCCTCTGATAGCAGGATTTTTTGCTGTTGTCGTTGTCTTTTCCCAACCATATTACTTCAATGAATTGTTTTTAAACTCATGGACAGTGGGTTATGTTAAACAACATAGTTCAGATGCAATGTTTGATTTGGGAAGTTCCCCAAACTTTAGAGATATCTGGGAATAATATAGGGCTGCTGGACTGCTTTTACTCTGTGTTTTCCACATGCACATGCTACTGACTAGTGCCAGAAAACAAGTCTTTCGACTAAATAATGTGCATTTTTCTTCTTTCACTCCCTGCTTCTAGACCTTCCTTCTTTCTCTGCCTGGTTCTCCTTTCTTTTCTGCCTGGTTCTTTGTTCTTTCATCTTGCCTTTCAGATAAACTTTCTCCATTAATTTTTCCTGATTTTGCTAATACTATTTTTTTATTTCATCTCTCTATAGTAGCACTCAAAATGCATTTAAAAAGTTGTTACACTCCTTAGAGAACTGAAACAGACAAAGCTAATTCCATTTTGTTGAAGGAGTTTTATTAAATTTATCTTCACTTTTCATTCAAATACCTTTAAAAGATTTGAGTAACCTTACTAAAGTATTTCTTTGTTTTATATGTTATTGGTAATTTTCCAATGGTTCTGTACTACCTATTCTGCCATGGTAAGAGTCCCCATGATCCATATCTTGAGTATTGGAAAGAAAAAAAAAGTCTATGTTTCTTTAATATTAACAGAAAATAGAAATTAAAAACTTGGATTTCCCTTTATACACTCAACTATACTCGACTGCATTATAACACCAACAGAAGTAGATTTCTTGGTTTCTCAACAAGTGAAAGTCAGAATTGTAAGCTGAGCATGTAACTCTCTTTCTACATCTTTTTTGCATTGTCTGATTTTATTGGATTTTCTATTTTATTGAATCCAGTCTCTGTTATATGGGACTGTTTTGTTTTAGTTGGATAGGGGTAGGTAAATTCTATCCTTATATCACATTTGTTCTTTTTTTGTTTCCCTTCAGCATTGAGTTCCTATATTGTTTTGTGCAGCATTACAAATCAAAATGTCTTAAACTACACTCTGAGTTTAGAGATGCCTCTAACATTTATGGAGTCCTAGATGGAAGTTTTAATGAACTCTCTAGTGCAAATACTAAAGGTCTATCTATAATTTGCAGTGACTTTAGCTCTTTTCTTCACAGCATTTTTGATGTTTCTTCAGCAGCTGTAGAATATAGCATTTCAAGTACAGTATCTAAAACCAGTGCAATGCATGTAAATTGCCTTCACTCAAAAGAACCAAATAATTGATGGCAAACACATATTCTTAATTTTATATTGACCCATGTGATTACTGTTTGATCAACAATTTTCATTTACCTTGGAAACAACTGGTCCCCTGATCATGTCACCATAGTTCTGAACAACATTTACTTCCCAAATGCACAACGGGAGTACATTGAAAATGAAAGCAGAGATGAATGACGTGGGAGAAATATAGAAACATTGTCTCAACATACAAAAATGGATTTAGAGAGGCCCAAAGGTCAGGTACAGATGAAGACAGCAAGGGATTTGATAGTAAAGAAGGGTTTCTGTAAATACCTTGGAAATGCAAAACTTTTGAAAGATTTTGTGCCCTGCTCAAAAAAGCTTTATTTGGCTCAGTTTTTGTTTTGGGGTTTTTTGTGAGGTTTTTTGGGGTTTGTTTTGTTTTGGTTGGTTGTTTTTTTGTTGTTTGTTTGTTTGGGGGGGGTTTTTTGTTGGTTTTTTTTAGCATGGTCTGTTTTCAGGATAAGTTTAAGGTGTAATACTGGAGGAAGCTCTACAATGTCACTGAAAGGCCACTCTGTCCAATCTGTAATGGATCATGATAATTGCAGGAGGTTTCTAAAGACTGGAAAAGTCAATTTCTATGTCCATCCTCAAGAAGAAAGATGCAGGCACATATAGATTGGCTTGCCTTACGAAGATCACAGAGCACATTTGCCTGGAAGACACGTGCTGGGTCACTTAAAAGAGTGACGATAATAAAAGCTGGAGCAGACTAACAAGAGAGGAACATCCACAAAAGATGATATTTTAAAACTCTCTGTGTATGACCTCCATGGTCTAACCTTGCAGTTGACTCTGCTTTGAGCAGGGAGAGTTGAATCTGTAATTTCTAGGATTGTAATGATCACAATAAAATAGCAGCTCTCTGTGCTTGTCCAGCCACACCTGTCTAAAACAATATAGAATAAACACTATTAAAAAAACTTTTCAAGTTACTTGATATTTTGACTTTTGACTGCAGACCACTGAGAAGTACAAAATTAAATGTAAAGGTGTCTGAAAGCTTATTAGAAAATCTAAATAAGATTATGGCTATTATTTCATGGCTAGTCTTTTAATTAGAGCATGTTTCCAGCTCAGGAAGGATTTATATACACTGTAGAATTGAAATGACAAATGTGAAATTAAATTTACTCCTAAAAGGTGTACATCCAAATACGAACAGCTGTATTAAAAATAGTAGGGGAACTAAACTAAACTGATTAAAAAACCCCATGATTTAAATATTTTAATGAAGGTTCTATCTGGTTTAACTTCTTAGCATCTGAACAATAACTTTGGCTTTGCAGTCTTGTACATTGCACCTTGTTTTATTTACTGTTATGGGAGTAGGAATATAGACTATTCAGATTCTTTGTTTAACAGGAATAGTCCCTGTGTCCATATCCACTTACAGCAAAAGGAACTTTGTAAGGTCCAAGTTGCCAAGATGACCTTATAGTATTCCTCTGCACTGGGAAGTTAATCCATGAGTTCAGAAATGCACTGGCTGTTTTTCTGACTTCCTGCTGGGGAACCATAGTCCTGCTCTGAATTTAGTGTTTCACCAGAGAAATCAGGACACAAGCGGGGAATAGATTACCCTTGGTTTGCAGCCTTATGCAGAGTTCAGATGCAAAAATACTTGCTCACCTGGAAATTCTGAATTATTCTCTGTATTTTAATCTACACACTAGGATCGTATTTTTATTTCCATGCATTAAATGAAAGCCTATTGCTGAGACCAAAATCTCAATGAAGAATAACTATTTTAGGCTCTAACTGTTACCCAAAACCAAGTATAATTTCATAAATACTGGCTGCTTTAATACCAGACAATCTTATAGAATTTTAGAAATTATAATGTAATTACAATTTTTATACCAGTAATTATCATTAAAAGTAAATAAGACATTTTTTAGTTCATTGAAAGGCACAGGTCATAGGAAGAAAGTGTTCAGTATTCTACTATAAATGTCTGAGAGACTCTGTTCAACAGACTTACCAGAGGAACAGGATCTTAAGCTAGAAATGATCCTGTGTTCAGTGTAGCATCTCATTTCAGAAATTTCCATTCTCTTCACATAAGAATAGCATCACAGCAAGGAGAATTGTTTGTCACACTCATCATCAGTTTGCTAGTTGAGTGCTACTTGAACTTCTGAAATCTGTACAAAAAATCCTCACCTTCAAAGCCTCAACCTTCAAACCCATCTTTTTCAGCCACTTAAAGTTGTGTTTAAAGCAAGAGGAAAGAATCATAACGGGCAATAGGAAACACTGTTCTAAGAAATACATAGCCAAATCATTTACTTTTGTAATTTCAGTATTTTATGCCTATCTCCTACCTATGTGCAGGTATCTTGCGATCCCCAGCAATCAGGATAACGTCACAGAGCTGCTGCTGCTTCAAGTAGCTCTCCATTTTCCTGAAGGTTTGCTCTGCATGGTGAACAGCCTGGTAGAATTCCTCGGAGCTACACGAATCCATGTCACAGTGGGGTGGCAAGGGGTGGCTGGCTCCTGAAAGTCTGTAAATCACAAGAGAAACTCCATGTTGGTAAGACGCGACCAAGGGTTCACTTCATCACAGCTTCTAGAATCTGATATGAGTAAATCAATGCATCCTTTCCCTGTTCTCATCACTAGAAGTACAAGATAGAAAAATCTTACTGCATTGGGACAGAAATGGAAAAAGCAATTCTATCTTCCCACTGATTCTGAGCACCTACTCTATTTCATTTTCTCAAATTCACATTCATTTTACACCACTTGGGAAAGAAAAATAGAACTCTAATTGATTTAATTTGTAATGAATTGTGACTATTTTCAAAATAAAAAATTACATACCTACTTTTTAACCAAAAGACTTATTAATACAAAGTGAATTTAGCCTGCAAAGATAACAATGTCTATACTTAAAAGAAAAAAAAATAATCCGGAGAAAAATGTAAGGTTTTTTTTCATTATATAGCCATCTCTTCCTAGTTCAAAGTTACTCATTTCAGTCTTGCCTTGGAAAATAAGACAAAGTGTCAGGAAGCACTAGTCCTTGAGGAAACTAGGAAACTATGCTAGAATTCCCAAACAGTTCTCAACACAGATGATACCCTCTTCTTTTACAAATATGTAATTAGATGTATTCAAATTAAAGCCTTAAGATTATATATGACTTGTAGTGCTGAAAGTGAAGGTTTTCACAGATTAAGCTGATTTTTTTCTTCAACTAGATATATGCAAAACAGCTTACATAATCAATAGAAGAGCAATAGAAGACATATCTTAGTCCAGCATATGAAACAATATTATAAATTAATTCAAACCAATCTCATTTTATATATATTCTATTGAAATAGAAATATTAAGGAGCACATAAGAAATGTTGTTTATTTACAGTAATAATACAACAGTTTCAATACTCAAGGTTTGAATTAAGTAGGTACTACAATCAAAAAAAATTATATTGAAAGACCTGTAAGAAAGTGCAGTCTGGTTCTGGGAAAACACCATTCCTGGTGCTGGGAAAAAAATTGAAAAGTGCATAAACATAATAATTCTTAAAAATCAGAATGAAATGCAGTTATAAAATAACCTTGACAACAACAAAAAAAAAACCAAAACAACAAAACAAAAAACAAAACAAAAACCCACAAACAAACAAACAAACAAACAAAAAACACCAAATAAAACCCACCAAATTTTTGATATATGCTAGTGATTTAATTTTGAATTATGTTTTCTCCAAAAGTGTTCCACATACTCTCCTACAGTCACTGTACAGGGCTCAACAGGTTTAAGGAGGAAGGGCTGGTCCATCTTTCTGTCACAGGAATCACTAGGTTTCACAGCACTCCTTTAAAGTACCTGCAATCCTGCATAATTGAAGGTGGTATGCAGATAATTTCACAGGGAACCAACACAGCTACTTTTGTACCTCACCTCCCCACCACCTATTCTGTGCCATTTACAAGTACTAACTTAACAGAATGAGTTATCACTTAAAATTAAGTAACTTCATTTTACCTAAACTTCACTTAAAATAAGTAAATTCACTTTTGTAACATTAAGTTGGATAGTGAAAAATTATCAGTTTTTTAAAATTAATCAATATTGCTATTTTTATGCTACAAAGGTTACAATATGCGTGTGCCTGTCTATAGGAAACTGAAGTGGCAAAATGTTACTAAATGTGATTCCTCAACAGAAGCAGTTATGAACTGGTGATTTAGAAAAAAACATTTGCTTAATTCTGTTATAGCTAATCTTGTTATGTTGTCACGTACTTTATGCCAGCTATTTCCTCCTGGATAAAGCAAACACATTCATTCTATGAGTGACATAATTTGCTTATGTGTTCCTATCTAATCTGGATCTCAGCCATGTTGATTAGAAATCCAAGTTTATTTTCATGTCTTTGGTTGATCAACAGATGCTTTCCCATAAAACTCTAATGACAGAGCCAAGCTCATTAGAATGGGCAGCGGGTAGATATTTCAGCTGCTTTTTTCTTTTTTTTTTTCTTTTTTCCATTTCATTTTTGTAGCCATACACAGATTTCTTCAGTTTTATTGCTGGAGAATTAGAATGTCATGTAATTTACAAGAAATAAATTAATGCCTAATAAATGAGGTTGATAGGTTTAAACCGACACATTTCTTCCTCTCCTCTGGGGAAAGCAGCAATTCTGAGAAAGGAAAGTAACAGGAATGAGCAGATCTTAATGGGTTCATACTGTTTATTAGTTCAGAAGGTAGGTCTAGGTCAGCTCACATTTGAACAGATAGGATACAAGCTCCGAATCTTTTTGGCTATTCAAAATGCTATCTTTTCCAGATGAGAAAAAGCAAAGTACCCTGATGGAATTTATGCTGGTCCTGTGAAGTAAGATTGGACTGTAATAAGCTTAGTCTATTTTGTTTCTGAATTGCCAAGCAGCATTTGCCACAAATTCTGCTCTCTTTCCTGCTAGCCATTTATAAGCAACACTTTCTACCCTCCAACTCAGTAGATCTGTCACTTAGCAAGTCAGTAAATGACTGCTCAAAAGCACGCCACCAAAGACCCAGCATATTTTAAATATTATCATGAAAATAGCAAGCAATAGGCTTAGTAGAAGACAATAAGTTAATCTTTTATTTGTTTTCTAAGAAAGCCCAGATAAAAAGCCTGATTCTTATCCTACTCAGAAGCTATCACTGTTTCATTACAAATGCTCTGTCTGCATAATCAACTTAAATTCAGATAGCAACTTGCTAAAGTAGGAATTAGGTAAAGCAAATACCATTTATTACCAATTACCAGTTTGTGAAAGGCATATATAGGTACTCAAGGCCAATTAGCAATACGAAAATCACATTTTCTCTTTGCATATATTGCTCTTGTTTAGGTGCAGGCAAATCAAAGAACAAATGGAGTGAGAGGCTTGTTGATTGCATTCAGCAGCAACTCCAACACAAATTTGACTGAAAATTCCCTGAGTCTTTCAAAACCCTTTTTAGCATTTGTGTACCTCAAAATCCTGTAATCAGTGAACTGGACAGACTCCATGTGGACTTTTTCCATAACCTTCCTCAGCTGGCAAGTGCAAAGCCTGAACTCAGTGCAGAAATTTCAAACATTTGGGAGTTGTCCAGACTAAAACACTTTAAATGACTTAGTTAATAATACAGAAATAAGGAAACCAAACCTGTAGTCTCGAGACTACAGCAGTGCTACTGAAGGGTGATACTGCAGCATGAGAAAACTAAAAGGCTCACAAGAATTATCAACATTGCAAATAACCAATAATCTTAAAAGTTTTTTTTTTTAACGAAATGGCAAACCAGAGTGCATAATCCACCTTAGCAAGTTTGTACAGACTATTTTCAGTGCTAAGAACAGCATCCTGCTCTTAAAAGAGAAATTATTAAAGAGCCCAAAAAATAAAGACCTATAAATAAAGAACACTTAAACCAGAAAATGTCATATAATTTCATCGTTACTGGAATATTAAATCCTGTTGCATTTAACTGGTTTTTTCAGTTTTCACTTATGCAGGATTGATCACACAAACTTATTCAAAACCTGTTCCACTTAATTTAGTGTGTATTATTGGGTACATATCCAAAATAGATAGTCAAGAAACAAAACATATCCAGTTTTTCAGTGAAAAAAAGTTGCTTTGCTATTTATAACTTGCAAAACCAGAAGTATTCCTTATGTAAGAGTGAAAAAAAATCTTCACGCAATTCATTCTCTAAAAATTACTTATTGAATGCTTAGAAATCAATAGCCTGTGGAATTGCACCATCTAAGATGGACTGTCAAAAGTCATAGCTCTCATTAGTGATCACTTGCAAAAAGGCAAGAGGGAGTTTTATAAAGACTTTAAACTGTTTTCTTACTGCAACAGCAAGGCTGAAGTTCTGTTTGTGAACAAAAGCTACGCTTTTCACTCTGCTATCAGCAATCATATCTGCAACTACAGGCTCTGCCCAGAGTTTCAGCAGGTAGAAGTGCCAGATAAAAAAATAATCAGAATATCAAATAGGACCTTTTAATTCTACCAGATTCGCTCAGAGATGTATTGCTGCTGTCCCAGAGATCCCTTATCTATATTAAAAATAAAATAAAATAAAATAAAAGAGTCCAGTGCACATTATAAACTCATTCTATAGATAAATCTGCATAATGCATACTTAACAATGGTGTCTCCTCCTAAAAGCAATTTGTGAATCAAGATACTTGTAATGTAACTCATTCTTTGAACATCATAAGGCAAAATACAGTTATAGGACATCTGTGCGCCCAGCAAAAATACAGCTTAATCCTCTACTGTTCTGTATTTCTGTACATCATAAGAGTATTACCACACACAAGAAACAAAATACTAGCTACCAGTTTATTGTGTGATCTCGGAAAAATTGTTTGAGGAGCTCTTCACAAAAACGGAAAGGACAATGAGAAGGGACTACTGCACCACACCAAACTACAAAGAAATATTTGCCTTGTTTAGGAGCTGTATTGGGTTTGTGTGGCCAGGTTTTGTTAGTGGGGGTGGGGGTGGGGTACAGGGATGGCTTCTGTGAGAAGCTGCTAGGATTTCCTTCATGTCCAGCAAAGCCAATTCCAGGCAGCTTTAAGATGGACGTGCTGCTGGCCAAGGCTGGGCAAATCAGAAACAGTAGTAACACCTCTGTGATAACATACTTAAGAAGAAAAAACAAAAAAAGTTACTGCACAGATATCACTTCAGCCAGAGAAGAGCAGGATGAGATCATGTGGGAGGAACAACCCTGCAGACACCCTGGTCGGTGGAGAGGGAGGGGCAGGAGGTGCTCCAAGTGCCAGAGCTGAGATTCCTCTGCAACCCATGGTGTAGACCATGGTGAAGGAGCTGTGCTCCTGCAGCCCATGGAGCATCATGGGGATAGAGATCCATCTGCAGCCCCTGGAGGAGCCCCACACCAGACAAGGTGGATGCCTGAGAGGAGGCTGTGAACCTGTGGGAGCCCTGTGCTGCACCAGGGCATTGGCAGGGTCCTGCAGACCTGTGGAGAGAGGAGTTCATGCTGGAGCAGATTTTCTTTGTGACGCTTTGTGGGACCCATGCTGGAGCAGCCCATGCCTGAAGGACTGCAGCCTGTGGAAGAGTGACCTGCTTGCAGCAGTTTGTGAAGAACTGTTGCCTGTGGGATGGACTTATGTGGGAGAATTTCATAAAGAACTCTCTCCCAGGAAAGGACCCCACACTGGAGCAGGGGAGACTCTTCTCCCTGAGCAGTGTCAGGAACAACGTGTGATGCACTGACTGTAACCCCCGTTCCCTGTCTCCCCACACGGGAGGACATAGGGCTTGGGAAAGAGGGAGGACTGAGGGGGAAGGTGTTTTTTAGATTTATCTTACTTCTCGTTATCCTGCTCTCATTTCGTTAGTAGTAATTTCAAATAATATTCCCAAGCAGAGCCTGTTTTGCCTGTGACAGTATTTAGTCAGTGATCTCTCCCAGTTTTTATCTCAACCCATGAACCCTTCACTATATTTTCCCTGCCCTGTCCAGTTGCAGAGAGGCATGATAGAGTGGCTTTGGTGGGTGTCTGGTGTCCACCCAGGGTCAACCCACTACAGCAGCTGACAGGAGAAAAAAACAGAAGTATGGTTAGAGAAGGAAGACTTTGTTCACAGCATTTTTTTCCCAGGTTACTAATAAAATATACAAAGCTAGACATTTCTTTTGTTTCAGTTCAGAATTCTCTCAGTTAGATTTTTTCTGTATGATCCTTCACCAGATAATGACCTAACCTAAGCTACAAGCACAGACCTCTCTATTGTCAGTGGTGATAAACCAACAGATAAAAAATTCCATGGCCTGAAATACCTGGATTTTTTAGATTTCAGTTCTTTTTAAAATATCTCCTTTTTTGCCTTTTTTTGCTGTAAAAATAAAATGTTAAATAAAATTAATTTAATTAATGAACAATTACTAAAAAATCTCATTATTTTAAAAGCAATTACTTACAGAATTCAGTAATATTGATGACAAATGCTTTAGCTTCCCTGTCTTCCCCCATTTTTTCCAGAATTTATTACTTTTATCAAGGAAATGAGTTTGTTCCATGTCCTATGCCCTGGGAACCACTTAAACTGTTAGGATGTTTGGCTGGTTCCTTAAATATTCAATTGATCCTTTATCTCTTTGTACTTTCTCACCTTTTATCCTCTACAGTCTTCTAAACAAATACTTCAAGCTTCCTATTTCCTCTCTTTCTCCACAGTCCAGTGTCCAGTCTTAAAAATAGTGTAAGATTTTGCTCACCTCCACTAGTATTCCTACCAATACTGTGCTCTACTTTCTGTCAATATTACTTTCAGCATCTCTATCCAATACTTACAGCTCCCAGCAATTTAGATTCCATGGATGAACAACTAAACGGGCTCAACAATACAACACTGTCTTGACTGATATTCAAAAAATGGAATTTCCAAATGAAGACTGAGAGTGAGCATCAATAATTATCAATAGAATGATTTCAAACTTTGGAAAAAAAAATAAAATATTGTAATATAATACTTGCAAAAAAATTAAACATATGTAAAGTTTGAAGTTTGTTGGTTCTGTGGTTTTTAATTAAGTCTGGGGGTTGGGATGGTGGGGCTTTTTTCCTCAATAGAAAACTGCCACATTGTAATGCTTTTATTTGACAAAGTTAAAAAAGTTTCATTTTGATATTGTTTTACATTACAACTAGAAACTGTCTTAAAAACATAGTAATATACTTATCTCACAAGGAAAGCTTTTATCCATTTTATTCACTTATGAATTTTTGCGAAGATGTAATACATAAAAGTATTCTGACACAGAAGTTCCCAACTGAAAATTTACAGGCCTGTACTACTAATGAGGTACTTTCCGATTTATGTATTCTGATAGGTAAAATGAAAGATAGCCCAGAGAGAAATGATGTCATTACTGAGAAAATATCCATTTTATATAACCCTTCCAGTCAAAAAAGTTGCTAGCAACTGTTTTGCTCAAGTTATGCAAAATTCCCCAGAACATGCTTTTAGTAAAGAGCAAGTTTGTGGAACTGACTTCATTTAGTTTCACATATGATAATTAATTCAATTTGCTATTGTAAGGCTAGTTTTGTATTTTGGAGGGGGTTTTTGTTTGCTTTTTTTGTGTGTGTGTGCGCGCTTTTGCTTTCGTTTAATGCAGAATTTCAGATCTCATCTTAATAGCTCTTGAGACACCTAATGTATAAGATGACTGGAAAGATCACTCAAAAATCACCATCACAGGCAAAAAACAGTAAACGTGGTGAAATTAATTTAATTTACTAACAATCAGAAGAGGAGGACAATGAGAAATAATTATTTTTAAAATCTACTCATCCCTTCTTACAGTGTCTTTGAAATGTAACTAAGATCTCTTAGTGTTTCTCTCATCATGTAAAAATACAACTATTTACTGTAGTGTAGCACAGCAGAAAATACATACCTAAAATCATTCTCATCCTTTCTGAAACTCATTTCAACACAAAGGTGATCATTTTATAAACCTTATTTCAAGTTCTAAGCACTTCCTAAAATCCAGAGAAAACTGTTGAAGGAAAACTGATTTTTAAAAGTTCATCATACTGGCCATGCCAGGCACCTGACAGCTACAGTAATAATGGTACCACTACAAAGCTCTGTCACAAGTCAGCAGCCATCACACTTCCTTGACAAATTACATTTTCTGCCCCCCACACCACATCTTTGACCTATTCTGCCTCTAAATAATCTTGCAATGCAACAGAAAAAGATGCTGGTTGGACTGCTCTCTCCCACACACAGCTAATGCTGCATCCACTGCTTTTTCAGCTTTGCATGGCCAAATAGAGGGAGCAGTTTGTTCCAGCTGTTCCTGGAAAACCGATGGTTAAATCAAACGAACAGAGTTCTCCTAGCTACACATGGTCATATTTTAACGACTTGGACACATACTGATATATTTTACACATTCATATTGCTGACAAGTTTTTATTATATTGGATCTTGCTGTATGAATGTTTTGGTTTTGTTTTTTTTTTTTTTGTATCATGGAAAATACAGGAAACAAAAAGCCTACAAGTATATAAGTCCTGCAAACAGATACAGATACTAGGTGCATATAAACCTACACTATCGAAAAGTTACAGGTCTGTACTACTAATGAGGACGTTTACTTTCCAATTTATGTATTCTGAGAGGTACAATGAAAAGATAGCCCAGGCAGTAATGACGCCATTACTGAGAAAATACCCATTTTATATAACTCTTCCAGTCAAAAAAGTTTTAAGCAACTGCTTTGCTCATGCTATGCAAAAGTCCCCGAAGCATGCTTTTAGCAAAATGCAAGTTTAGTAAAAAGTAAGTTGCTTCCTGAAAGTAGGCAACTTGTTCTTCCTGAAAACACAATACAGAAAAGGCGTCACAGGAAACCTCAGTTTTTAAAAACATACAATGTTGGAGAACAACCAAGAAGCACAACCACCTTTTCTTAAGTTATTGACAGTAGTATTTCTATCTAAAGACTTAAGCGAGCCTGCTTCATCAGAATATGACCCAGCTGCTCTGCTTTCCTTCCCTCTTTCCTTTCACTATCACAGAAGCAGACAAAATTCCTGCTGAAACAACTTTGCTTTAGACCAGGAGTAAGCTTCTTTTAGAAGCAGGTTCCTTCTTTAGATAGGCATTCTTTGTTCTTCCCCAATCCCATCAAAATCATTGCCCTCATTCACCATGTTCAATTAATGAAGATTTTGACTCTGAGTTGAAATAATAAATAAATAAAACTGTGCCACTGCAAAAAAATGAAATCCCTTATATTTGTGAGACTGCTTGCTTCTCATTAAAAAAANAAAAAAAAAAAAAGTTGATTTGTTGTTTTCCAAGCCTCTTATGCTCTTACGGCAAATAAATACAAAAAACAGGAAAATGTCCTGCCTTCATCACAGGCATCAAGTATTCATAATGCATTCACAGTCCATTCAGATTTTAATTACCCAGTTGGTAATGCAATGGGGATACACCCGCTCCATTATGAAGACAGACTGACACCATAATTTTTTTTTAATACTCTGGTTAAATATTCTCTAGCATTTTATGATTCCCCATTTCTACCAACCAAAAGTTGAATGAAAAAGATTATTAGGACTCAGAAATTCAAAACTTAATTCAACCTAACCTCAACTTCCCTACAGAAGCGGAAGTCCTCCCAGTGGGAGTAATCATCTGGGAAGTCTGAGATGAAGGGTAAAGACTGTTGAACAGGAGGCTAATACTACTGGCCTGAGCAGTTAAACGCAAGAGGTTCGAGATGTATTTCCCTGTCCTCTTGCAGATGTAAAGTGCTCATGATATCTGTTCATTCCTCTGCCTGACAAGCAGCCACAAGCAGACAGATGCAGGAAGAAAACCAAGCAGTAGATGCCATAGTGAAAATTCTCTTTCCTTTCTTAATAGCTCAAGAAATTCAAGGCAATTTACTGCGTACCTCTATGCACTATCAGCTGAGCAGTGCTAGCAAAAACAGACTTCACACTCTCATAAAGCACAGACTTCCAGTTTCCTTGATGCCCAGTTGTTAATACATCTTATTGCAGATGACAAACTGCACCAAGCCTTTGTGGTTTATTTAAGTGGTCAAACATAACGTAACAAACTACTTCTCCTGTATCATTTAAATATCACCACCCAGCATTTATGCATATACTTCCAAACAGAATGAGATTTTTACAAACATACACACTAAAGATTGTACATTCAGAAACTGATGACGCCAACACCACACACAGGAGAGTTTTCTAATATGCTATGGAGGAAAACTCCCATATCTTCCAGACAGCACTGGCTATAATTCCATTAGCAGCTGCTATCAGTAGTGTGTAATTCTCCTAGAACTGCCATTTTAAAACTTCATAAAATCAGTGCCAGCACCACTGACACAGCAGCTCTCCTCTACCCCAAGCTACTCAGAATAATGGGACTTCAGATTATAAAAGAGCAGCGCTGGATTTACTAGTGAGACACCTAAGACAGAGCTGCTTTTGTTTCCTTCTCTAACAGTACCCTATTTTCTGAATGGATGGCCTGCATTATGCCTAAGAGAGATGCTTGTGTCATGTGTTAACGATCTTGTAATGACAAATGGCCATATCTATATGGATAAACTAAGTAAATTAGCTGACACAGTTATTCATTCTGAGTGTGCACAAATATATACAAGGATGCAGATCTCTTTTTTATTATGAGACATTTTCTTCCAGCATTTAATTTGTGACATAGGGACCTTATATAAACAGAAGTTATATATGTGAGTGATGGCAATGGCATTCAAAGAAGGATGAGCAAGTATTTTATGAATATTGTGCTTAGTATACATTTCAATAAAATTTCATTGTGCTACTCTATTATGTGCTGATAGTCGACAGAGCAGGTAGCATGTCAGAGCTTGAAACACATTATGACTGTGATGAAAATCATGTCAAAGACCACTGGAAACTGAATCTTTAAAATTCCCAGATTTAAGTTCTAGTTCAGTTAAGTACTGCACTTGGTGAGGTGGGAGATCACAACACACGTGTGCACACACTGCCCTTCAGCAAACTGTATGAATGATTCAACCCATGTCTTGTTGCAAGACAAGCTTTTATGCAGCTTGCACAGCATTCAGTGGAGAGCAGCATACAATCTCTTCCTGCTATTTGTTACAAATCTATCAAGTATCATATACCTTTTGGTGACTCTCACAAATTTCACAGCACCTGCAAATCAGTGACAAAGATATGTCTGAAATACAGAAATAAATTGTAGGTGATTTTGCCCTGCTGTTTTGAAGTGTCAGTACATTTTTTTGCTAATCTTGAAAACAACCATTAAAATTGACAGTCTGGTGAATCCTGTCTAAGACGAATTTGATGGTTTCAGTTTCTACACTCCAGGATCACTACAACACTGTGAATTTAACTCACAAGCAATTAAAGACTACATATTTCATAATAGCTACCACTCATTAACCCAGCACAAACCCAAGCTGTGTTCTTCATCCTACGATCAATATGAAAAAGGTCTAATGAATTTTTCATATGCAAGCATGGTAGCACAAACACCTAGCTATTAATATTGCTTTTGACTGCCACAGTATTTGTAAAATTACTATCTAGAGAGGCTGAAATCAGGCAATAAGAGTGATATGCTAGACTGAATCAAATAAAAAGGTAAGTACACACATATCTACATTAAATAATGCCCTTAATTTGCAAACTTGTAGGTACGGAACCTCCAGTCAAAGCCTCAATATTATGTACAGTTACAGAGAGCTACAGAGCAGCCTGTGGCATAATTAATGCTTACCTCATAGAACTGAAAAAAAAAAAAACCCAACATTATTTTTTCCACATTACTGTTGGTGATTTTTTTTTTTTTTTAATCCAAAGGGTGATACAAACATAAAAACAAAACCTGGAATTCAGATTTAGGTTTTGTTGGGGTTTTTTTCCATTAGAGCAAAGTTATTCCTTTGTACCCCTCTGCTTTTTGCTTAATTTTTCTTGAAAGATGAAGTAGCTGAAATACTTTTACTCTCTCCTTCATAGACAAGTCTGTAAAACCCAAAGTAAGACCGTTCCCTGGAGGAGGAATCAAGCACAGAGCATTAGTGCTCTGACCACAGAATTAACTGCAAATAGCACAAAGAAGCCAGACATTTGTGATCAGGCATTTTGCACATTTTTCCCATCTTTTTAGAGAGATACAGATACGAGACAGTCCTGCCTGCTACTCTGACACACGTGGAGGTACTTCCAGAAATACAAACAAAAAAAAAGCAAGATACAAAGAAAGGTGTATCTTTTTTTCACCTGCCCTAAATTAGCTAGTTTATGAGGGCTCTAAGTGTGATGGCTTTTATGGATCTCCATTTTGCGGTACTTAGCCTTTTGCATTAAACATTTAAGGAACCTGAGAATCTTTTTTCATCGTAGGTACTCAACACGTAGGCATTTCAGTACTTAACATTGCAGCAACAGTCTCCTTTGCAAGCTGAGCTCCAGTGACGACAAAAGGAATGTCAAGATTTCTGAACAACTGTGTTTCTACCTACATTCCATATAATGCAACACTGGTGTATCTGAAGAGGGGTGTCCAGGAGTATTTTGTAACAACACTGATTGCTTCTTGTGCTTCCCATTTTTTTCTTAGGCTATCGTATCACAACAACTGTTTAGAGGCCATTCGCTTTCTTTTCCTTTCCCACTTCATATTTAGATAGAGAACAAGAGAAACAAACTGCAGGTCATATACATAGAGACGAAACCTATTCACACCTTTTGCATCTCTTTGATGACTGGACATACAAGAAATTGCATAAATTCTATTACTGTCTCAGGACAGCTTTAAAGCATGGTAGCAATGATTATTTGGCTATATTTCACCTTTAATCCATATGGAATATTCATGAACATGTCAAATGTTTTAAAAATACCCACTTCTATTACAAAATATGTAGTTCCTTAATTTCTCAGGTCTACAGAATGATAAGCTCACACTTCCAACTAGCTTCAGTGAACTCCACACCATTTCAAAATTAAGAACTACTGACTAGAATAAGATTTATTTTAATCAGGCTCATTATAAACCAGGCTAATTTATACTGTCACTGTTTGCAGCTCAAAAAGTGCCTGCCTAGTCAGGTCTGAAGTCGACTTGATTTTTTTTTTCTTGCATGTACTTGCTTTTGGTTTCTGAATGTCTGCTTTCAAATGTCAAGCTAATTTCAGTGCATATGGACTAATTCGCAGAGCCTTCCATTCCCTGACTATCTGAATCAAACTCTGTCTACACAGAATAGTGTAGTTGTGAATTATAGTACTATTAAAATAGTAGTTAAGATCTGTGATTGACAGTTTTTTTATACTTATTTCTTTAACATTGGGAAAAAATAAAATTCTAGTTCAAGTATAGGGGAAAACACAAAAAATTAAAGTAAAGAATTAAAAATATTACATCTTTAAGAACCCCTGCTACCTTTATAAAGCTATCAAACAGCATCAAGATACGACTACCAAAGCCAAACTCTGAATAATTTCTCAAACTTCTTAGATCATTCATAAATCAATTAAATGGTTTTATCATGGGTTATTCATTCAACATAATTAATGTGATATCCATCAGACCCAGTATCTCTGGAAACACACTTAAAAATGACTACTGATTGTAGAATATCTCTTTACTTACTTCTATAGTTATACAACTTATTAAAAGAAAAATACCTGAATTTGAGCAAAAATATCTTAGAATTATAAGTCATGAATGTTCTCATCACAATACTAGGTATTAAAATAGATCACATTAATATTTTTCTATTATAAAATATTATAATGCTAAAATGTTATAAAATACAGTAGTGCATTTGAATATTATGACTTATTCATCTTTCTTGAGTAATCTAATATTCAGTGGAAATGGGAAGATTAATATAAAAACAGAGAACAGAAATGTATTTCTAATCAACCCCCTTAAAAAATATCTGTAACACTTCGTCTGCACCCCAGATTAGAAAGAAAGATTTTCATTGATTTCTTTGTCATTCTTTGGATGAAATGCAAATACAATAGAAAACATCTGAGCACCTCAAATAAATAAATAAATAAATAAAGTATAAAGGCAACTTAAATTATTTTTTAAACTAGAAAGAATGTAGACATTACCTGAATTCAGTAATAAATGACATTTTAAAGCCTATTTAGATGAAAGTAATCCTACTTAGACAAATAAAGTTCTAAGAATATATTTAGTGCTGTTCCTTCACATGACTCAGAAGGTATAGAAAGTCCTGCCTACTGAAAAGAGCAAGTTTCTTATGCCTCAGACTTGAGCAAGCTACTACAAATATCCCTCTGGGATTAAACAGCTAAAAATCATGAAGAATGTAATCAAGTAGGTACCACGGTCTTTTAGACTCATATTTAGAATTTTTTTTTTTACTACATCAGTTGAAATGGAAGTTATGTATATACATATATACAGTCTTCACCTCTGTTTTCCAGTACACTTTCAAAATTGCCAAACTAAATGAAATCAAAACAAATTAAACAAATTAAATATCCAAAAAGTGAAAAGTTGTTGTTGCACAAAGATATATAGATTTATATAAAATTTGCTTTTTCAACAAATCAAATACAGTAATCTATAGAACAGCAATATAGAGGCTCAACTAAGATTCTTCTTCAATCACTTTAGAGCCAGTCCAGCTATAGACACACTAGTATAATAAAACTGAATTCATAACAATTAATTCCCATCAGGGCACCAAAACCAGTCTTATTTCATGTCTGACCTTACCATGTTTCATATGGAACCCAAATGAATATGTTAGCATAGGGTGTCTCTGAGAAGCCTTTCAGTCTGTATGGTTATTGGGACTGTTCACTTCTGTCCTTAAATTTGAAGAGCTTTAGGGCAATCTCATGTCAGCAAAAAGGACATGGTGGGTTTATCTCCTCAGGGTTTGTTGCTGTGTGTCAAAATTTTTGCTACCGGAGTATTCCTCCATATCAGGAATCTGAGAGGTAGGGAAGAAGTAAATTAAGAGGAAATCCTGCCCTGAGTTTAAAAAATTAAATAAAATTTAAAAAAGAAAATTAAAGAACCAGAACAAAACCCCCAATTGTAAGTAACTGATTACATCTGAAACATTTTAAATAGCTCTGTGATTTGTACAGATTGTCTAGTCCTGTGCACTGCCCTGGTAGGTTCATTATTTATTCAATTCAACAGCTAATATTCATTAGCAATCGAAAGCACTATCTGCTGCCATGTCCATTTATTTGCTTGAGATTATTTTGCTGAAAAGCCATTTCCAGTCATGACTGAATGTTTCCATATTTTTGACAGCTGTAAGACAAAAGAGAAGGCATTAATGCTGTAATTACTAACCTACCTCTAAGAATGATTACAGATATGACAATTTTTCACTATTGAAACTGATGCCTCGGATGAGTAGTTTACAAAATGCATAGTTAAAGAGCCCTATTTGTGGAATTCAGTTCATTTAGTTGTCACTTAAAAATCCAACTTGTATAGAAAGGTTTTATAAGTGAAACACATCAAACTATCATACACATGCTTAAGGGCAGAATGTGACAACTTGGCAGTGTCATAGCTTAGTCTCTTGGCCAGAGATGTCTGTAGGCTACGAGAGCTTTGTTGTCAGCTTTCTTCCTGTACCTGAGCAACTTGCAGACACAAACCTAGGAGACAAATCAATCCCTGTAAGCATACCCCAGGTTTCATTAGAAGTGCTGTAAAACAAACACAAAGGTTTCTGCCAATCTTCTTATTCCAAAGCAAAGATAAATTGCCTACCACTTTACACCATGCAATATTTTCTTTCAACAAGAAGTAATGTTAACTATAATTACTTTAACAATAATTGCTTGATTATGCATTTCTTTCATGGCTTATCAACAAGGCACTGACACTTTCAATTAAAAGTCAAGAAACTTTACTCCACACCAGTAAATTCCCAACTAGACAAGGGTTTTTTGGTTTTGTTTTGCTTTTTTTTTTTAGTAGAGAGGAACTTCTCACTAATGAAAGACTAAGGCAGCAAACCTGTATTTTTTATGCATATTATGGTAGAGTACAACGTCTTTATTTCCAAATTATTTTGACAATCATAGTATTAATTATCATCACATTTTAATAGCCAGAAACTAAAACAAGAGTTATTATAAAACAGAGCAACAAACCTGTATCTCTTCTCTGTAGACTGTGTGACCATAACACAGCAGTTACTAATAAATGTTTTTTGGATAATTGCAATCATTGCACACTATATATAATGAAATTAGGTACAATTGTGTATGAGACTGACTCTTATTCATGAAATACACCTGAAAATGATTTTGATTTCTACCAAGCTTTGCTATGATGGAGAATTCAATTTAAAATATTGATGTGTGCATGGCCCCTACTTCTTGGGTTTCTCAGCTGTTGTATTTGGGCATCTGTCAAGGATCCATTATGCTATTGGCAGGCACAGATTTCCAAGATTCATATTTCATTGAAGGTTTTCCAGTGTGCTTGACATGATCTTTTTTTCTCATTGTCAAAAAGAGCGATTCATTCGTCTTATAATTATATGAAATCTCTCAATCACAACATGTAATTGCGACAGATTGTAAAATACTGGTCATTCTTTCTGGACAGACCTTTCCAATTTAAAACACCACCACTGACAAGGCATCAACAAAAGTTATTTCAAAGGTACATGTTATGCTGGGGGGAAAAAAATCCACAAAACAAAACAACAAAAGCAACCCTGTGAGTCTTCTTCCAAAATTGTTCTTATTCAAGATTATTCTACTTGTGCATGACCAGAAGAATCTCATCCCTAAAACATCACCAGAACACCTAAACACTGAAAAAACCTAACCTTCAATCATTATGCTTGCCATTATATGCTGTCACTGTAACAAATTTCTTAAAATGATATTTCATTATCACTTTTCTTGCTTTCAGAGTAGTATGCTCACCTTCCTGAAGCAATTAACGATGACTTTATCATTATGTGTTTAATTTAATTCAAATGTATTACTAAGTGATATATGTGCATGGCTAGCACAAGTACATAATTTAAAAATTTCATGCACAATATCATTTTATTTACAATAAAAGACACTAAAAGGGTATTTGTTTGGGAGGTTATATTTGTTCACTTTTTTCCCTGAGAGTACCTTTTCTGATGATTTAAAAACCAGTTAAAATGGAAATTAAGAAAAATCAATTTAGTACATAATTTTGCAAGCCTCTCAGATTGTAAAAATATTATTTAGGAAATCATTTAATAAGTTAGTTTATTTAGCAAGTTTATTATACATGACAGAACTCCTAATTCTGTGGAAAATCATCTGCACAGTTGCTGAAATGCAAAATAAGTTTAAACTAAACACTGAACTCAAAGGTGTATCTATTCCATGTTCTTGTGTTAAAATCACACATCACAAATTTACCTTAATACTTAAATGCTTTCATCGAAGTGCTCATCAGTTCTAATGCTGTGCCATTACATTTAGGATACAACTGCAATATCTGAAAACACTTTGGTTCTAATAGAAGTTCTAAATGGCAGAATGCACACTGCTGTGTCACCTTGTGCTCACTCCCCACCCCACCCTGCTCCCCAGTAGGATGGGGAGGAGAATCAGAAAAAGGTAAATCATGTGGGTTGAGACAAGAACAGTTTAATAATTTCAATTAAATTATTACTATCAATAATTATAACATAGTCATTAAAAGAAAAGAGAGAGCGTAATAAAACCCAAGAGAAAGAAATTATGCACATCACAGCTTCTGGATGTCTCCAGCAGCTGGACTCAGACACCTCAACTACGCAGCTTCTGGCACCTGGATATATCAAGGTCAAAGGCCACTCCACTTGCTGGTACAGACACCCTCATTCTTTCTCTCTCTCATACACAATGAAACTTGATTTTGTTCCCCAATTCAAAGAGTTTTAATGTAAGACACATCAAAAAGTTATGGGAAAAAAAATATGTCAACAGCCATTAGTGGAAAAAGGGCCACAATAGTGCTTCTCCCTCAGGTCAAAATGCAGTAATCCTCATGCTAAGCAAGATTTCCTCACATGAGTATCATATAAGGCTCCTTAAGCAGTAGAGGAAAAGATAGACAAATATAGTATTAACACTTTTCTTACAGTCCTTTGGTGGTATCTTGAGGCACAGAAACTGGAGGCCACATTTTCTTAGAAGAAAAGTAAAAACCTAACCTTTTACCTTCCATTTTCCACACTCTAAACAAAACTATTGAATGGAGAGAGGGAACAGAGCATTCAGGCATCTGATGTGCCTGAACATTTTCTCTTCTGGGTTTTCCTCTGACTCCAATGTATTAGGCATTTATATATTTTTGTGCATAATACATTTTGAATTTGTGAATTTTTGTATTTATATATACACGTGCATGTGTGTATATATGAACAATCATACGCATGCATACACAGCCACATATATACAATTTACTCAGCAAGAGTTTTGGAATATCACATTTAGATTTTAGTTTAACACAAAAAATAATCAGTGCAATTCAAAAGAAGGAATGAAAGCAAAATTGTATCAAGCACTGTTAGCAGTATTAGTGAGCTACACATGCAGGAGGAATTCAATAAGGTCAGTGATCATCTGTGAAGTTTCAAGTGGTTCACTGTGAAGTTCATCTATTTCACACGGATTTTGCACAATAATTATGACCATAGCTGTCAGATCAGAGCATGGCTTTTTGACGCCCTCCAGCCTGGATAGCTGTAATTAGTTATTCTTAACAGTGCTTTGAAAGGAAAAAAGAAAAACCTTCCAAGGATGCATTGTGACCTGACTGCATTGTAAGCTGCATAACCTGCCTATCAAATTCCAGTTCAAGATGGTGTTATGAGTCTCAAGGATTGTTTCGTTAAGACATTAGTTCTCAGAAGATACCAGTAATCTGCTGTACATCAGTTCAGCTAAGTTTAATTAATGAACTCATGGTAGCATTATCTCGATTGGATTTTATGTCAAGCTATTCTCAATCAGAGATTTTTGCTCACCTATTATTGAAAAATGAAAAACTCAATTTCTTATAATGCTTTTTCATATGTGATACATTTAGGAAAGGCATAAATATGCAAGCAACTGACTGCTTTTGTTTTCTTACATTCAAAATGAAAACAGACTAAAAGATTAACACTAATGTAGCACACCATGACTTTATATGATCCTACATACTAATTTACTCTTACCAATCTAATATTTCCATTAAACTCAAATATTATCTAGGTATAGTCTGCACATTCAACATCACTGTTCTTAAAAAAAAAAATGCTATCATTATTAACTGCATTTTAGTAATGGAGAAGCTGTGTCATCAACATATGAATTGGTATTCCCAAAAATCCACTACCTGGCCAACAAAAAATAAAGTAATAAATGCCAGAATTAACCAGATCATGATTGTAGTTTAGCAAAATGCTGTATTTTATGTAAATAATGCAATGTAGGCAACCAAATGTAATACATTTCAATAGCTGCACCCATATTAGTAAACAAAACATATCAGAACCTGTACCTTCCAATAGCTGAAACACAGAGTCATAAAACTATTTAGGTTCGAAAAGACACTTAGGATCATTAAGTAGATTTCTTCTTTGTGCTCCATCACTGCTTGAGGTGGGAAGCAACAGGGTTTGGTATTTTGACAGCAGGATGGATTATATCTTAAAAGTTCTTGGAGGATTTTTTACAGAAAGAAAAAGGATTTGTCTCAATTGTCATGTCGTGTATTCTTGAAAGCCTGTGTGTTTAAACATACCAGCAGGCTATTCTGAGTTACAGACAAACTAGCTTCAAAGCCCACAAGTTACCAGCTTAAGTACATTAAACCAAGGAGCCAATTTAAAGAACAGTAATAAAACAATGTATAGAAAATAGCATTTAAAAAATCAAAGCATTTAAATCACATTAAAAGACTTAGATTAATGTATTTAGGTAAAAAAATCCATATACTTGAATATTCACACTTCTTTACATGCACACTGTCATTCTGCACCCAGAGAGCCTCTCCAAGAAGGAAAGCAGAAAAGAGAATGCTAGTTATTAGCAAAGGGAAAGGAAGGACTCCTAACTTCTCAGAGCTTGTAGCATTAACCTAGTAAGGTTTTCCTTTACAGTCCAATATGTCAGTGCTTATTCATTAGCGCAGGTATATTTTACATCTAGATTTGTGGAATAATTTTAAATGGGCAGACTAAGAATAGATTTTTGCATAACTGTAATATCAACACACAAGAAAAATTGCTATGTGTCAGAGCTGCAAATCTAGTAGGAAAACTTCTGGGGTACATAAAGTTTTATACTACTAAAAAGTAAATTTTACTTTTAAAACTAATTTAATTTGTATCCTTGGAAAAGGATTTTACTTGATTTTAAAAGGATGATAAAGTTACTTAATCTATTTAAAGGTTTTGGCACGAAAACACAATTATACACCAAACATTTCTACTCTCAGATGAAATGGATATGCATTTAAATGCTGGTAGCTTTTATAATAAAAAATAAATTGGAAATATAAGCTACTGTTGTTAAGGAAAAAAAAAAAAATTAAAAAAACTCAACTGAAATCTAATCCTTATCCTTCCCAATTAAAAAATAAACCAACCTCAAACCTGCCTATCATTAAAAGGTTCTTATTGTCCTAAAGATGTTTTGATAACACACATGTATTAACCATGGTATAGTACTTATCCTTACATACCAAACCATCAACTATTTTACTGTTGGAACCAAATGAAACAGAAGAGTATATTTATGTTATGTTTTAAGATGAACTTTGTACCTTAATTCAAGTCCAGTTCTCATTGATAAATTACTAACTCCAAATTATTATACTCTAGAGCTTTAAACCCTTCAAACCTAAGAAACACAAAAACAGAGCCAATATAGCCTTCTCATCAAGCTCTATTAGGCTGCCTAAAAGGATACTAATTCACAGACAAAACGTGTTATATGAAATGACCCCTAATGAACTTAACAGCTGCTTGCTGCCATGCCCCGTCAATGGCTGAAACAAACATAAATTTACCCTTTCTCTTTATTCCTAGAAATACTGTCTCAGCAGTGACCTGCCTCTTATATAAATTTTGCAAATGTGTGCAACATGGCAGGCTGATTGACCTGTAGAACCATAGATCTAGCAGATTTTAAGAACCAAGATAGCAGATACTGTAACCTTGCATCAGTTCATTCTTGATTGGCCAAAGAGGGCTACAGCTGGGAAGAAAATAATGCCAGGTAAAATCTGCTGCAAGGTGAACAAAATCCAAATGATATAAGCCTAAATTAGAGTTCATTGCAATCATAGATACAATGAGATGCCTAAAAGTATGCCTATTACTTCCAGAAATGAAACTATTAAGTGCACCTATAGGTAAAGTAGAAGACAGAAAAACTTGTTTGTTTCATAACAGTTAAGATAACCAGAGGCTGGAACACCTAATTGAGCCAGCAGGGAATACCAATGAAAGAAATAAGACTGAATTTCCTTATCCTGTATGATTGGAAAAGACAGTCATACAGCATAAGAGAGGCTCCCTCACAACCCCAGACTAGCATAAATATAAAACAGAGATGAAGAGACACATACCCATTCTGGACTTACTAATCAAGGAATCACTTAGGTTGGAAAAGACCTGAGTCTTTTGAATCATTGAGTCCAACTGTCAAGAGCAGCAGTCTGTAATGGCTCAGGGTAAACGGAATCTCTTCAGACAGTGGGAGATCTGGGTCTTACGCCCAGAACCCTGGGTTCTGTGGCTGTCCAGCCCAGAAAGGCTTCTTATCCATGTGATTACACACTATTCTGAACTGGAAGTCCTCCCTAGACAACACTGACCACTGACATTGACAATGTTACATCATGCAACTTAAACGTGTTACTTATGGCTCTAGAGAAGACCATGCAGGAGAAGGAATTTCAGTCAGGAACTTGATCTGTTCCTAAGCTTGAAATATAGTATTATGCATAAGTGATATTATATCTATCTGCACAAAAAATACAACAGCATCTCTTCTGTGGAATGATATTATACTGCTGTCCATTTATAATTCTTCCACTTTATACATGGACAAAAAGCCCAAAGGCTACTTCAGTGTACTTCACACCACTTCTGCTCACTGTTCATTTCCAAACCATAGTCACTTGAAAGATTGTCTAGAGTCAACACAAATTCTGCTTCTTAAACATGAAATTGTTACTACACTGCATTTTTACAACTCTGCCTTTATAATTTGTCTTGAGATTTTAATGCATATAATGCCAAGTTTAATGCTGGCCAAGAAAAAAAATTAATTACAATAACATGTCATTTTGGGATGCTTCATTTCAAGACCAAGGACCAGAAACAGTGTGCCTTCCCCAGCCTCCCCACACTACCTTTAAGCCTTATAGAAATAAAGACTTAGCCATCAGCTGACTGAGTTATTACCCCCAAGCTTTTAATGTGTTTTAAAAAGATGTTTCTTTAGCGCATACATTTTATGTATATTGGTAAGATATATATTCTAAAGGATTCAAACTGGCATTCATAATTAATCTCTGAAAGCTCTTTAAGCTGTTCTGTACCATCTTGTCAATAGCAAACACATCTTTGACAGAAACAATTAATCCAACTCCTTTTACAAATGTTGGAAAGACACATTTATTGTTTAATATACTGCACATATTTAAATATACTTTAATCCCTCTAATCATAATCACTTTTTTCCCAATTATTTTTCCTCAAAGTTATCTGCCATTCTGCAGATGTGTCTTTATTATTCACTTCTCAGCATAGCTGAATCACCTCACTATTTTTCACTTTTCTTAAAACCACCTCACATTACTTGCTTACTATTTAGAATTAACTATTTCAAAATCTTAAGATTCCTTGGCAGAATGCAACTAATTCAAAGTTCTGTTTTAATACATAAGCGGATACTCTAAATAGACAATTATGCTTTGGCATAAATGTTGAATGACATGGCTTAGAAGAGCTCTATCTCCTCTCTTCATGATCTCTATGGATGTCCAACTTCATGCCTTTATGAAGCACTCTTGTCCAGATCAAGAAACACCACTCTTTGGAGAAAGTGAGGTTTGAGCAGGGCTCCCCATTAACTGAAATGTGTCTTCTTAGATTAAAAACCAGTTTTATAAACCAAAAACACCTTTTTTTTTTTTCTTTTTTTTTTTTTTTTTTTTTTTTTTTTTTTTTTTTTTACAGAAAATCCCTGAACAAAATAAATAAAAATGTAGATGATGAACAGGAGTTACAAATAGTCAACACTTGCAATCATTGATCTTAATCCAAGTAGATTACTTTATTCCTCAAGAATCTGCCCCACTGCCAAGATCCTTCCAGTATCTTTTGGTGGGTCTCCTATTGCTCTCTCTTGTTTCTCCAGTAGGAGCAAGGAAGCAGATTATGTGTCATCAGCTTTTTCTTTTCTTTCTTGCTTTTGTTTAGGGCAAACATTAATTAGACGTATTCATATAATACACAGCCAAAAGGCAGGTCAATGTACAGCAGTTAAAAATTATGAAAATGTATCCTTCAGTTATATTTAACCACAGACTTAATTTTCACTTGTACCAGACTTTAATTCTGTCATATTTGAAGATTTTAGTTTGCTGATTTGTTTATATGTTAGAAAGAGTAATGACAAAATCAAATATTTAAAAGATTACCAATTTTAATTTAAACTTATAACTTTACAGTGAGAAAACGCCTTTGGCTGCACAATTACTTAATATCCTCAGTGTTAAGCCTTTTATCAGAATAATTAACATTTTCACTGGTAGTACATAGAGATCACAATGCTACCATTTCCATTCACTCCTGGAAATGTTCCAGGCCAGGTTGGATAGGGCTCGGAGCAACCTGGTAGGCGAAAGGTGCCCCTGCCCGTGGCAGGGGGGCTGGAACAAAAGGATCTCATATTTTGCAGTAAAACCATTTGTGAAGACCCGAGGTAAAAATTTTAAGGTAACCCATTGATTGTTTTCTGTTTGAATTAAAAGGCAGTTCTACAAAAATGTCCTGTAAAGTTTATTTTTTTCTTCCCGTTCTACTCTCCCCTGTTCCCTATTGTTTTTTCACAGGAAGCTTCATGCGTTTAAATTATGTTTTGACCATGAGAAATGACTACTTTGAATAAAATGGCAACTGGAAGCTGAAGCTTGTTTTGCAGAGCTTGTTTACTTCATGTCCTGTGAGCTCGTTCTCATCACTTTTGTACAGGAAAATTTCAGCGGTGGGGGTTTGAAAGGGAATAGATACGAAGAGGGCCTTTTGGGAGAATTTTTCATATTTCTGATTAGGGAGAAGGATGAAAGACTCTGCAGTAATGAGTTTGATGAGGACAAGCAGTAGCAAAAATTACTTATTAATATCTACATTTGTTAATATGATCTAGCTATAAAACTCTCTTTTAAAACAAAACTGTGATTATGCTACATGAAACTCAATTTCTAGTTGGCATGTGCATTCTTAACTTGTGACAATCATTCAGCATAGATCTATCTAACAACAGCAAAAATACAGGGTTGCTCAGCTGCAATTGATTTTTTTCAGGAAAAAAAACCCTTTAAGCTTCTATGAAATTCATTGCTGACTACATAAAACTGTATGGACTGTCTTTTCCTTCTGATAGATTTGGCCACAGTTAAGCATTAGTTGCAATAGCCTACTTACCAGTGGCCAAAATAACAACAAATAGAAGGGCTTTGAAGTACTGGTTCATTAACTACTGTTATGGCAGGAATCATGCTGATTCCTGGGAAAATATGCTGAACTGAGAAAACAGATGATCCACAGATTGATTGTTTACTTTGCTATCGAGCTGTATCTTAAAAAGGAAAAACCTATATGCTTAATAAAGGATTGCTTCTTGCAAATATTTTCGAGTTCTGGATTAAAAAAAAACCAAATAGGAACACTCAGATGTTAATAAAGCTAAAAAACATAAATAAATAAGAAAAGGTAAGTATAAAAATTGTTTACTCTTGATAAATAAGTTCTGTCATCACTATCTGTATGAAATGAGAGAGCAGTTGAGCAGAGGAATAAATTTACTGTCACAATTGAAGCAGAGGTTTTTCACTGTGTAGTAAATAGCTTTGTCAGAGTGCTCTGAACTCCTAAAGAAAAAAACCATCCAATTCCAGGTTTCCTTTTTCCTTCTTTAGAAAAAATTCATAGCAGTGCAGAGCTCATCCAGATGTAGATAGTGACTTTTGCCAAGATGGTTTGCACCGCACTTGCACTGCACAAATATCTCTTGTGTGTACATAAACACATGCATATGTGCAGAACTGCACCCAAAACTGGAAGAGAGGACAGTCTTACAACTGTACAAATTTTGAGGTAGAATTAATTTGCCTTTCTTGAGCTTACCGTGTGGAAGTATCTTAGCTTGACAATAAGAATACCACATATTCCCTTTTCAGCTGGTTCCAATGTCTGGAGTCCTGCCCAGTAAGATGAGCTCTTGCTCCTTTTCCTGCAGTTAGTGACAAGTGCACGTAGAAGCCCAGTGTTACTGAAGAGGACAACTGAGTGGCTGCTTGCAATCCTTAGAAGCAGAGTCAGGCAGGGAGAAAGGTGAGCCTGCAGGACAGATGCTGACTTATCAGAAGGGAAGATGGCTCATAAAAATAACAATAGCTGTGAGTTTGACACCTGTGGATAAGTTCTGGTTAAATGTTCACAGCACCAAATAACTGAACTAGCATGCAGTGTGAGTTGGGATATAGAGATGAGAAGACACGCACCAGAGGGAGACTGCTATCGCAATCTCGTAAGAAGCTACAGCAAGATACTAATTTGTTTTGCCAATCTTGTTTCCTCATTTTCTCACACGCAGTATTGCTGCAGCCCATTTCTTTGTGCAATGATACTATCAGTAAGCAGAACAATTCTAAATTGACCTGAGATTACTAAGGCGACGAACATGCACATTAGCTGTGCACCAGGAGGTGCCGCGTCAGAGGTACGCCACTCACAATGTCCTTGGACAGCAGGTCGTGAAGGCTAATGGAAGGCACGGGAAGAGTAAACAAGTCATAGCAGGTTGCTTAGGAGACCTGGCATCAGCTGGCTGGGGAAAGCTGAGGACTTTGTGTCTCTCAGACAGCACTGGTATCAAGACAGCATTTGTGCACACACGTCACTTAGGAACACAAGGCAGATTAGTTTAACTGCACACTAAATTGTCCGACAAATTCAGAACATGGGTGACAGGGATGACACTTGTTCCTGGTCTTCCCGTGCACTCTGCAAATTACATAAGGGTGGGAGGTAGCATTCCTCAGGGTGAGTCAGAGGGGTTCTGCTGAACAGTACACGTGCTCATCATTTGGATGCATTTGGCCGAGCAAGGGACATGAGAAACGCTCATTATATAAACTGTACTGGGAAGATGTATGATTCTGATATAGCAGACAAAGAGCTAAACTAAAAGCGATTTAAATATTAAAATGAAATAAGTAAAAAAAAAAAAAAAAAAAAAAAAAAAAAAAAAAAAACAACCCTTCTGCTTAGTAAGAATTAAGCAAACCTAGACAATTGCTGAAAGATGTCTGCCTAATTTTCAAAATTCAAAACTGTTCAGTGAATGAGATTTAGAGATATCTGACATAATCTTCTTCAGTGTTTATATCTCTAGCTAAACATGTTCCCAAAAGACAGTACATATCAGCTGATCAAAATTTCTATTCTTAGCCACAGACACTAAAAACGTGAAATAGCTTGCTCATTGTTGCAAGAGAAATACATCAATACAAATTATCTTGCATTTGCTGTGGGATATACACATTTGCGATATTAAAACACTACCTATGGGTAATTTGTTTGTGTGTCTTAAACCTGTGTTTCAAAATCTAGATTTCTTTTTATTTTCCTTTTTCCTTCCCAATGGTTCAAAATCAATCAGACTTATATTTGAAAACACTTTTTGAATCTCTTTTGTCTTTCACCTGCAGATTGTATGATTTTTTATTTTATTTTATTATTCAAGCAATTAAAATAGTGGATGAGACTGGACTCAGAACATAACTGTAACAAATGTTCTTTCAGCTTACAACAAGTCTTTAATAACTATCCTGTGATTGATTTTTAAGCAGTTGAACACTTACCAGGGGCAGATTACACCTACATCATACATCAATAGTTCATTTGTCAGTTAGCTTAAGTGCCAAAATCTTTCCTGGGTTTTAATTAATTGAGAAGGTCAATTTAACAAAGCGATTGGTTAGACATGATTTATTCTTCAAATACAGGTGATAGGAGGATAGGTCTTATCTCTTGATCACAATCTTGTAAGATCGGTGCTTATTTATTGAGAATAAAGGTACCTCAGTGAAATTCTGTGTATGTGCTCCATGTGTCTTAAGCCGTTGCAATGATCACTTCCTGATTTGTTATAAATCCATCACTTCTTCACTGCTTTCAAACTCCTGAAGAGACAGTATTTCTTCCAAGCAACATATTCAATGAGAATCCCATTAAATAAACCTTTGTAGTAGAGTGTCTCTTGAAAGTGAAACAATCTACAAGAATTGTTCCCTAGATTTGTAATTTCAAGGCAACTGAAGTGAATATATAGCATGAATAACTTCAGGATGGAGGGACCAATTTAAGTGAAGAACTTGTAACATGGAAAGAAACACAGCAAAATTAAATAATGTGTCTGCTCTTTATTTTAGAATATAGGCAAGAAAATAATAAATGGAAACAGGTGTGATACTTGAATCTTAAATATTTTCAGGAAGCTTTTTTTTTCTTTTCATTATCACAATTAACAACTTTTATTTCTCTATTGGAACACTGTACCTAATTCTGGTAATTAGCATGGTTTTTCATTACTATAGTTGTGCTATGTGATCATAAATCATAATATAATATGGCCCATAACTGTGGGGTTTTTTCCAGAAAAGAAATTACATTAGTCAAAAACAAATTACAGTACAGTCCATCTCCTCTTTGATATGTTGGGAGTCTTTTGTTCGTTTGTTTGTTTTAAAATTAGCAACAAAGGCTGCTGTATGTGTGTATTAAGTAAGAAATTAGTATTTTGTAACACGTTAATTATCACTCTATTATGCTATTTTAAAATAGAGAAATCAGTAAAATGAGTAATGTTTCATGTGGGATTATGAAATTATTTTTTCTATAGTACACTTGTTCACCAAGTAAACACGAAATTTATCTGTATATTTAAAATTATTATTTCTTACTGACAAAAGTCTTTATGTCTTGAGCATAAAGTTGTCACTACGGCATTCTTCATGCTATAAAATATCAGTTCAGCTGCCCACATTCCAGCATCTTGAAGCAATTTAAGATGCTCTCACGTGTCTTGTGGGGTCTTCAGATGGGATCACATAAAGAATAGTCTCCTCCAGATTCAGCAGAGTACCTGTCAACCCCATGGAACATATCTCAGACATCTTAAGGCATGTCAAATGGCACTAGATATCTAAGCAGGGGGAACTGAACTTAGCTGTTAGTGGAGCTTAGAGCAGTATTCATCTGGACATTTCCTTTAGCAAGGATATTACGAGCTCTCTGAATGCATTATTTGGCCTTTCTTCTAACAATGTATGCTTCAATTGCTCGACCACATTCAAATGTCCACATCACAGGAACTGAAATAAAGTAAAAACACTGGCTTTTCCAGTTCTATTTGGTTCAGTGGTCGGAAGTCGCAAGTAAAATTTTACTGCTCCTGAAAAGCCAGTAAAAAGATTTAAAATTACATAAAGAAGGAACTGGAGCAGGTATTGTTTTGACCATTAAATGCAAAAAAAAAGTTTTTAATACTTCTTAATAGTTACATTGCTACTGCTCACTCTTAATAATATGTTTAATAAAATTAGCAAAACCTAACAGCATAGATGTGGATGAGTACACGCATCCAGCTACTCAAGAGGAATTATAAATAATGAAATATACTCTCTGAGCTTTGGATTTGTGTAAAGGCTGCAAAAAGGAATTCCTCATTTCATTAACTATGGACTCTGCTCAGGGCTCAAAGAACCATATATAGGGTAGTCAACGGATAAATATTCTCCTAACTGCTCACATCTCATAAACGTTCCTTAAGACATTCTGTTGAAGCTGAGAGGGTCCCACCAAAGCTGCTAAGTGGGAGTGCCACAACTGTCATCCTCAGCAGTTATTTGTGTACAGCTAGTAGACGGTGGCACACAAACCATCAGCTGTCTTGTGTAACAAGCACATGACAATATTATGATTTCCCATGCATCACTTCATGGGAGTGATAAACAAATGAGTATTTCTAAAGTATATGCTCTGTATCAGAATCGCAAAGTGCATTCTCTTGCTCTAAAAAATCACATGAAATAAAAGAATAGCGATAAAAAATTAAGTATTTTATTCTGTTGAATGAAATATTAGTGATGCTATTTCAAAAGTCTCTTAGTAGAGATGTTTGAAGAGACTTAGATGGATCAATGCCTGACTGACATATTGACATTTAGCTGCCTGAGTACAACTGTGTGAAATTCTAGCTTAATGCTTAAGAATAACAAGCTTAGCTACAAATTTTATTCTGAGGGGGTATCACAATACTTGCTGATTGATAGATTGATCAACAATCCTTAAGGCAAACAAACAGTAAAAGGGAAGGGAGAGTTCATTTGCTTCAATCCATGCATAGAAAATTTTAAGACATTAATGGACAGCCCTAATTAAAGGATTTCCAGTATGTGGCAGTTTAGATTTACTTTAGATTTATTAACTCAGTAACATTTAAGTGTCCACAGGCCTGCTGTTCAGTCTAGAAATACTTTTTTTGCCAGTCCATTTTTAAACAAGAAATAACTATTGCAACATTTCAGCACATCTCCAAAGAGTGCCTTTTTAGAGTGTTGTTCCTTGGAATGCTTTACATATGCTCGTGCGTGAGGACATCAATTCCCTTTTATATTTTTCTTCCTGTTTATGTTAGGCACACTGACTCAGTTTGTTCTGGTATCATGCTAAGAAAAAGCATCATAATGGATGACAGCTTTGCAGTATTGAACCCATATGCATGCAGAACATTCTCTATTAAATGTGGCTGACACACCAAATTTGTTCAGTTTAATTAGTAGAAAAATACAGGGTTGTTTCTGAGTTTCTAAAGCCTCACACATTTTTCAAAAAGGTATTTGAAATCGCAACAATCAGTGACAGTAACAGTCTCATTAAAGGTCAGGAGATTTATGGTCTTAAATTAGAATGTAAAAATCTATACCTATTTGGATTTTTGTCTGTAATAAAAACAAAGCTGTTTCTAAATGTCACTTTATCTGTCTGATATTGAATTCTACTTGCACCTTCCTTTAATGTTCATGTCATAGGCTCCTCTGAAGGTAGAACAAAGGAAAGATGGCAAGAGAAGACTACAGGAAATTTATTACCACAGAAAATCTAATTTTCTGGAATAATCTTGGACTCATGGAAATATGCAACTATATTTCCTTCAAGCAGGATTCCACATTTCATGGTCTAATACTGATCTGAGAGCAATTGCTTAGAGTGAATAGATTAGGAGGTGTCTGCTGGGAACAACCTCTCAGTCTTCCCTGACCTCCATAAAGAGAGAGACTGATTCTGTACCTTTTACGGCACTACCATATGTTCCCTTATTTTTCTCTTGCCTCCCTTTGAAGGAGTCAGAAAGCTGAAGGTGCTAATGAGGAAAGGCTCAACTTATCACACTCAGTTAGCTGCTGTAATGGACCGAAAATGTGCTAGATTGCCTGGAAATACTTTTCTTTTTTCTACTACCATTATGGCAAGTTCTTGTATTCCTCGGTTTTATGCCTCAACTAGATGCCTAAAGCCAGGTGTGTGCGTGTGTGCCAGGTGTGCGCTATGTAAAGCCAGGCAAGGCTAAGGGCCATTATGGGCTCTTTTGTGAACATAGTGGGGAGATACATAGGAGGGAAACATCTTTTGCTCTCACTTCCTGATTTAGCAGTATAAAGAAAACCTACAATGCTCTCGGTCCTCGAACTCATACACACATTTTACTTCACTAACTGACATCATGGATAACTTTTAACAGCTCGTCGCCCTCTACAGATATAAGGACTCCAGCTTGTATCTTCATGAGGCCTCTCTGGTGAATCCTTATTCTGCTTTTGTTTACAGAGCATTCTGAACATTAGTAGCTATCTTAAAAAGTTAAATTCTCAATTATTTCTTCCCTTTTTAACTCTGCTGTTGTGTAGAGCTTCTATGAAGGAAGAGGACTGGCTTCTTCAGTTCTGTTTGGTTCAGTAGTCGGAAGTTGCAAACAAAATTTTCAAAAATGAAAACATTATTGCTGTTTTGTAAGAATCGTATTTAGAAGGAATCATAGATAGGTGTTAGTTTTTTCCTATGCATTGAAGAGCAACTGAAATGAAGATACTGTTAATGTAAGATCTCATTAAGGAAAGCAAATACATTCTTATTTAAAATGGGGGTACTTCAACATTAAGTCTTCTGGAACATATTTCCTGAATGAGCTCAAGCTTCATTATTTCTGGGCGAAACAGACGGATGGGGATACCAGCATCATACAGTCACTCCAGGACATTCAGAAAGAGGGCAAACACAGCACTTTTCTGGTTTCTAGTTTATTTTCAGTGATGGATGTGAAAGGCATATGTAGTTAGTATTAATATGAAGCAAATATTCTTTAGGAGAGAGAAGAAATGTGGGGTTTACTTTATCGGTATTTACAGTTTCTGTGTCTGTCCAAAATGCAAGAACATGTGCAGACTACAGACAATAAGTAAAACTGCAGACTATAGAATTACTGTCCTTTTTTTTAAACAAGTTGAAGAAACAAGATCCAGTTATATCCACTTCAGCAATCCAAAGCGTGTTTGCTTATGCTTTGCAGAACACTGTGCAGACTCATCCAAGTTAGTATTGCCCAGGTCACTATTAACAATTCATATGCTTTTAAACTAAGAAACAGTGATTAGGCTGAGAAATCCCTGAATATTTGGATAGGAATAAATATATCCTTGAAACTTGAGATTTACATTAGTCAAACCATTGTTTCGCACAGAGCACTGTTTTCCTGGGTACACATGCACATCTCCATTCTCCCTTTGTTTACTTCAAAATTGCAGTAGATTTCTCCAGTTAATGTAGCATTCATAATATAATTAAAAATAATTTTAAAAACTTGAACTATTGGAGAGGTAACATAATGTTTTTTATATTGAAGTCAAGATGGTACTTTCAATAGCATTACACAGCTGGCATAAATTCACAAGCTAGTATCTTAGAGTCAAAACAATTGGCATGTTATTTCCAAGTATTTTTATTTATTATTTAATTTAAATCACAATTATTAAAAAGGTCATAAATTCTTAATGATATAAATATTTGAAAGTATTTTCATATATTCAGTAAAACATATTGATATCAAGTACTGCACAACAACAAAAAAATAAACATATTTTCTAATATTTTATGTATATATCTTTTTCTTAAAATAAAATTTTAACACATTAAATTTATTTTGAAATAACACATATGCTGTATTTTGAAATAAGTAAGGCTTTCTAGAGATGAATTCTTAATTCAAAACTCTATGAGGGTCATGGGAATTTTTGCATTGAATGCTGCAGCCTTTTTATCAGTTATACAAATAATTTACAGTATTGTTGCCCTGCATATTTTAAAAAATATTTTTTACTAAAACTGGTCGCTTTTTTTCAAGTTATGTGTCATTGGATATGTCTGAACTTTCTGGTATTCTCCACAGGACCATATGGGGTTTTTTAATCTTCTTTTCCCCAGTCTTCCAGCCCTCTATTCCAGGGGAGGAATGATCGTTAGTGTGCAGAAGTGAATGGTTACTGTAACAACATCCAAGCCTATCTCCCATACAGTCTCCACAAAACAAAAAGGTACATTTTGGTCATACAGACACATAACGTATGTGTATACATATGCATACACAGCTGTATATAACTAACCTAAGAAAATATTTATGTTAACGAGACTGCCTGTGCTTCATGTTAGCTCTCTACTGTAAATTATTCTGAATTTTTCCTAGTAGGTGCATTTAAAAGTGAGCAGGAAATGAAGTGTGATTACATAATTCCCTAATTATGCTTTTAATCTAGCCTATTAAGTTTATGAAGACCTTTATAATTCTTTAGTCAGCACAAATAATATTTAAAAAACCCTTTAAAGAATAAAGACAATCTTTCACAAGTAATTCAGAGATATGTTCAAAGCTTCCTAAAAAAGGAAATAAAATTACAATATAGGTGACTGCACTTTATTGAAGAATTATTTTTGAGTTCTCTTTGCCTAAAATTTTCACAGGGAAATTTTGGACATAGAATTCATTAGCAGCGTAATTCACCATCATATTTCACGTTCTTGCAATTCTGCAATTATTTATCAGTTACAGTACTGTACGAACATAGACATTGAGAGATTAATAAACAAACTACTTGAACTAATTTCTTTAAAAGGGAGAAACTCTTTCTCATACTATTTTTCTGCATTTTCAATAAAAATCAGAAGCTTCCAGAATACTCAAGAAGCAATATGATTAAATACTAGTATTTATCAGAATTCTGGTATTAAAGCAGATTGCTTTCTGCTAAGTTAAATAAACAAAAACCAACCAACCAAAAGTCACAGAAACACAGAGAGTTTAGACACCCAACCTAGTCAGTAACAGGTATGCTTATGTTTTGATGTATGTCCTGGGCTTGGACTGCCTCCTGAACCTTGGCCTTTATCTCAGGAGATAGTTTACTTCAGTAGACCTTTCATGTGGAGAATAACCAAATGCTGAGCACATTTAAATGGCATTTAAATGACTCTTGTTTTCCTTCCTTCTGCTCTTCCTTCCCAAACATGTTTTGTTATAAATTAATAATGTAAAGTTATGAGGAAGCTAATCCTTTTCTTAAAAAAATGGTAAAACTTAAGTAGCTCAAATGAGCTTCACTGAGCATCAAATGATCTATGTGCGAGATGTCACATTATCTCCTTGTACTAATAGAGCCAAAGGGCTGTTTGTTGAGCTTTAAACAGTCATTACTAAACATCTGATAACAGAAATAAAATATAATTAATTTCATAATTATGCATTTCTACAAAAAATTAATCTTCGGATTAACTTTTACTAAAAATTAAGTCTTTATCATATCTCTAACTTTGCCTTGTATACTGAAAAATTATAGAAAATGATAGAAAAAAGAGGAAACAAATTCTTCCTTCCCATTCTATTTTTCTGTTATTATGAACTCGTATTTTTGGATGCGGATGTGTTTTTCAAAAAGCTTGACAGAATGACAGCTCTAAAACGAACAATCTTTTAGTTTCATATTCTTGGATGCCTGTTCCTTTTTTTTTTTTTTTTTGAGATTCTCTTGAAATGAAGATGATAGCTCTAGCAAAGAATAAGAAATGGACAGCAGAAATACTTGCAGTACCACATACTGAAAGAATGAATCACACCTGGAAAGAAACTGCACAAAAATATGCATTTTTCAAGGTTTTAAAAATATGGAAAGTCCTATGCTTCATTCATTTCTGTTTTGTTTTTTTTCATGTACCTTTTCTAATTTTCTATTTACAACAGAGTTCAGTCACAGAGGGACACATGCAGGTTCTCTGACCAGATGTCTTCTTCTAACTGGAAACAAAATTTGACAAGTAGTCACAAAATAAAATTGTTAGAGAAAAGGATTTATTAAATAGAAAACAATAAATTGTCTGGATAATTTGCTATTCATCCACTAATATTCTATGAAATACACAGCAATCTGCTGTGGTTTAAGCTAGTACTTAAATCAACTTTGGTATCAGAATAATGGGTAGAACCTATTAGTGTGACATCAACTTTAAAAAGAGGTCTAGTCATTGTCTTACTTCTATTACAAGGAAATTAGTATAAAAATAAAAGAAGAAACGGTTCATATACACTTGAATACATAAGTTACAGTTGCAAACTGGGTTGCAAGGAAGGAATCTGGAGCTTACAAGTTTTAGCATGTAAAGGGATCAGCAATTATATGAATATGATATGACCAATACATACTTTTTTTCAATAAAACTTTTGTTAAGTCCTCCCCTCAGAGCCTCTGAAAGAACCTATCCCGTTTCAAAGGAAGAAGATCTTTAATGAATTAATGATCAGCTAAAAGATTGGAATTTAGAAGAATTGAAATGAATGGTTATTTTTCACGCCGAAGAGATCTCCACAAAAACATCCCTGAACAATCTGTGTGCTGGCTTTGTTGTTAATTATTTACCCAAGAAAAATGAGTATATAAAATATTTTATTTAAATTATTAATGATAATCACATCTAACCTGATCATAGAGGCATAGGAAAGATCTCATGCTTCTAAATGACTGAGTAATACATTTGAATGATAACAAAAGTAGATTAAATTCAGTGTGGAAAACAGCAGAATCAAGGAGACTGGGGAAGAATCATCACATATGGGAAACAATAGGCTCTAAAGTGGCTAAAAACTGGCTATTACCACTTAGAAGATAACTCTGGATTCTTTGTGGATAATTTTATTTTCTTAATAAATATAGCATATCATTTGATACTCTTTCCTTATGTTAATATATGCTAGAAGCCACTTACTAAGTCAGATGTTGGAATCTTTGATCTGGCAGTGAGTTTTTGTCTTTAACTTCTCAAAAAGGTGGTATGACAGTAATTTAATTTTAATCCTCTTTATTTTAGCATTCTCTTAATAAAGACTGTTCTTTTCATAAAAAGTTAAAATACAGGCACAGTTTCTTTTTGAGAGATTTTCAGTATCTTTATTTTGTGGGAATGGAAAATTCATCTGTTTGTGTGTCTAGATGTAATCTAGAATGCATAATATAGCACAACAGTCATATTACTTAAAATAAATATTTCTTATAATCACCTCTTGCATCAGATACCATACATTTAATGATGCCACACACACACACCTCGGTGAGCATCTTATCCCTGTCAGTTACTGGTAATGTCTCTAAAGTCCACACTTTCCAGATGTAAAATGAAGAGTCAATTTTATATCATTTTATTGAATCAAACCTTCTCAAAGTCCCCATGGAAATTTGTATGTAATGAAATTAGAAATAGAACCTGATAAAAGAAAAACTAGTACACAGAAGCTGCACAAGATTCCAGAAATCTGGGAAACTTTTGCCTCCACAGAAAATGCACAGTAGAGACTTCATGAATACTCTTAAAGAAGAAAATTCATCGTTGTCTGATTTACTTCTGGTTAAAAATTGGTAGGTTAGTTCCTGCAGAGGCTATACTCTAATTCCTCAGTACAGCACAGTACATACTGCAGCCATTACATGGACTTAATAGGAAAGACTGACTTGAGTCATTTGTCATGACTGGCAATTTTATTATGTTTGCAGTTTACGAAGTAGTATTTTCACAGGGCTATGACAGCAATACAGCTCAATGCTGTGGAATGAGAAGAAAAATGGAAGAAAAAAGAGTGAGAGGAAAGAAGGAAAGATAATTTGAGAAGCTGTTTCCTTTATTCTGAGTAAAATTCTCCTTCACATTAATGCTTGTCACAACTTGTGTAGTCAGTGGTAAGGTGACCCATATTTGACAGCGCTGTAAACTACAGAGCAACTGGGGCATGGAAAGGAAGCAAATAAATGACAGATCAAAATAAAATGCCCCTCATTTCAGTCCTTCAAGCTATTTCTGAGTTGAGGATAGGAAACACAAAAAAATTGGATAGCCATCAATCATACTAGTTAGCCAAGAATCTATTAATATAGTACCACCGCATATAGCTTTAAGCAACCTACCTGTGGCTGGCAGAACTTGGCATAAATAGACTACCCCATCCAGCTGTGATCAAATACTCTTGATCTCAGGCATGATTATTTAGGTGGACTTTCTTAAACTTTGTTGTTGTCATTCATGACTTTGGTTTCTAATTTTAGTGGGACCAATGAAGCCAAGCAAAATGGTATAGTCAGTCAGAATTAACTGAAAACTCAAATATAACTCTTTAACTTCCACAATAAAATGGGGCTTGCAGACTTCAATCTGAAATACATATCAATCATTTCCACCCGCCCTCCCTTTTTTTTTTTTTTTCTGTTTGTTTGTTTGTTTGTTTCCCTCTAATATACTTTCTGGAGGATAAAGCTTTTACCAATGTTTATTTTCTAAGCGCACTTTTCCCTGAGTGATGATATTTTTAATCGACATCAGAAACATGCATACTAAAATCACAAAGGCTTGCAAACATTTCATATGCTTCCCTGCTTGGTATTACTAAAGTAACCTTTTCCAAAGGTTATAACTAACCTTTTGATGGATTTTTTTTCTCAAAAAAATGAAGGTGAACATCGAAGCTAATTCTTACAACATGAAATATTCACAATTACTTCAGTGCTTTCTTCTTTGTGCTAAAGAACCCCTTTCAAAACATTCTTATTCAGCATCTTCTGCTATCTATTAAAATTTTATATCAGAGTTAAAGTTTTATAAGGCTTAAGGTTATGAAATATTAAGACAAAGAGTTGAGGTTGTGATAATTTCTGTTTAAAAGACAGCAAGTTGTGTCTACCAGAAAGGAAAGAAATACAGATTTAATTGCATTGCTGCTTTACAGATATGCTTTTCTGATACTTCTTTCTCATGCTATATTTATTTTTGGTCAATGCACAACAGGAAAAAAAAAAAAAGAAAGGAAAATAATCATTGTGATCCAATAAAATTGTTACAAACTTTCTTTCAAAACCTTCAATTAGTCAGTCTTGGCCAATCTCAAAATTTGATCAGGCACTACTGGTCACCAGATATCAAAAGTAATTTAGTCAATACCAGTAGCAGAAGTGTCAATAGCTAAGGGGCTCTGTAAAGTTGGGCCTCAATCTGGATACATTCTGTTTGAATTCAGAAATCCAGTATCTCTAAACAGTATCTGTGTATGAAATTCTTATATACAGCTCTTAAGCGCATTTAAAAATAATTCAAATAGATGGGTCAGTAGGTAGTTCAGCAGTGTTAAAAAGTTGGGGGTTTTCTTACTTCTCCATAGGTGAAAAATATCTGCCTTGGACTGAAAATAACACTTTCAATTGCAAGAGTAACTTAACTTCTGAAATTTTCATTTTACATACATTTTTCTAATTTGTAGAATTTTTATTATAAAGTAGTTCATATAATTTTCTTTAGCAGCACTGTGCAATTCCTGTTTTCTATGTGTTTTAGAACCTTCTGAGTTACATTTTATCCTAATATCTTCTTTTATAGAGTATTAGATGTAATCTGAAGTAACTCCATCTATATATGAAAGACAGCAGCTAAAAATTATTCTTTATTTCTACCTTTAAAGGAATATTTATTCTCTTTTAATTCATTCTTTTCATCATTTTAGGGTAAGATGATGAGGCTTGGGCTGTCTTCCCAGAAATTTAAGCTCATTGGAAGAGTAAAATTCAGACTCTGCCTTGCCCCAGTCTATTCTTCATTATTCTATGCATGGACAATCTCTATGGAAACATAGAATGAGTAGTACAGAAATCTAAGCACTTCTTAAGCATAATCCAATCCATATTACTGAAGACATTTGATATATGTCAGCTGAACCATGGCTTAAAGTATATATTTTTCTCCATTTACTACAGAATATAGAAAGATACACCAAAATGGGCAATCTAAATGTAAATGGCTAAAATGAATTGAGACGCTCTACCTCAACAATGATCTCACTCAAGAACTCTGATCGTGCTTCCCTCTCATGACACAGAGAGAGGACTCATCTTGTGCAGTACATGTCATGTCTTCTTTGCTCAAATATTCAAATACTGAGTACATTATGTTGACTACTTGCCTACTGAACTACGTGTCTTTCTTTTAGATGAGTAAAATTAAATTGAAGAAACTAATGTATCACTGGAAAAACAAGGCTGAAAGAGGTTCATCGAAGCTTACTGCCTGTAATTTCAGCAAAGAAAATTTGGAAAAGTTGTTAAATTGTTTTTGACCTGATAATCCAATACACAACAGTAATAGTAAGAAAAGTTATGGTAGTCAGAAGAGGCTTACTAAAAATCTAGTTCCTCTGGTTTGTATGCCAGTTCCCCTAAATTTTCTAATCATAAAACCTAAGAAATGTTGCTTTAGTCTCAGAAATTAGTTTCTAATACAAAGTGGAGATTTAAAATGAAATGCCGTTTGAAAAGCAGGGACATATACACAGCATGTGACAAAAGGTTTAGCAGAAGAGTAATACTGCTCTTTTTTTGCCCCTATTATGCTTTTAACAAAAATATTATTTCTTATATATAAGATCGCTATGGCTCACTTCCTTCTGACACTACATCTTACTGAGTAGTTATCTGCAGTAATGGAAAATAAGACTGAACTTATGCTGACAGTAAATTATAAACTTTAATATAAGAGTAATTTAGCATATTTCTTCAAAAGGCATGGAATACTGTGAAGTTCATCCATCTAAAACTTATTACTGTTATTGAAATCCTTATCTGTTCTCAATCATATAGCAAGTATATATAAACATAAGAGAGTCTAAAACCCAAAAGGTTACTTAAGGGAGATAACTATTCACAGGAAAGAACTTACTTGCTCAGAAAAAGTACACAATTTAAAAACATTCATGTGGTAGCCAAATTCCACAAAATACGATCTGTGATCTCAGAATTAATAATAAAATATATTCTCCTTTTTCCATTAAATTTGCCATCATCTCTTGAACTATTTGATGGGATTTTGAAATAAATAATTTTCTGAAGCTCTAACAATGCAGTCAGAACGTTGATGATTTCATGAACCAGAATGCAAAAATTACTAAATAAAAAGTCCTTATCAGTTCAATCCAACATATCAATTTGAATAATTAATAGTTCTTGTCATACTCTTTGGGCTTTTTAACTATCTAATTATGATCTGTGAAAAAAACTTTTTTTTTTTTTTTTAAATAAGCCTGGGAATTTTTTTTTAATATGACATATATACTCAGTAACTCTAAAAACCTTAATTATTAATTTTAAATCAATAAATGGTAGCAGTAGAAACACTCCTTCCCACTATTTTTTTATAAAACAGTATTTTATCACAAAAATATTTTCATGGAAAATTCATGTTCATCTCTGCTTTGTGTACAGAAAAGAAACATCAGATCTTTTTTGATTGACCCTTCCACAGTGAATTGAATTAGAACAGACTGATCAAATTGTACACATAGCGATTAGCTTTTCCTACTTTCAACACATTTTGGTTTCCATTAATTTTCAAACAAGACTAAAGAAATTTGCTACATGGACTCATTTAATGTAATCATTTGCTACACAGACTCATCAGACATTGTAATATGAATTAGCATGAGATAAAGCAAATCTGTGATTGGAAAACAAAGGCAAAATACACATAACCTTACAAGATTTTCTGAAATACTGCACAGTGAAGACAAGGCATGCAACATATTTACATGAACAGTCATTAGCAATACCTGGTTTTGACAGATAATTTATCTTTAAATTAGATAAGCTTTAGATTGAGTTTTTATATTCTTAAAATTGTCTACTGTACATGACATGAAGTTTGTGTTTGTTTGGTGCATTTTTTAGATATTTTTAGACAAAGTTCTGTTCCTGAAGAGAAAAACCTCTACAAAAGTAAAAGGGAGTAACTACAACTGCTGCTTACTCTGATATGATGCTGGAATTCTTTTTCTGACAGAAAGACTGGCTGTTATGGCAATGGCAAGGAATCTTAGATAAATTAAATTTCACCTGCACACAGGAGGGAATTGTATTTTTCTGAGCTCCATCAGAGTCTCCTCCAATGTAGTGTTTTTTTCAAAAGATAAATAAGCGAATATTACTATTTGTATTTTCTCCAGGAAATTTTGGAATAAATAATGAAAAAAGATTATAAAAAAAACAAAAAAAAAACCCACAATACAAATCAGTAAGGAAAGTAAGACCCATCTATTTGTTAATCCAATATGCTCAAACATACAGAGATAAGTTTCATTACAGAGTTGTGGCCCTGACAACAAAGTTTGCAACAGATAGTCAAAACATGACATTTGCAAAGAGAGGCAGCAATACCTCCAAAAATAAGCATTTTTCAGGTTTGTCTTACTATACCTAAATACCTAATATCTACATTCTGTATATCAAAGAAACATACAACTGTACGTATATTGAAATATGTGGACTCCTCACCGTTTAACATAAATTTAAAAAGAAGACATACTGACATTTTTTGCTCAATTTAGGCCATAATCATACTTGCTTGAAAACTTTTAGCAGGCAATATTATCTGCATGCACTAGAGAGAGAACCTATCATCTGCTTGTAGCAGAATGCACAAACCATCTGTTGGATTGGGTTGGTTTTTTCAACAGCTGTTTTCATATGCTAACATAAAAAGTCAAGCTAAGTAAAATCCTGCAGTATATTGAGCTTTTCCTACAGTACAATAACCATGGGTGGCTCTGTTTAGACTGCACAAAAAAGCAGGAGAGAAAAACAAACCCCTGAAGAGAGGTGTTATTTGACTTCAGCGTGCAAAATAACATATGCCTAGACACATCTCTGTTATAATAGAACACTCAGACTGCACGGGGAAAAAAAAAAAGAAAAAAGGGTACTTTCCAAGTTTCACTTGAGATTAATTAATCTCACAATTTTTTTAAGTTTTTGTATCTTTTTTTTTCCATGATCTTTTCAAATGTTCTTGTGTCATGCACAAAGGAATTAATTTCAACACCAGACCACAGATTTAAGAATCATTTGTATCATTTCCTAATCACCAAAATTTGGAAGGAAACCTTCCAGTTGATTCCTCTTCCTGAAGTAAGCCTCTTCTATTAGAGTTCATAAGACAATGCACATTCCTTCCTTTCTTAATTACACACTGCCTCTTTTTTGCTACATTTCCAGTCACCACTACAAAGGAAACACGACCATCTTTTCATTCTATGCATTACACTCTCAATGATATGTACTCTTCTATTATGAGAGGATTAAGAGTCTTACACATAAATAGATCTTATTTCAACTCTCAGTTTTAGTAGTGTTTGAGGCCTGTCATGGAAACAGTGCCACCTGAAGAGAAATCAACCTGTCAACTTTCATAGTGGCGAGAGACACGGCACTAGTGATTACTTAGTGCTATTAGGAAACCATACAAAATTTTGTATCTAATTCACTATCTGGAAGCAATAAACTTCATTATATTTTCCACAATATTTTTTTATGATAATGTAATGAGAAATATGACATAGAGTGGGATAACTGGGGGGATAACAATGAAGCTTGTGCACAAAAAGGAACACACTAAATTTTACGTAAATAAAGAGTTACAGTTTGATGAACTAAATACACAAGTTTTCATTATGTACTTAAACTTCTTTTTTTTATAAGTACTGTGGATAAATTTATTTTACTTTACCATTTACTTGATGGAGATTTAGGATCTTGCCTTTAAGGATTCAGACTCAAAATAGCTAGTTTCAGTTTATAAATTTCCCCATGCAATTAATTATTTTTGCTTCAGTGTTCTGTCTTAAAAAAACAAACAAACAAAAAAATCCCACAAAACAAATAAACAAAAGAAAGCCCCCACAATTAACAGTACTGGCATTTACTTTCAATTAGTGCAATTTCTTTAAACACTAAGCTTTTTAAGATATAAGTATGTGCATTATTGTAAATGTCTAACATGATGGGGACTGATTTTGGTTATGTATAGTCATGAGATTTGGCATATCACAGTACTCCAGTGGAAGAGCAATACAGATGAAGTCATAAAACATAAAGACAGGGTGTACTTATATTCTAAAAGATATATTCAATGATTGTTGTAAAAATCTTTTAGTCCTCATACAAAAGGTTAGATCTTTTTTTAATCTTTGTCAGCATCCGCAGGCAACCTTTTCATAGAAAGATACTGAGACAGTTGTGACAGTTTGTGAGAAATTATTGAATATGCTTCTTTCTTCAAGGCAAAAAGACTGTCATGTCTACACATGTCATGATTGACAGAAGTTTGTCTTGTTTATTATAATCCTATAATCCCAGATATCAAAGAGTCCCCACCACTACCAGGAAATCTATTTGGTATTTATAAAATACAATAAAATTTCTTTCCTGTGATAATCTTTACTTGGTACAACATGTTTCCTAAAATGATAGTGACTTTTTTTACCTGAAATTTCTTCAGACAATCTATGCATTTCTTGATTGTTCTGGCCAATACAGTAGAGCTGAGGCTCTACCCAAACTGATCAGAGAATAGGAATTCTTGTTTTGCAGGCTATGTATCTGTTCATCTACTCCAGTGATTAAATTTTAGCGGCAGTATGGAATACTTGATTCATACTCTACTTGTTTTGTACTAAGTGCAACACTTCTGCAGAATGCCATCTAGACATTTGATCCTACTTGACATCTCTGCTGATTATTGTTGTGACAGGATAGCAAGTTGCGCTACTCCATATTCATTTTTTCAGAGATCTTCTATTTTTTTCGAGATTATTGTGCATTTTAATTCTCTCCTGTAACATATGGGTGAATCATGTAAGACTCTTTTCACTTTTATTTTTAAGAAGCATATGCTTTACTTCATTATTTAGTCCTTACTGACTAAAATTGAAGTATTGGGTGCAAAAGAAACATACGAAGAATTCCTACTGATACAACTACTGTTCCTAATTTTGCATGTCAAGGCTTTCCTCTTCAATCCCTTTCATAGCAGTTTTCATAAATTCCATTTACATCTCTGATGAACAGTGTACAGAAGCATTCACTTTCATCTAAATTTCTATCCTTTCGAAGACTATTACTTTTCAAACAAAAGTCATTAATTTTCTAAATTAAAATACCAGAGTCAAGATATGCAAAAACTTAATTCAGGAGGATTAATTATCATCAAATATGTTGGTGAAGGCATTGTTGATTAACAAACAATTATTAATTGAAGCTTTCGCTATTAAAAAAACCCAACTTCTGAGATGTGACAGTAGCTTGAAGTCTTTATGTCTATCAATAGAAGATAGAAGAACCGTTCCTACTAACTGAAAATATTGAGTAGTTTATTCTATATTGTTTACTTCCTCTTCCCTTCTTTCTCCTCTCTCCCTCGCTATTTTTGATCTCCCATTTACTTTGGAGTTGCTCTTAGTATTACTACTTTGAAGGGGGTGTGGTATTTCTTTTGGGGTATTTTTGTTCTGAACTTCAGATAATTGATAAAAAACGTGGTTTTCTTTGTGGATAAGTTAATAGTAAAAATTATGATGAAAAAACTGACAGAACTCAATAAATAAATAGAGCATAAATACAGCCACCAGACATTACACACAGAAGGTTTGCGTTTAGCATGATGATTAGCATTATAAAACTCTATAATATAAATAGTTTTATAAAATTATCTTTTAGACATTCATAAACTATCATAATTTGATTGCATGAATAAAAATATAGCAATGCATGTGGAGATTAGCAGTGGATGGAGGTACACTTGCATTACAGATTCCGATTTATAAGTAGGGAAATAACAAAGAATATGAGAAAAAAGCAGTGAACCAGACTGGCCTGAAGGCTTGGACTGGTGATGCACCTGACTGGTCTAGAACATGAAAAGAAGGTACATCTCTGAAAGCAATCAGAAGTATACCTAAGAACTGGAAGTTGAGTATCTGAAGTGCCATTTATTCCTGCAAATACAGACACAGTGGTTTTTATCATGTTTTCTCCATTCTTGCTGAAGATAAAACAACTTCTATGCTCTGAAAGAACCTACTCCCAGCTAGATTATAAAATAATCTGGGAAACTATAGTTTCAACAAAATCACACAGCACAACAGAACTATGCATGAGGTCTGAATCCTGTACTTTTTTCTCCTTACATATTTCAACACTATTTTTAGGTATGGATCACTTACACCATTGAAGAATGTCCAGAAAGAATTAGAAGGCCAAATAGGATCCAGTCCTAGGACTATATTTGGCAAAGACCGCGCGTGTGATTATACCCATTCGCATTCAAGGATCTTACGTGATTTTTTACTTGATTTGGTTTTGTTTTCCTTCATGAGTTTTGCACAAAGCAAACCTACATAGCAGTAAAAAGACACCAAGGTCAAAACAATGCTGCTTTTCCTATATAGTTAGAGTGGGAGGAAGGATGAAAACAGATGACAGGAAAATACAAATGTTACAAAAGGTTGAATATTTTAATGCTGATGAAACAGTAAAACAGAAAACTTGACTGATACAGTTAAAAAAAGAATGAATGGCAGATGATGTGTGCCATGAATTACACCCAGCTACTTTTAAAGAATAAGAAAATCACTGTCTTATTAAACTCAGAAAATCAATCTCATGTGATAAAGACTGTTAGTTGAGAGCCAAGAAATAATTTTTAAGTTCTGAAAAAGACATTTCCATCTTCAAATACATTTTGAGATAATGGCAAACACTAAAATATAAAATCTCTTATTTTCAATTTAACATAATCTTACAAATTTTATTTCTGACATTCCACTTTAATATTGAAGTCCAAACTTTGGAATACACACCATATTGAACCAAGCCTTAATTATGTCTGTATTTCTGTTGGCTCGTTTCTGAGAACTAAATAATCGTGTATTTTCCACTTTATCTCATTAATTAAAGTCAGTATTTTTCATGGGTCAAGTAAAACAGATGAAATTCCACATGAAGTAGTAAAAATGGAAATCAAGACATAAGATGTGCCTGAGTAAGTGAAGGAATGGATTCAGGATCGCAATTGGTAGGAAAGTTCTATGGGACAGACAAAATGTGGCAGGGAGATATGCAGTGAAGGACTGAAGAGTGAAGAAATAGGAGATACAATTACAAATGTGGTTTGGAAAACCCGGCTACTCATGACAATCCCCTCTGATGCCTTGAATATATATCATTATGACTACAGAACTGTAACGCTGGCCTAAACTAACAGTAATCCTCAGCATAGCTTTTTGAATGACTTAGCATGACTTTTTGAAATAAAAATCAGAAATTTTAGATACTGCTGAAATTAAATTTTTGGTAAAGTTAAGGTTCAGGGATTTGGTTTTTGTTTTTTTTTTTTTCAGTGTTACTAGGGATGATTATACAGTTACTTATCTTTCTGAGGAAGTTGCAGCTGTTCTCAACTCTTTACAGGATAAATGTCATTTCTGAAACTTTTAATAACATCTAGTTCTTTCCCTAGTGTAAAGAGTTTACTTTAGGTCATCAATTCTGTATTCTAAAAAATTGTTCTAACAACACCAGGAAATTTGTATGCTAGGAAATTTTGCCAAAACACCATAGCATAATATTTCAGTTTTCATCTAAAAAATGCAAGCTTGAGATACAAAAAGAAAGAGCAAACTCTTAAACTGCTTCCAACAGGATATAAAAAAAAATGTGTTGCAAGGATAACAAGTAACTGCTAGAAAGCAATGATCATGTGTTAAGAGTATGTCTATCTCTATATATCAGCAGCATTCTTAGGAATTTAACAGATTCCAACAATATGCTCTAATTTTTTTTCTATGTACAATATTTAAGTGAACTTCACTGATCACAAAAATATTATGAAGGAATCAACTCTATTTATTAATGACTATATAAATTATATACATATATGCACTTTTAATATATGTAAATATATTTATATTGTTTATATTAATAAAAACAGGTTATACATATTTATTTATGCATATATAGATTTATATAGGTCACTACTATTATTATTCCAGAAATGGTTTTATCAGGGGAAAAATATATATATATATTCAAGCCAACAGTATTTCTGCAGACTTATCTAGAAAGATTCACCATCAACTGGATTTTGCAGATGGCTATACTCTCTACTTGCTTTCACTTTGACTATGCAAAGGTTGAAAAGCATTTCCTTTTCGTAATGTTCTTTGATTTAAGAATCTAAACCTTAAGAGGTCCATAGTTTTAGAGGTATTTTACTGATTCAGTCACTCTCGGTGCAACTGATATTTTCACTGCCAAATCTTTTCTTGATGTTGATTTTTTTTTTAAATATTCCTGCAAAACAGTGCAAGTTATTCCAGAGGAAAAAAGAAGGGTTGCTTTTGTCAATGTTGAAAGTACATGGGTAACATCAACCAAAAAACTGGTCAAGTCCTTTGCTTTCTAGTGTGTTTAATGGGTTCATGTTTTCTAGCAGCATCCGTACTTATATTGAGATGAGTGACGTGCATTTTACTAATACTGTGAAAATATAATAGATTCAATTAATTCTATCCTTTTATTCTATGTTTTTAGAACAGTTTGAATTTGTAATGTAGACTTCAAATGATGTTCTTTTTATCAAATTTAATTGAACATTAAACATTTAAATTAAACATTTGAACCTGAACTAGCCACTTTAGACTACTGTTACACTGAATGAAGAGAAATAGGGACATCTGAAAGATAATTCACCTTATTCAAAAATGTGCATCTAAGATAAAGATGAGGTGAGATGAGAAAAGGTAAATCCCCATTACGGACTGAACAATTTATTCGAACTAAAGTATCTTGCTGATCCATAAAACACAGCAAATAGTACCATCAACTTAGCATCCAGTGATGAAACAAGTCAGAGAACAAAGTAAAATGGAGAGCTGAGGTAAAAACATAGGAATGGGAATTCTATTAGGATTTTATTATAAACTGACAAAGGAGATAAGGGAAGGTTTAAATGATACTGAAATTCCAAGATTACAAAATAGTTAGGGAGAAACAGAAGAATGGGAGGTCCAAGAAGCTGTTAATGAACTAGGGGAAATTTGACTTTATTTTTGAAAGCATCTAGGACAAGATACAGGCAAGACTGGACAGTGGGTAACCTGGTAAGTAAATCAATGAGGCAGATGGTAAGAGAAGTTGGTAAAACCAAGTAATGCTTTCTGGGTAAGGAACCTAGGATTTGAAGAAGGCAGCTGGGAATCCTTTGAGATCGTGGAAAGAAGGAAAAAAGCTATGGTAAGATCCAGGAGAACGCATATTCAATTTGTAAAGAGGATGTAACAAAAGAAAGTAAGTTCAGGAGCACCAAGAAGAAAGTTATATGAATCTTTGCTTGTCACTAGAATCCCAAATGCAGCAGAAGACTCTGAAGACTTGCCATTTCTTCAGCTGTTGAATTCCTCAATCTTTCTGCAGAGAAAGTACACAATCGCCATTGTAATTACCCATGTAAAAATTAAGAACTTTCTTTTGATGTCAGTTATTCTATTGGTTCAAGTGGCAATGGGATACACAGTGAATCCTCAGGTTTCAGTTCTGTATTCAAGTGGTGGACAAAAGAAATGACAGCACATGAAGTGACTTGTGCGTTCTTCAGCTTCTTTTGTTAAAAAACAAACAAAAATGAACAGCCAAGCTTTAGAAATGCTGTTCTACAAGTAGCAAAGCCAGTTCTTAAAGTTAGGAAATTCTAGACCTAGATTTTCCTTGTAACTTATTTAATTCCATCCACGTATATATACAGTCTTCAGCTGTGTGATCTTGCACTATTTTTATCACCTGATTCTTTTGCATCCCATGCACAGAGTATAGATCCTCTGAGAATGAATAAGAGCTCTGGAAGAGAAAGGTCTGTGGCCTGCGTTGTGTAGGAACACTGACTCTTTTGTTGCGAAAGCTAAAAGTATAAATATAAAAGCATAAAAGTTATATAACCATTTTTAGAAGTTTAATAATCCAAGTTGAAGAACTGGCTCATGATAAAAACAAATGGATTATTCTCTTCTGATTCCATAACCTAGAAATGCAGAATTGTGTGATCTATGTTCCACTCCAAGCATTAAATTACCTTCTTAACAAAGTAATCTGTATGAGATAGTATAAAAACATAAGCAGCTATTAATTTGACTTCTTTAGTATCTAATTTTAGGATCTGGTTATCACAGCAGAAGCTATGGTTGAAATGTGGATAGCAGCTCAGAAAGGCCACAGCCATGATCAGTTGTGAAAATACTGGAAGTTGTGATCACACGATAGACTAAGACATAGGAAGGTACCTTGATTCCCCACTTTTTGTAAATTCAGATACTGAGATGAAAGCTGTAAACAGGAAACCCCGTTTACTTAGAAACCAGAGACCAGAATCCTCTCATGAGACTAGATACACTTACAACAGTACAGGAAATAGTAAAGTAGCAAATTTTTATGGCAGTTTTATCTGCATTTTCTAAAATGGTCAAAATATTTTCTCATTAAATTAGAAAGCTGCATTGAGAATGTTGCTCATCCTGACAGGTTTCAAATTCATAATTTTCTATAGCAGCATGTCAACCACAAGGTTGTAGGTTGCTAGGAGAAAAGGAAGAAGACTTGGAAGTGGGAGAGACTAATGGGCAAAAGCCTCAAAATGAAGGATTTGTGGGCTCAGAACAGAAAAATAAAAAAGAAATGCTTATACAAAAGCTTTGATGCTATAGTTTAATTATGCACATTTTTATGTTCCTGATTCTACACTGATCATAATGATTTAATTTAAATAAATAGTTTTGACCACAGAGACTTATAAACTAAATTTCTCAGTTAATGTTCGAATTAGAAAATCAATCTCTAACTTATTAACCTTTTGGATTCCCATTAATACTGAATTTTTTACTTCCCATTGACAAACTCGACAGAAACACAGTAAAATGCCTTCCTCATTACTTTTCTAGTGACTCAACATTTGAGCATGAAAGTCTGCTGAGTGAGGAAGGCACAGTACCCAGTCCTTTCACTTCTTGCTTTACAGTACACTATTAGACAGTATCTAATGGTGGGAGGATTTGCCATCTTTCAGAAGCTGTACGTTCAAATTCTTGTGTGTTTTATGAAAGACTTCTGCATTGTCAGTGCTTGCTTTATGTGGGTTAGGCATATCTGCCATATTCTTATTGGAACTGTCTCTTAAACAAAATGTTAACGGAATCCCATGTTCTCCACTCCTCTTGCACACAGCCAGAGGAGTCTGGGACTCGTTTGCAGATGGGCTCATCATTTATGGGTGCAACTGAGAACTGAGAAAGTAGTGGGAGAAAAGTGCTATATGCTCTGAAACCAATCAATTCAACGTTTTTTTTTTTTCTTTTCTCTCTCCTTCTGGCTTACCCCTCCACTGTAAAATAAGGCTGTTGTAAAAATAAACCTGTTACTAGTTTGTGAGGCACGTACTGAGTGTAGTGGTGAACAGTGCTGAGGGCTCATGAGGAGTTACATCTTCATATGATTTGAACAGTGTAAGGCAAGCAAAACATGCCACCACCCACTCAGAAAGGAGGGATTAAATACTAACTCTTCGCCTATTAAGTGAATCCCATTCACGTTGAGGGTTGATTAACATGTCACCTGAAAAGAGCCATCGCGATCATGTAAAATCTCCATTATAAAGTTCGAGGATCTGATGGATGTATCGCAAGTCTTTGCACCGGTATTTTCCAAGCATTTTGTGGCTGATTTGTAAATCTTAATTATAAATTCATATTATAGATTTTCTTTTCCCTAACAGTTTTGTCTTAGGAAATGAAGATCAAAAAAAAAAATCTTTAAATACCCATTGCACCTATCGACAACTTTTCTCACGCCAGCTCTAAACCAATTTGATATGCATGTTTCCAAGCAATTTCAAGCAATCAGACCGTGTTCTAACACTAATTGTTAACTGTATAACATTTTTTTCTTTTTACAGATACAATATGGAAAATAGAACAATCAGGTAAGTGCTTTAAAACATGTCCTGTCTAACCCTTCAGTCTTCTTAATGCCAGTAGGACTATCCACATAGGCTGACTTATGCTTAGATGTACTGTACAATTGGCATGACAGGATGTTCTTTAGAAACATGCAAAAATCCCAAATCAGTAAAGCAGAATGTACTTATTATTACACAACCATCATGTCTCATTAAATAAATCCCACAATATCTAACAGAACATTAAAATTAAGAACTCAAGATCCTCCAGCTTAGTGTTTAGCTTATATGTAGAAACAGCAACTGAAACTCCACTGAGACACAAACCCAGCTGAGCTGAAAAAGGATACCAGTACAAAATGCATGTATCAACCTGAGGAGACCAACTGGGAAAAAAATTAATAAAAAGAAAATAACAAACAAACAAAAACCCCAAACAAGAATCCAACCAAAACTCTTTTGGAGATACAAGGATCCCAGGCAGACACCAAAAATTAAAAAAACCAAAAAGTAATTTTCACTTGAACATATATGTCAATAGCAGAAATAACAAAAAAATTATAAATCCCAAGCATAGAACCAAAGCAAACTTGTCAAACTGCTCCTCATGTTATGTCCTCCCACTGGGTTTCAAGCTAATACTGCCCAGAGACCTCCTGTTCACAATATTTGAAATAATGTCAACACAGTCTTTATTGGAACATATTCAAATATTGAATTCTCACCACTTTCACATAACAAAAATACTGTTTTCCATACAGTCCTCAAATATTAAAGCAGTTGTTAAATACGGGCAGGAGTAAATACTACGGAAATTCAGAAGTTATCACCTTCTGCACCAAAAATCCAGGTATATGCCTAAAGGCTTGATGGATGTCCCACACGTTGATCTGTTTACGTATTTGATAGTATCTGCCATTCTGGACTGAACAGTAGTGTACACATCCTATAGTCACAGTGAAATAAAGAAGTTGGCACCATTTATAAAAAGACTTATCTCTGCAGAATGAGTGAGACATAACTTCCGAGGGCATCAGAAGATTGTTGGATTATGGAACTTTCAAGCATAGAACTGCCATTTTTGCAGTACTTGACCACCTCTTACCATAACATACGAAGTTCGTAGAGGTAAATGAAAGGTTCTTTGATGAGAAACAGGAAGTCAAGTCTTAGAGTCTAAAACTATCTTAAACATTTTCATACCTCAAAAGGTGGCATTTTCATTAATAATAAAATCACATCTCCTGACACAGTTATTTTAAATCTGAGCAAATTTGAACATATTTCTTCAACAGGACTACGAGCTACTGATGACCAGATGTGTTGTTTCAGTAGCAATGAATGAAGAACATAGAATAAAGGGATTATGAAAATCAAGAACAATAAGAGCAGTAATCAGATACATAATGTTACAGAGTACATGCACTCTAGCGAGGCAACTCTTATGTACAAATCAAGTGGTGCTATTAAAACTCAGTAAGTTTCTGTTAGTATGCAGATCTCTACAGAGTCTCAGATCAGTGACACACCTAAATGAAAAGTCTACAGAATGAAACTATATCTGTTAATAATTTTTAACCTCTCCTATTCCCTCTTCAAAAACCTTGAAGAGATAATTTCAGGGTTGTGTTTTACCTGTCTTTATAGTGTGTCTGATGACAATTTGAATTGAATCCTAGCATAAGCACCTTCTTGCTGCTCACAACAACTTCCAAGGTTCATAAAAACTTCAGTATTACTTTTGCTTTAAAAATATACCCCAAGTCACTCAGCAGCTATTCCACGTGTTTAAATTATGTAGCTCATACGAAATTGACTGTGCTAGCAATAAGACAAAACAATAACAAATTCAAGGACAGAATATATGCTTTAGGGCTCTCTGAAAAGGTGTAACATACTCAAAGTTACACACACATATGTTTATCTACAGCCATACTAATCCAAACATACGCACAGTGCTGTCTCTCCATCTAATAAAATATTTAATACTATATGCTTTACTTTCAATATGGAAAAAAACCCAAATAATTTCTTTCATTTCTTTTCATGTTTAGAAACAGAACGGTACATTTCTCTCCATAGGAAAAAAAAAAAAAGGATAAAAGGAATGAAAATTAAGTAATTTTAACCATGGGGAGGCGAGGGCAAGCAGAGTTAAAGCAATGAATCATTTTACCCTTAGGACTATCTGTATCAGAGTTTTTCTGAAAGCTTTCTGTTAGCTACATTTCTTTCTTCAAATATTTTTAATTTCTGTTTCAGCTGGGGGCGAGGAGGGCAGGGATTGAGAAGGAAAAGCAATTCAACGTTAAGGCATTTGTATGAAACACAAGAATCTGGATGTGTCTTTCTTGTTCTTACATCCTCTCAGATTAATGACTCGTAAAATTCTTATAATTCTTATTTTTCTCTGAGGTAGGCTGTAACACGGTTTAGTCACCGAGTTTCAAGAAAGCGGACGCTTTTACTTTCACTTGTCATCCCACTACCCAGAACATCACCTCCCGCTAGCGTTTCAATAAACTTCTGAGAAAGTTGGGTAGCGACGATCCCCAGCGCGGAGCGCCGGCTCTGAGAGGCGCCAGTTCTCGGGCCAGCCCCGCGGGCAGGGGCAGCCCAGGAGCGGGGGCGNCCGACCGCGCCCGCCGCGCCGGTGGCGCCGGAGTGGCCGCGCTGCCCTACCTGTGCCCGCCTCCGTCACCTGTTGCCCGGCCGCCTCCATCGGCGCAGCCCCCCGGCGCCTCCTCCTGCTCCGGCGGCGCCAGGGGCTTCTCGGGCTCGCGGGCCCCCTCCATCCCGCCGGGCACCGCCTCCTCCCCCTCCTCCTCCCGGGNAAATTCTTATAATTCTTATTTTTCTCTGAGGTAGGCTGTAACACGGTTTAGTCACCGAGTTTCAAGAAAGCGGACGCTTTTACTTTCACTTGTCATCCCACTACCCAGAACATCACCTCCCGCTAGCGTTTCAATAAACTTCTGAGAAAGTTGGGTAGCGACGATCCCCAGCGCGGAGCGCCGGCTCTGAGAGGCGCCAGTTCTCGGGCCAGCCCCGCGGGCAGGGGCAGCCCAGGAGCGGGGGCGGAGGTGGGGACAGGGACAGGGACAGGGGCAGGTCAGGGACAGGGGCAGGTCAGGGGCAGCCGCAGGTCAGGCCAAGGGCAGCACCCCTGCTCCGCAGCACCTTGACCATGAGGCTGGCCGGTCTCTCCCGGGGCTCCTGGGCAGCCCCCCAACCGCCCTTC